>CM071588.1:10062710-10151525 GCA_036426205.1 Ascaphus truei | reverse complement strand
GGGAGTGTGTGTGCATGGGAGAGAGAGAGAGTGTGTGTGTGTGTGTGTGTGTGTGTGTGTGTGTGTGTGTGTGTGTGTGTGTGTGTGTGTGTGTGTGTGTGTGTGTGGCGCACCCTCTCCCCCCACAAAAAGTGTTTGTCAATATGTTGTAACTCCCAGTTTTCACTGTCGCTGTTATTTTGCAGATGTACTTGGGTATACAAGTAAAATGCCAATAAACACTGTTCTCGTTCTGTGTAAACTCAGTATCTTGCCACTAATAGTTAATCAGTGTGGCACCGTAAGTATCTGATAAGAAGGGGTTCTGTAGAATAAAACTGGGACGGAACAAGTTTGGGTTTGGTTGAATCCTTCTAAGGCTACGGCCCCGCTCCCTCAGTCAGCGCGCCCGCACTGCATGTAGGCAGCGCGCTGAGAGGCACAGGCAGCGCGCTGAGAGGCACAGGCAGCGCTGAGAGGCACAGACCGCTATCTGCGGTCTGTAGGGAGCGGGAGGGGGGGCGTGGTTTGAGCGAAGGGACCCGCTACTCTTCGCCCCCCTCCCCCCCACCTCCACGGGCTCGGTCTCCCGGGCTGCAGGAGGGAGCTGCTGCGGGCTGCTGGAAGGTAAGCAGCTCCCGCTCCCTCCCCCTTCCCCCACAAATGCCCTCCTCACACACGCTGACACTGAGACACACACACACCACCCCTACCTTGTGCAGGAAGTTGTCTGACAGCTCCTGCTCCCCCCCCCCCGCCGGTGATAGGCTCACCAGCGCACCACGTGACGCGTCACCGCTCGGGATCGCAATTTTCTTGCATCCCCCGCCGGCTGACGCGTCACCGCGCGTTGTGAGCCGTGCAGCCAGGGGGGACTGGGACCGGCTCAAGAAGGCTACCCCTGCTGGTGATGAACGTGGCCGCGCGCGCCGCCGGACGCAGCGGCGCCAAAGCCTAAGGAAGAGAAAAACACGGAGCTTCATTTATTCATTTATTTATTTCTTAACTGCAAAATATTTTGTGTTTTAGCTGATTATCTGCGGCCTTGGGAAGATTGATGTGAGCGACTGGAAGTCAAACACCCGCTTAAAACACTGCACGCCCGAGAGCAACATTGTGAAGTGGTTCTGGAAGGCGGTGGAGTCTTTTGATGAAGAGCGGCGGGCGCGCCTGCTGCAGTTTGTGACCGGGTCGTCCAGGGTTCCTCTCCAGGGGTTTAAAGCCTTACAAGGTAGGGGGGCGGCGAAGAGGTGGGCCAACGCGTTAACACGGGGGTTCTCAACCAGTCCTAGGGGACCCCCCCCAACAGATCAGGTTTTAAGGATAGTCCTGCTTCAGCACAGGTGGCTCGGTCTTTGATTTAGCCACCCGTGCTGAAGCTGTGACGGATTGAGCCACCTGTGCTGAAGCGGGGACGGATTGAGCCACCCGTGCTGAAGCTGGGACGGATTGAGCCACCCGTGCTGAAGCTGGGACAGATTGAGCCACCTGTGCTGAAGCTGGGACTGATTGAGCCACTGTGCTGAAGCTGGGATATCCTTAAAACCTGACCTACTGGGACTAGTTGAGAACCCCGGGGTTAACGAATACATCTGCGCCGGACGCTGCTCCGTTCCCAGCGGAGTCTTTGCATCACTCTTCTCTTGGCTCTGAAACACTTCAGGCCATGTCTGCACAATGGTGCTATCCCATAAGACCCCACAAGGTGTCCTTTGCAAACCCCCCCCCCCCCCCCCACTGATAAATTGTATGGAAAGAGGATGTTAAAAATAGGGACAGGACCCGGCGCCCGACAAACAGAACTGCATTAAAATGGGCTCGGATATTCATTTATCCAAGGGCCGCTGCTCTGTAAGATAACTGAGACGACTGGGACTTTTAACATTTTTAATTAAGCCCCGTGCACTAAAAGGGATACCTTTCTATTATCTTTTAAAAGTCCCCCCCCCCCCCCTACATTACTGCTCCTTGCTAAGTGGGGGAGGGGGAGCTGCCTCGGAAATTCCACGTTGTCTGGGATAGAACAGCATGGCGGCCGAGCCACTAATTCCAGTTTGACCTCACTGCTTGGGAGGGCAACGGTCCATTACCGGGGAAAGACGCGAACAGCCGGGAGTTCTGGGAGGTGACACGGCGACGGGGGCAGAACATTTAACCCCTGCGCTGCCGGCGGCGCCTGCAGCACACGGCTTTGTGGGTTTAAAGCTCCGCGTAGACACACTGGGTGAAGTGGTTCCCAGGCCCGCTGGGTCCTTGCTAAGAATATCTCTGCATTACTCACACGACCAGCGCCGATGGCATTTCCTGTTAGCTTTGGCAGGACAGGCTGCATTAAATGCCTCGCTCCTGTTGCTGTACTCACAGCCGGCCCCGGGGCCTGTGAGACAGGGGCCGTCCGCAGGGGGCACAGACGCGTATGGAGATGACGTGGGCAAACCCGTATAGGAATAAAGATGCCTGTATTTTAACCTTTGAGCTGCAGAGCGTTGCGTGGCGGGCGCGTCTCACCGCAGATGTGTAAAGGGGCCACGGCATGTGGTAGGGTATAGATAAAAAGAGCAGCTCGCTGCCATGTAACACTGACTGTTTCACGCGTGTTTAAGAAGTGCGTGTGTAACGGCCCTGTCCCTCTCCCAGCCCGACTTGTAGCTTATGATTATTAAAGGATTAATAGTTTCTTGTTGATCACTATAAAGCACAAACAGGTGGCAAAACTATTTCTCTACAATGTGTGTGTGTGTGTGTGTGTGTGTGTGTGTGTGTGTGTGTGTGTGTGTGTGTGTGTGTGTGTGTGTGTGTGTGTGTGTGTGTAACACACACACACCCCCCACAACACACCCCCCACACACACACCCCACACACACACACACACACACACACCCACCCACACCACACACACACCCCACAACACACACCCACCCCCACACACACACACCCCCCACACACACACACCCCCCACACACACACACCCCCCACACACACACACACACACACACACTTTTCTGTTGCCGATGCATTATTTGCTTTGCTGTTTGCAGGTGCAGCTGGTCCCCGGCTATTCACCATCCACCAGATTGATGCCAGCACGAATAACTTGCCCAAGGCTCACACCTGGTAAGGTTTACGGCGGCATCTAAAGTGAATTCCATAGTGACTTTGGTCTCGGACACGGGGAACCAATTTCAGTTAAATAAGCAGGACACGCTGCTTTGTGAATACTTTAGTGGTCGGCGACGCTCTTATTTCTGTCGGATTACTAGATTATATTTTTCAGATGGGATGGGAACATTCTGACTTCCCCCCCCCCAAGAAAATGCCTTTTTTTATTTAGGATTTGTAAAGCAGAGACGGCAACTATTAAGTACAGTGTTACGGGCTAGAGTAATGGAAGTTCACGTGGCAGGAGTGGCAAACTCCAGTTCCCAAGGGGTCACCAACAGATCCTGGCCTGGTGGTCCATGAGGACTGGAGTTGGCCACCCCAGGAGTATGGGCTTCTCGGTATTAATGAGATGTATGGAGATTACAGTAAAGATACACAAATGGAACCGGTTTGTAAGGAAACATTGGAGATGGGGGGTTGTTTCTTTAAACCGGTTTTGCAGCCAGCCTGGGATGTGCTCGAACCGTTTCCGTTCTTTAAAATTGAAATCTTTCAAAGCGGCCGGCCTGGTTTATGATAAAAGACAAAGTTTAGGATTGAGGATGTGACCTAAACAAACTGTACTTTCAGCTTCAACCGCGTGGACATTCCAGCTTATGAAAACTACGACAAGCTTTACGACAAGCTACTAACGGCCATCGAGGAGACCTGTGGCTTTTTGGTGGAATGACCAGCCCACCCGCCCATCACACAGAGAATGAGTTCCTGCAAGTCGGATAGAGGCTTGAAACATCATCAAAGGGTTTCCCATTTCATCCATACTACAGGACACTGTGATCCAGGAGCGGAACGGACGTTTTGGGAATCCCATATATATATATATATTTTTTGTTCTTCAAGGATAAAGTCGTTCTGCGCTCTCCGCTTACGACTCTCTCAGCTGCTATTTAATACGGATATCTTGAACATTACAGAGAGTGCTGACTTCTTATCTAGGACGCAACAGGAAAGCGGCGTTCTACATAATAAAGACTACTACTATTTTTATAAGAAAAGGGGGTTTATCCCATTACCGGATCCTGCGGAAGAAGCAACTTCCAGTCATCGGTACAAGTTCGACATATAATGCTGAACGGATGCCATCTTTCCTTTTATTACAGGGGTGGGCAACAGCCGGTCCTCGAGGGCCGCTAACAGGTCAGGTTTTCCGGATATCCCTGCTTCAGCACAGGCGATTGAGCCACCTGTGCCGAAGCAAGGACTGATTAAGCCAGCTGTCCTGAAGCTGGGACTGTTTAAGCCACCTGTGCTGAAGCAGGGATAACCTTAAAACCTGACCTGTTGGTGGCCCTTAGACTGGAGTTGCCCACCCCTGATTCATTACATCAAAGCTAAGTTTTATCTCACTCTTCCATGGGGGTTTTTTTTTTGCCTCTGTTTTGTTACAGACTTCGTCAAATCGAATACGTACACCACTTTTTTGTTTTTAATAAGCATGAACTTAAATAGAATAATTTAACACCTCCGGTGCGTCTTTGTGTTTCAGCTGTCCTTATTTTTGTTGTATAACTTGTTTGTGTTATAATTTAAGCAGACTGGGCTAAAAACAAAATGTTTGTTCTACCAAAAAAAAGAAAAACTGTGTTCGTAACATTTTTTTAACGTCTACAACCTGTTCGGTTTAAATGTCAGACGGCTGATTCGACATTTTAAAACGTTTTCCTTTTTTCACATCTTGAATTCCGTGTTGCAACAAACGCCATATTTTGCTATTGACACATTTTTTCCCCGTATGGTTATACAGACAACCTAGAGATATTTTAAAAACAAAGGGTGTGCGTTGTGTGTGAACGCTTCTCCGTTTTCTTACCTTCCGGTCTGTCGGTCTCATCCTAACTGTATATAGAATTAAAAGGGAATTTTCTGTGAAAATTCTGTACATAGCTGTATAGCGGTTTTGTTTTGCTTTGAGTTTATTTGCCCTTAGGTGCTAGGTCAGTGACAACATCAGCAAATAGGGTGTATTGAAATAGTTATGCCCTTCATTGCAGGGGTTACAGGCCCCTCGGCCAGCGAAGGGGTTAATATTTGGGGGTTTCCATAGCAGCTTGCTACACCTTGGTACCGATGTTTTTAATGGAGTTACGCCCACCCCATTTATTTTTTACTGGGTTAGAACCAGTGACTCCGTGAGCCTATGAAGCTCCAGTGGTCGCCAAATCTCAGGCCAATAAGAAGCTGCAACGTCATCGGTTGTGGCGTCCTATTGGACGGCCATTGAAATCCCCTTTTAAAAAGCTGCGAGCGTCGCTCTGCAAAGCATTGAGGGCTAGCGAATCCCCTGTCAGGTGTTGGCGCTCATTACCCATCCCGCATTTACTGTAAAACTGGTTCGCCTGCGAGGTCTTCAGGGGGAAGAGCAGAACCTCGCTCCCAACTTGCCTCTTGTCATGACGAAGTCCTGTTGCCGTTATCTGCAGGGAACATGTTCTGCAGAATATGCTTCTCTTGGTTGTATCCCACTTGGTTTCCACTTGCCCTTTCTTACGGTGGTCTTGACTTGTTCCACGCAGAAAATGACTCGGCCACCCAGACCGACTCCAATTCTCTCTGGCCTACAGCCGGTCCTGATCCTAAACACGGATGCCTGAAATCAGTGGTACTGGAACCCCAGAAGTGCAGTCGGTCCCCATATAAAAAAGCCTAAATGAACTAGATATCTCAGGGGTGGGCAACTCAACAGGCCAGGTTTTCAGGATATCCCTGCCTCAGCACAGGTGGTGGCGCAGTCTTGGACTGCACCACCTGTGCTGAAGCAGGGATATCCTTAAAACCTGACCTCTTGGTGGCCCTTGAGGACTGGAGTTGCCCATCCCTGAGATATATCCTCACAGGACCCCTGTCCCGCAAGAGGGAATGGTTATCAGCTCTTCCCGTGGCGAAAGGATACAAGTCTGTGTTCAATTATTTCCACCTACAATGGTGCCCGTTCCCCCCTCCCCCCTCCCCACCGTACTACATCAGCCCAGGAACAGTATATACTGTGTGTTTGTCATCTAGCGGTTTACAGTCAAATTTCCAACCTCAAATTCGCCTGGCATTCTCAACCCGGAAGAATTGTCGGAGACTTCCTGTGGCACACAGTGTCCACGTAAAGTGCAATGTGTGAGTGCAGTTTGGTTGTACTTGGGCACTGAGGGCAGGTAACCCGGGGAAAAAACCTCACGCAAAATACAAGACCCTACTAAACAATCGGCAAGCAGAGTGGAAATGAATCTGTGTCCTCTGACCGATATCTGCTTCTGTTTCTCAGGCTGTGTCTCGGTTTCCAGCTTCTCGATCCACAGAAAATGCATTTATTTTGCATACTGAAGAAATTCAAAGAATCTGCATTGTACATTTTAGTTATTATTTTTTTTAACCCTACAATCCAATGATTCTCACCCTCTGGAAGGCGGACACCACCTGCGTTTTTGTATTTTTTTTTGTGTGTTTCACACTCGCTCGTCCCCGCTGTTTTCATTGTGCGAGTTTAATTTTTGCTGCGACTGGCGACTTGATTTCCGTTCCCTACACATTCTCACGGCACATTTGTTTTAATAGTGTGTGTGTGACTTCCAAGTAACGCCTGGGCTGCATTGTGGTCTGGCCCCCGGCAGCCCAGGGGTTAACGAGCGGCTGTAACAGAATATGCAGAAATAATGATCTGTCTTGTTTTTTAAAAAAATGCATCGTCTGTTTGTTGCAAAAACCTATTCAGGAGATTTGTTACTTGAGACATTTGGGGTTAATACTATCTGGTTGGTAACCGAACTTCTGAGTGCCTATTAAGGGATAAGCATCTTGCCGGCCGCTATGGTTTGGGTGCTGTTGTCCCCACAAAATAATAAAACCTGGGTGTAATATTTTGACTTTGCACTGTGACAGAGGCCAGAACACCATTGCTTAGCCCTTTGACAAATGCCACCGTTTTTCAGCTCTCGGGATCCCCTGGTTCACAAGATACTTCCCAATGAAGTCATCGGGTTTAAATGTCCTTCGGGAAACAAAACGGCCAATAGGAAGCTGCAACATAATCGGTATCGGCATCCTATTGGACGGCCATTTAAATCCCCTTTAACAGCCAGGAAGTAACACCTGTCCCTTTGCCAGTCAGTATCTCCAGAACTAGAGGATTCTTTGGGGCTGAAAACAGTGCGGTTCTGATCTGGAGGACCCTCTTCTTTACCATCATGTGAAAAACAAAACGGAGGTTAGGTGCGATGGATCGCAATGGTTGAAAATAAAAATGGCGTTCTAATAAAATCATGTTTTTTTTTTATTATTCCCCGTCACTGACCTGGCTAACACCAGCATGTGTTATTGAACATAATGTACTTCTGTAATATGATGGAATATTGCTTCAATTTATAGCTGACTGATTAATTAAAAAAAACAAAAAAAACCTTGTATTTTCCGAGCCTCTGGCGTGTTGCTAATTATAACTGCGTCTGAATCTCATTCATCCAAAACTACTGTCCAAAAAAGTAGAGGACATTTAATGGTGTGTGTTGGAGAGGGCAAAAGGTTTAGGATATCAAACAATTTTTCCATTGCTATCGGCCTTTGTGTTAGCGGTTTCACCTGATCAGAGCAGGGGAAAGCTTTTGAACATTTTAACTGTTTTGCTGTGATTTATCCCAATATTTGGGGGGGGGGGGGGGGGGAAGGGACAAAAATGGTTCATAGAAAAATCACATCCTGCATTACAAATGTGTCCTGGGATGGCCATTCTGCATGCAAGTCCTAAATTGCAGTAGGATTTAACGCATTGAACTTGCATCCATGTGCTGTGTGTGTATGCAAGTGTATATATACACACACACACGCCACACTTTACATGAACAATCTACAAAAAAAACATTCTGCAGTGAAAGTTAGAAAATGCATATAAGAATATAAAGACGTAAATTTACAGAGAAAAACACATTAATCTCAGTTGCATACGTATTAAAGGCCCGGTAGAGCTTACACTAGAAGTGTCCCACCAATTGGCATGCAATTTTAGTTAAATTCTACATTTTGATCTCAAGTCTAATAACAGTCATTTAGTTGCATCTTTTGATCAAAAAAGAAAATGATTAAGCCTGCTCACCCCATCGAGGTAAACTCGATGTCAGCAGCTGTCTCCACTAAAAGCATATTACTACTTATCAATAAGTTTATCATCATTTTCATGCTTGTATTCGGGTTTGCAGGATATCCCGGCTTCAGCACAGGTAGCTCAGCTGATGACTTAGCCACCTGTGCTAAAGCCGTGATATCCTACAAACCTGACCTGTTGGTGGCCCTTGAGGACTGGAGTTGGCCAGTCCTGGCATAGATCATTGCCTCATTATGAGCTTTACCGATGACTCTTGTTTTGAAACCTTTGGTATAATATACCATGTATATTTACCATGTATATTTACCCCTGCGGGTGTTGAACAATGAACTCTTGCTGTGACCGTGCTGTCATGTAATGGCGTTTAGTCATTTTAAAGGGGCAATCCCTCATAAAACCAAAGTGAACTAATTCCAGTGACCTGTTTAAAGGGGCAGGAGTCAGATTTCCTCTGTCCGTTTTGTGGGATGTGTGTGATCAGCGAGCGCTTGTGCAGAGTTCCCCCTCCCCACATCTTTATTGCCTCCCTAATAAGGACAGGGTGTGAAGGGGAAAAAACACTGCAATGACAAACACTTCAGAAATTCCACTGGCTGAACGTTGCACCTTTCATGGGTCAGTCCCAACTTAAACAAGTCAGCTTAAGCCAGTGTCGTGTAATAGGTTCCACATATCTGATGGACACCTGCCCACCTTCCTGCTCCCTCCCCTTTAAATCCTGGGGAAGCTCAGGGGAAATTGGATGGGTCCTGGCAGGAAACAAACGAAAAAATGTGGGTAAGAAACGGTTTTCAAACAGGGTCTTTTCTTGTGAAATTGTGTTTTTCTCCTCATTTCAACAATGTGTATTTGTATTAAATAAAATGTTCAACAAATCTTATTTTAAACTTTCCTGTACTACAGATAATCACACGGTCAGCATACTCGACACAGGGTCATCCCTTAAGGTTGGAGGAAAGGAGATTTCACCAGCAACAAAGGAAAGGGTTCTTTACAGTAAGGGCAGTTACAGTGTGGCATTCATTACCCATGGAGACTGTGATGGCAGATACAATAGATTTGTTCAAAAAAAGGTTGGACATCTTTTTAGATGGGAAAGGTATACAGGGATATACCAAATAAGTAAACATGGGAAGGATGTTGATTCAGGGATTAATCTGATTGCCAATTCTTGGAGTCAGGAAGGAATTTATTTTTCCCCTTATGAGATACATCATCTAATGATATCACTGGTGCTTTTGTTTTGCCTTCGTCTGGATCAATATACTGTAAGTACAGATATAGGATAAAGTATCTGTCGTCTAAATTTAGCAGAGGTTTCATTAGTTCACCATGTCTTTTCAACCTCATCTATTACTGTATGCAACTTTTAATTTTAAATCTTATTTCCGCTACCCAAAGACTGCAAAGAAAACACCCACAATTTGCATTTGATTTTATTTCCACCACAATCCTCCAATCGCGTAATTATCACAGTGCGTTTCTGTTCTGATGTAAATGTTTGTTACAGTTGCTTTTATTAAGAGTGGATTAATAATAATAGAGTTAAGGAAATAGAACTCCCTCATTTTAATTGCGTCCGTCAAGTATAATTCCTGCAGTAAAAACATATGTACGGGGGGAGAGAGTGTGTTTAGAACGCAGGGGGGTCAAGTATTTAGAAGTTGGGGAGCGTAAAATTTGTATTGCAGTTCAACAAATAAAAATACCACGTGTGAGCAGTCGCGTGTCTCAGACAAGTCTGCAGCCCCCTGCCTTTCCCCATTATCTCTCAACATGCAATGCTGCCACTGCAGCCGGGGATTCTGGGTAATGACATGCAAATGAGCACTCACAGTGCGTCAGTCTTTACTTCCTTGTCCATTTTAACATGGATCCCTATAAACTCATTCCTGCCGCAGTACACGGCTTTTTCAGCACAACCTGCAGCCCAGAAAGAAAAACACAGGCCGTTCCATTAGGGAAAGAGTAGCGTATTACAAGGGTGCGCAAACCTCGCCCCTGGTGTTCTGACATCACGTGACCTCATTTGACGCCGCGATGCCAGAAGCCACCGGAACCAAGGCAAGGGAAGTTACAGAGTCCTTCGCCGCAACCCCAGCATTTAATTGAAATGCCTTCGGGAAGAGCGCGGGGCTTCTGTAACTGCCGCAAACCCGCTCCAGAAAATCTCACGCCCCCAGTTTGCGCACCCCTGGAGTATTTTTTTATTTTTTTGGGGTATCCTTGATAAAAGGGAACCGTGGGGTGGGAATCGATAAGAAACATCCACGTGTGAGAGCGTGGCTTGTATTTTCAGTTACCGACTTGCACAATGATCAGTGGAGGAGGTGCGCAGAGAATACAAGCCGTGCCTATTCTGTTCCGACCTGAATAGATGGGTGCTGGGTATCACTTCTGTACATCTTTATTTCTGTACATGCAGCACAGGGGTCCCTCTCACACACGTAATTTGCCTTGGGGACATACAATGCAGATGGCTCGCTCTGGCAGCCAATAGAAATTGACGGCTTCCTAAGGTTACCACGTGGCTGTGTTTGGTGGTTTGTGTCAAGCGCAAAACTACAGCTATCTCAGAAACCGCGAGGACCGCAGATTACCGCCGGGGGAACCCCCCTGCTTCAGCCAAGGTTAAAACAAATGTCATTTTGGCGAGGGGTAAAGTTGGTGTAAAGCACCATTACAGAACTCTGAGGGTTTGGGGTATGCGTGTGGGGGGGGGGGGGGGCTGTTTCTGGGACTCCTCGTCCCGATCTGCTCCGTGCTTGCTGCAGAACGAAACGCGTGGATCTTTCACCTGAATCGAACACAGGGGAGGTGACAGTGCCACCGTGTGGCTCATTGTAGTATTACCGGGCACTAGCCCAGATCCATAACACGGTGCAGCAAAATGATTGAGCCACCTGTGCTGATTGAGCCACCTGTGCTGAAGCAGGGACTGATTGAGCCGCCTGGGGGGGGCTTGAGGACTGGAGTTAAGCACCCCTGCAATAGCACAATACCCTGAACTGTTTCTAGCGTTGAGTTGCGCAGAATATCTAGGAACGGAAGCATTTAAAAAGTGGAAGCGCTTCGGGGGTTTTCCCTTTCAGGGGAAATCGAAAGTATATTAACAGATTATAAAATAAGTTACAATTCGAAATAAATATTAAAGAAAATTTTTTTTTTTAAAAAGCAGCATGGATTCTGCACAACCGCGCCTCATCCCAAATAAAGATGGGTCAAGCACGTGGCGGGGATTAATGACGTGGATGAGGGCGATGTCATATAAATAAGTGTCTAACCTCCTGCTAAGTTACTTCATTAAAATCAGCCAAACAGGGAAGGGCGTTGGCCGCCCCTCTGGGTTTTGATCTGTAGGTTGTGGCTACACCTTTTCGTAAGGCACTTTGCAAAACGGATAATCCCAACCCCAAAATAACACCATGTAAATGGCGCGCATCTTGCACTTCTAAATAAATGATGTGAATTCTGGCATCGGACCGCTTGCTGTTGGGGGGAAACTGTTTTAAAACGTAGAGGAAGAGAAAAATGTTACATTACAAAAAAGAAGCGATCTGCGAGTGCAGCAAACATCACGGCGTCGAGAGATCGTGTGCGTCAAACCGAGCGGTTCTCCGCTGTGCGAGAAGACCGTGAACTGTAGAATAAATTAGTGGCCAGTTGTGGCAATCCCAGGCCCCCAAAAAGTAGGAAAGGGGGGGGGGGGGGGGGGCCAAAACCCATTACTAGCAGCTTGCAAAGGCTTCAGTCGCAGCCTCGTACGGCTACAACCCATATGTCCCACTCTCCTCCGGTTATACTCCGGGGACGTGGCTCTTGCCGTACTGAAACGAGGCCATTTGAATCCTCCGCTTTAAACTCAACTTGACTGTTCGGCCTCCAGCTCCCGGAAGAACGCGTCCTCGTCCGTCTTGATGATCATTTCTTGGAGGTCCTGGATCTCCTCTCTCCTCCATCTTGGCTCTCAACTCTCTCTTCATCTCATTATGCAGCGCCTGGAACAAGAAACCGCAAGGACTCTGTGTTAAAATCGCTCGACGTGTCGTGGATCTGCAGCCGGCCGGGAGCGCTTGCTGCATTTTTGGCAGGCCTGGTTCATAGGTTGAGGTATGGTAGCGCTTCACGGCATAGAAGCGACATAAATGAGAGATCCGTGGGTGTGAACGCGTCAAGCAAAACGTTAGGAGCTGGCTTCCTATTCACGTTGAAACCCTTCCGTGGCAGAGGGCCGGCCGTGCGTTGCGCTGAGAGGTCGCACTTACCTTTGCTTGCGCCTTCTCCCGGGCCTGGATTTCGTGCCGTTCGTCTGTGACCGCTTCCGCCAGCATTGAAAACTAACACAGCCAGGGAGACAAAGCGATCATCCGCGGGGTGAGAACCCCCCATATCCAAGCAGCACATCCCTCCCCCCCCCCCATATCCAAGCAGCCCCATCCCTCTCGTCCACCCTGCCTACCAAAGCAGCAATCTCGTCCCCTCCGGTCCCCCCCCTATATCCACGCAGCAAATCTCTCCCCCCCCTATATCCAAGCGCCCAATCTCTAACCCCCCCTATATCCAAGCAGCAAATCTCTCTGCCTCCTCCCACCCCCCTTATCCAAACAGCAAATCTCTCCCCCCTCCTCGCCCCCCCCTATATCCAACAGCAAAATCTTCTCCCCCCATCCAAGCAAGCACACTCTCTCCCCCCACCCGCGCCTATATACAAGCACAAATCTCTCTTCCCCTTCCCCCATATCCAGCAGCAAATCTCTCTCCTCCCCCTCACTCCCCCAACCCAGCCAGCTAAGCTCATCCTCTCCCTTCTCTCTTCCCCCCTATATCCAAGCGCAAATCTCTCTCCCACCCACCCCCATATCCACAGCAGCAAATCTCTTCCCCTCTCCACCCCCCATATCCAAGCAGCAAATCTCTCTCCCACCCCCCATATCCAAGCAGCAAATCTCCCCCCCCCCCTTGATAGTTCCGGACCGCACATCTCTCTAACCGGGCCCTTCTAGCTAGCAACTAGCTCTCGCGCCATCCTCCTCCCCCCCCCTATACCAAGCAGCAAATCACCTCATCACCCCCCCACCCTATATCCAATCAAGCAAAGCTCTCTCCCCCGCCCCAAAAAACAAATATAATCCGATAGGCACATCTCTCTCCCCCTCTCTCCCGCCCCCCTATATCCAAGCAGCAATTATCTCTCTCCCTCCCCCCCTATATCCAAGAAGCAAATCTCTCCCCCCCCTCCTCCCCCCCACCCCCCCCCTATATCCAAGACAGCACTCTCCTCCCCCCCTATATCCAAGCAAGCAATCTCTCTCTCTCCCCCCCCCCATATCCAAGCAGCAAAGTCTTCTTCTCTTCCCCCCCCTATATCCAAGCAGCATACTCTCCCCCCCCTATATCCAAGCAGCAAAATTTTCTCTCCCTCTCCTATATAATTCAGCACAATTTCTCTCCCACCCTCTATATCCAATGCAGCAAATCTCTCCTTCCCCTATATCCACAGCAATCTCTCAATCTCTCTCCCCCCCCCTATATCCAAGCAACAAATCCTCTCCTCCCATCTCTCTCTCCCCCCCCCCTAATCCAAGCGCGCAAATCTCTCTCCCCTATATCCAGCAAGGCAATCTCTCTCCCACCCCCCCCCTATAATTCCAAGCAGCAAATCTCCCCCCCCTATATCCAAGCACAAATCGCTCTCCTACCCTCTCTCCCCCCCTATATCCAAGCAGCAAATCTCTCCCCCTCCCCCCTATATCCAAGCAGCAAATCTCTCTCCCCCCCTATATCCAAGCAGCAAATCTCTCTCCCCCCTATATCCAAGCAGCAAATCTCTCTCCTCTCTCCCCCCTATATCCAAGCAGCAAATCTCTCCCCCCCCTATATCCAAGCAGCAATATCTCTCCTCTCTCCCCCCCCTATATCCAAGCAGCAAATCTCTCTCTCCCTCTCCTCCCCCCTATATCCAAGCAGCAAATCTTCTCCCCCCCCTATCCAAGCAAGCACAATCTCTCTCCCCCCCTATATCCAAGCAGCAACTCCTCCCCCCCGCCCCCCCCTATAATCCAAGCAGCAAATCTCTCTCCTCCCCCCCTATATCCAGCAGCAAATCTCTCTCCCCCCCCTATATCCAGCACAAATCTCTCTCCTCCCCCCTATATCCAGCACAAATCTCTCTCCCCCCCCTATATCCAAGCAGCAAATCTCTCTCCCCCCCCTATATCCAAGCAGCAAATCTCTCTCCCCCCCTATATCCAAGCAGAAAATCTCCCCCCCCCCTATATCCAAGCAGCAAATCTCTCTCCCTCCCCTTATCCAAGCAGCAAATCTCTCTCCCTCCCCTATATCCAAGCAGCAAATCTCTCTCCCCTCATATCCAAGCAGCAAATCTCTCTCCCTCCCCCCTATATCCAAGCAGCAAATCTCTCCCCCCCCCCTCATATCCAAGCAGCAAATCTCTCTCCCCCCCCTATATCCAAGCAGCAAATCTCTCCCCCCCCCTATATCCAGGCAGCAAATCTCTCCCCCCCTATATCCAAGCAGCAAATCTCCCCCCCCCCCTATATCCAAGCACAATCTCTCCCTCCCCCTATATCTCCAAGCCAAATCTCTCTCCCCCCCTATACCAACAGCAAATCTCCTCCCCCCCTTATATCCAAGCAGCAAATCTCTCTCCCCCCCCCCCTCTCCCCTATCCCCCATCAGCAAATCTCTCCCCCCCCTAATCCAAAGCAGCAAATCTCCTCCCTCCCCCTATATCCAAGCAGCAAATCTCTCTCCTCCCCCCTATATCCAAGCAGCAAATCTCTCTCCCCCCTATATCCAAGCAGCAAATCTCTCCTCTCCCCCCCCCCCCCTATATCCAAGCAGCAAATCTCTCTCCCCCCTATATCCAAGCAGCAAATCTCTCTCCCCCCTATATCCAAGCAGCAAATCTCTCCTCTCTCCCCCTATATCCAAGCAGCAAATCTCGCTCCCCCCTATATCCAAGCAGCAAATCCTCGCCCCCCTATATCCAGGCGCAAATCTCTCTCCTCCCCTATATCCAACCAGCACAAATCTCTCTCCCCCCCCCCTATATCCAAGCAGCAAATCTCTCTCCTCTCCCCTCTCCCCCTCCCTATATCCATCCAAGCAGCAAATCTCCTCGCTCCTCCCCCCTATTCAAGCAGCAAATCTCTCTCTCTCTCCCCCTATTCCACGCAGAAAATCTCTCCCCCCCCCATAATCCAGCAGCAAATCTCTCTCCCTGGTCCCCTATATCCAACAGCAAATCTTCTCTCTCCCTCTCTCCCCTATAATCCAAGCAGCAAATCTCTCCCCCCACTACTCCAAGCAGCAAATCTCTCTCCTCCCTCCCCTATATTCCAAGCAAGCAAAATCTCCCCGTCCCCCCTATATCCAAGCAGCAATCTCTCTCCCTCCCCCCCATATATCCAAGCCAAATCCCTCTCCCCCCCTATACACAGCAAATAATCTCTCCCTCTCCCCCCCCCCTATATCCAGGCAAGCAAATCTCTCCCCCCCCTATATCCAAGCGCAAATCTCTCTCCCCCCCCCCCACCCCATATCCAAGCATCAAATCTCTCCCCCCCCTATTCCAAGCAGCAAATCTCTCCCCCTATATCCAAGCAGCAAATCTCTCCCCCCCCCCCTATATCCAAGCAGCAAATTCTCTCATCTCTCCCCCCCTATATCCAAGCAGCAAATCTCTCTCGCCCCCCTATATCCAAGCAGAAAATCTCTCCCCCCCCTATATCCAAGCAGCAAATCTCTCTCCCCCCCTAAATCCAAGCAGCAAATCTCTCTCCCCCCCTATATCCAAGCAGCAAATCTCTCTCCCCCCTTAACCAAGCACAACTCTCTCCCCCCCTATATCCAAGCAGCAAATCTCTCCCCCCCTATATCCAACAAGCAAATCTCTCTCCCCACCCCCTAATCCAAGCAGCAAAATCTCTCTCCCCCCGCCCCCCTATATCCGCGAGCAATCTCTCCTCCCCCTCTCCTCCCATACCAAGCAGCAAATCTCTCTCCCCTCCCTCCCCTATATCCAAGCAGAAACTCTCTCCTCTCCAGCATCGCTCCCCCCCTATATCCAGAGCAGCAAAATCTCTCCCCCCCTCCATATATCCAAGCAAAATCTCCTCCTCCCCTATATCCAACAGCAAACTCTCTCCCCCCCCTATAATCCAAGCAGCAAATCTCTCTCACCACCACCCCCCCCCATATATCAAAGCAGCAAATCTCTCCCCCCCCATCCAGCAGCAAATCTCCCTCCTCCCCCCACCTATATCCAAGCAGCAAATCTCACTACCCCCCCCCCCCCCCCCCTATATCCAAGCAGCAATCTCTCTCCCATCCTCCTCCCTATATCCAAGCGCAATCCTATCTCTCTCCCCCCCCCCTATTCCAATGCAGGCAAATCTCTCCTCCCCCCTATATCCAAGCAGCAAACTCTCCTCTCCCCCCTATATCCAAGCACAAATCTTCGTCCCCTCCCCCCTATATCCAAGCAGCAAATCTCTCTCCCCCTATATCCAACGCAGACAAATCTCTCTCCCCCCCCTATATCCAAGCAGCAATCTCTTCGCCCCCTATATCAAGCAGCAAATCTCTCCCCCCCTATATCCAAGCAGCAAATCTCTCTCCCCCCCTATATCCAAGCAGCAAATCTCTCTCCCCCCCCTATATCCAAGCAGCAAATCTCTCTCCCCCCCCCCCCCTATATCAAGCACAGCAATCTCTCTCTCCCCCCCTTAATCCAAGCAGCAAATCTCTCTCCCCAAACTATATCAAGCAGCAAATCTCTCTCCCCCTCCCCCCTATTATCCAAGAGAAGAAATCTCCCTCAACCCCCCTATTACCCAGAAGCAAAATCTCTCTCCCTCCCCTATAATCCAGCAGCAAAGTCTCTCTCCCTCCCCTATATCCAAGCAGCAAATCTCTCTACCCCTATATCCAAGCATCAAATCTCTCCCCCCTCAATATCCAACAGCAGCAAATCCTTCCCTTCCCCTATATCCAAGCAGCAAATCTCTTCCCACCCCCCCCTTATATCCAAGCAGCAAACTTCTGTCTCCCCCTTATATCCAAGCAGCAAAATCTCTTCTCCCTCCTCCCGCCCATATTCCAGCAGCAAATCTCTCTCCCACCTATAATCCAAGCAGCAAATCGTCATCCTCCCCCCTAAACCACAGCAGTCCCCTATTCAATACCAGCACTCTCCCTCCATCCAGCGAAATCCAAATCTCGCCAAAAATCTCTCGCCCCAATCCACATCAATCCCCATTCCAATGCAGCAAAATCTCTCGCTCCCGCCCCCTATATCCAAGCAGCCACATCTATTCTCCCCTCCCCCCGACCTATACCAAGCAAGCAAATCTCTCTCTCCCGCCCTAGTCTCAACAGCAGAAAATCTCTCTCCCCCCCCCCCTATATCCAAGCCAGCAACTCTCTCTCCCCCTCCCCACTATATTCCAAGCAGCAAATCTCTCTCCCCCCCCTATTTACCCAGCAGCAAATCTCTCTCCCCCCCCCTATATCCCAAGCAGAAAATCTCTCTCCCCACCTTCTCCCCACCCCTATATCCAAGCAGCAATCTCTCTCCCCCCCCCCAATATATCCACATCAAATCATCTCTCCCCCCTTATCCAAGCACAAATCTCTCTTCTCTCTCCCCCCCCCCTATAATCCAGGCAGCAAATGCTCTCTCCCCCCCCCTATATATCCAAGCAAGGCAAATTCTCTCCCCCCCCCCAACACCCCCTCTCCCCCCACCACCAATTTCCAAGCAGCAAAATCCCCTCTCCCCTCCCCCCCCCCCACCAGATTTTCCAACAGCATCCCCCCAGACACCTGTACGAGTTTAACTCAATATTAGTATCTTAACCCGGTGACCAAGTCTTCTTTTGTTAATCAGGATTTTTCTTAATCTCTGTCTCTGCGGTTACTATGGTAACCGTTACACTGGGCTCTGGGATGAGCGCCATTTTAACCTCCCGCACCCTAATATTTACAAACGCTTATATCGCCCGAGCTGCGCATCGGATTTTAAAACTAAAAACAGCGCTGGAAAGGGCAAGAAGCGACCTACAAATAAAGTCCATCACTGCGGCCTGCTTTAACCCTTCATTGCCAGCAACACCCTAACCCACCACCGCTCCCCTCACCTGGTCCTTATAATAGTTCTCCATGGACTCCAGTTCGTCTTTGTGCCGCTTCCTCTGCTCCTCGCGCTGCTCCTTGGTGTACGACCGCATCTCACGGAGCCGCTCCTTCTGCAGGTCCAGCCCCTCCTCAAACAGCTTCTTAAACATCTACACAAACGGAGGGATCACAAGAACGGTCGTTCCGACACCTGGGCCGCTTCCTGTCCACGGCCAGTGTCGGCCACTACATTGTTTCGATCAGGGGCGGCCAACTCCAGTCCTCAAGGGCCACCAACAGGTCAGGTATTAAGGATATCCCTGCTTCAGCGCAGGTGGTTCTTGATGAAATCCTACATGCACGAAACGCGTTGTGTGCTTCTGTCACCCCGCCAAGGGTTTGATTGATGATCCATTAAAGTCACCAATATATTTATGATCCAACCCCCTCTGGATCAGTTCTTACTCTCGATAATGCTCCGTTTTTCTCACTCTTCCCTGCCTATCCTTAATACCGGACCTGTGGGAGACCCCTGAGGCCCGGAGTTGGCCCACCCCTCATCTAGAATAAGGCCCCCAGGCTGCCATACTGGATAAAATGACCCCCTTGATGTTAATGTAACCCGGGCTTCCCTCTGCCTTTTGATCGGTGGGACTGCAGCTTTGTAAAGACAGACACCGCTAGCAGCCACGTGGTTAATATTAATTCCATCCGCAGAACTGGGCCGGGGATTTGAACTCGGCCCAGGAGGTGCCCCGCCAGTGCACGTACCCTCTCCTCCCGCGTCCTCGCGCGCAGCAGCTTGGCGCCCAGCTGCACGTGATAATCCTCGTAGTACTTGTTGGCGCGCGCCACCTGCCGCCGATTGTCTCGCAGTTTGTTCTGCGCGGATTTCTGCAGGCGGATCCGCTCCTTGAATTCTTTCTGCAAAAGAAAAGCGAATACTTCCGTTACGAAGAAAAGAAAGCAGAGAAACAGGTCCAGAACACACACACACACAGAGTATAAAAAAAGTGCAATTCCACGTAGCCAGCAAAAAAAAAAAAAAATACACTATTACAAACAACTTTATAGTCTTCCTTAAACTGATAGGCAAAGCTTTTACTGCTTTTGTTTGGTTTAAAATTCATTAGGGATTGCATTTCCTTGGGGTCTGGTGCCTGTCAATCAAGTGTTTTCTTTCCCCTTATCCCAACCCCCTTTCCTTATCAGAGAGCCAAAATACAGATACGGTGGGGAGGAGGACAGGGGGCTTCTGTCTGTACAAACTGTTGTTGGACACACAGGGGCAGACACAAGGGAGCAGCCAGAGGAAATCAAACTCTCTGCCAAGTTTCCGCTCAACAGGTTTACAAACGGACATGTAAACACATTATTTTAAAATACCGTAGTTGGTCACATTTGGGCAAAAAAAAACATCCAGATGTCACATGTCACTGCCATTAGTACACTTTGCCCCTAGGAGGGACTGCCCCCTTTTACCACTATGGCCGGTAAGGGGCCACTGTGTATATAATCAGATTAGTGCCAAAAAGGACCCATTGCTATAAATTGGTAGCCGCGGGGTGAGAAGGGCCACAGACAGGACGTCCAGTGGTACTTACCAGCCTTTGGTTATGCCCTTGTTCCTTCTTGATGATCTCCACCAGGAGGTCGTGCTTCTTATGAGCCGTTTCCACCTAGCAGAGCACAAAGGGCCTTAGCACGTTGCTGGAACCATCACAGCCCATCTCCACTGATGAATATTTGACGACACTCCAAAGACCGGAAATAAAAAGTGACCCAAATGGCGATGGTCCACGGCAGGGGTGACCAACACCCGTCCTCAAGGGCCACCGACAGGTCAGATTTTCCGGATATCCCTGCTTCAGCACAGGTGGCTCAGTCAGAATGACCGAGTTACCTGTACTGAAGCAAGGATATACCCAATACCTGGCCTGTTGGTGGCCCTTGAGGACTGGGAGTTCACCGTCCCTGATCTTCGGCGTAAGAAACCCTAGCTGAACCCATCTTACTTCGCTCTGCAGCTTCTTCTCGCTGCGGTCCTCTCCTTGGGCGGATTTGGTGAGCTGCTCCATCTGAGCAACCTGCTCCTTCCACATTTTGTTTAGTGCATGGGGAGAAATGTGCAGATAGGGGAACTCATCCAGGAGCAAAGGTAACAAGTCATTATCCTTTATCTTCACTGGAAAACAGGAAGGAGGGGGGGGCACCTAACATTACAACCTCACAGACAGGCGGGGGGGGGTGGGGGGGGCGGGGGGGACATGCAAGGCATGTTTACTTTAAACCTACTCATTGCTGTCACTTTTAAGGAAGCATTTATTTGCCCTACTAGGCTTAAAGCAGGGGGGTCTCTGGAGCAGAACTGCGTTAATGTCATCTCCGGGCACCCACTGCCCCCCAAATACTTACCTCTAAAAAGGCGATGCTGGTGTCTAAGCAGGTTTAAAGGAAGCCGCAAGGGATCCTATTGGCCTGTAGGACCTTTAAACGGCCATATTGCGAGCCCAGGCGGGGCTGATGCAGGAGGTATTGCATCTTGGGAAGCAGGGGGTTCCCGGAGCTGAAATAAATGTGATTCACCTCCAGAGACCCAGTTTCCCGTCTAGGGTAACAAAAAAAACCCAGACAGGAACGCCAAACAGGCCAGTAAATAAGAACTGCCGCCCTTTCACAAGAACCAAATAAAAAAACAACTAAAAGGAAAAAAAAGGACGCGCAACCCCCTCGCTGCCAGACGTGCTTGCAAGGAGCAATCCTTGTGCCAGCCCCATCTCCCACAATTAGATTGTAAGTTCTTCAGGACAGGGACTCATTAAAAACCACATACCGTTACGTGGCGCACTCACAAAAACATGTTACTTGCCACCGGTGCTCATCAAAAAGGTGGTCCCGCATCCACGTGGAACCCACCTACAACACAGTAAAGAAGTCGACCCTCGAGTGGTCTTGTTAAAAACCAACCCAAAGGATTTATTGAAGATAGATCGATCGAGACCACTTGAGCGCCGACTTCTGTACTCTTCTGTTAGATTATATCTACGCATTGTCAGCACGATATAAGATACTAATATTATAACCCAATCCAGGTAGCGCTGCAGTGCGCCGCTGGCGTGTCTGGGGCGGAAAGGTCGCCCTTTGCCCCGTGCCGGGTGGTTTCTGGCGCCCTTACTCTGACTTGGTCTCCTCGGCTTGGTTGGGCTGGGAATACATTGGTTGGGTTTGGGCGTCCGTGGGGTGGTCTTCCGAACGTAAACCTTCTCCGGCTGGGAGGGTCTCGGAGGCGCTTTGAAGATGTTTTCCTTGCACTCTTGTTCCTTAACGGGAGGGGAGGAGACGCAAGAACAGATCGGGTCAGTACAGAGTCAAAGAATTACTCACTAAAAACTACACAGAAACCCAATCAAAATGTGGGGGGTGGGAGTTATATCCCAGAGGTTACTGCGTAATCATAAAGCAAACACGACGCCCAAACGACATCTTATTAGTAAAGGGTTAACGTCGCGGTATTGTAGCATAACGTTATGCTATTGTCCAATACCGGGGCGCTACGCCAGCGTTGCCTTTACTACAAACCGAAGTGCAATGTGAGATGGGAATAGCACTTATTTAAATGGTGTCCAACGGGGACGTTGCACCATCCAGACCCCATTTCAGTGTCAGAGCCGCCACGTTTAGGTATAACTTCCCTAACGGAACATTACACCGGTGTTAACCCTTAACGGACTTTAGTCATGGAGAAAACATGGCTCCACGTTACAGGGCCGGTTTGGAGTTTTGCGGGGGTGCGTGCAGTGGGGCCTCTTACCTTCTACAGAGAGAGGCAGGTCCCCCTGCGATCATGTGACGATGCGACATAGGAGATGCCACCCTGGAGAAGGTAAGAGGTCCTGTGCCAACACCCCACTGCACCGAGCCCCGCAAAACTCTCAGCCGGCTCCAAAGAGAAGGTAATCGGTGTTTCCAGACGCCCCGCACTCTCCCCCGGGCCCCGCACTCTCCCCCGGGCCCCGCACTCTCCCCCGGGGCTAGGTGAAGTGGCGTTTAATGTAACGTTGAGTCACATTACAGAGCTTGGTGGATCTGTGCCTCAAAGTGCGTCGCTTACACCCATACAGCTTCAACAAACCTCTGCGCACAAAGAAACGCGTCGCAGGGCTACAAAGCTCCGGAAATGAAATATTCTGACCAAGCTAGAGGTGGTAAAGATGGAGGCGGTAAGGATGGAGGCGGTAAGGATGGGGGCGGTAAGGATGGGGGCGGTAAGGATGGGGGCGGTAAGGATGGAGGCGGTAAGGATGGAGGCGGTAAGGATGGGGGCGGTAAGGATGGAGGCGGTAAGGTTGGAGGCGGTAAGGATGGAGGCGGTAAGGATGGGGACGGTAAGGATGGGGACGGTAAGGATGGGGACGGTAAGGATGGAGGCGGTAAGGATGGAGGCAGTAAGGATGGAGGCGGTAAGGATGGAGCTGTATGGTTGTGCGGCAGCAGGAAGGGAATTCCCATCTCCACGTACCTTCTCTTTTAATTTCGTTTTCAACTTAGACAGCTTTCCCCTCTCTCTTTCTTCAAAGTCCTTCAGTTCTTCCTCGTACGCTTGTGTCAGGAACTAGGAGAGGGGATTAAAAAGACCAATATAAACGCAGATCTAAGGACAGTCACACTTGCTTTATGTCTATGAATTCAATAAATAATCGACATTCGCACTGAAAGGGGTTCAATTTCTTTTAAGATCAGAGTTCTGCCATTATCATAAGGTGGCTGCAGCTCAGACTCTCACCGTATAAATCAGGAGTGGCCAACTCCAGTCCTCAGGGGCCACCAACAGGTCAGGTTTGCAGGATATCCCTGTTTCAGCACAGGTGGCTCAATCAGTGGCTCAGTCTTCAGCTGAGCCTCTGATGTCAGCTGTGCTGAAGCTGGGACTGATTGAGCCATCTGTGCTGAAGTAGGGATATCCTAAAATCCTGACCTGTCACTTGTCCTTGAGGACTGAAGTTGGCCCATCCCTGGTCTAAATATTTGATGTGAATTAAGAACGGTTTACTCAAGGCCTTTGTTATTTATAAAGCCTGTCCTAGCAATAGGTTTCTGACACTGCCCTTTAGAAGTCTAGCAGAAGGCCGAGGCTGAGATTACGGTCCCTGCGCGGCCGCGTGCGAACGAGCGCACTCCTGCAGCCCAAGCGATCTGTGAACTTGGCTGCGGGAGGCTGAGGAGGTGATGCGGGGGCGTCACGAAGCCGGTTCGCCCTCATTGGCTGAACCAGCTCACGTGCGCAGACGTCACGCGACAGCAGCCTGAAAAGGCAACATTTCTTGTCTTTTCAAAACGCTGCCGCGTCAACGCTCCTCTTCGTCGGCAGGCGCGCAGGCACTTGGTTTACTGCAGTAGCCAAACAGGGAAGAGTGCCCGACGTGTGCTCACGTAGTGACGCCGGCACCATAATCGCGGCCTAATTTAACTCCTTCAGTGCTGGAGGCAACGCTTTTCCTCTACCTGTCGCAGCATCAACGAACCACGTGGACTTCACGCGGTTTTCGAGTTCCCCCGCCCAGAGTAGACGCGGCGCTTACCTGCGACTTCGCCCTCTGCTGGTCCAGCTCCTTCTGCACTCCCCTCCTGACTTTTCCCGTCTCGCCTTTGGCTTCTTTGTTCAGAGCGTCCTCGAACTGCGCGCAGAGGGAGTGGCGAGGCGGGGCGAGAGGCGGCGGAGAGGAAGACAGGGACCGCGGCCTGCTGGGGAGTTTCTTGGCGTGCTGCGCCGCTGCGAACCAAGGGGAAGAATTTACACTAAGGCCGGGGGGGCTTCAGCTGGGCCGGATCAGAAAACATTTAGGCGTAGGAGGCTCACGAGCTTATTTTAATGTCATTTTAGACCAATTTAAAAGACTTATAACAGCACGCAAAATGTTGAAATATAATTTAACATATATATTTACATTCGCTTAAAGTTCTCCGCTGCCAGTTGTTAGTCATTTTTTTTTGTTTAATAAATGCAGCAGTTTTATACCTTTAAACAGTGTCTTTATCGGAGCTGCCCATTGGCCGGCAGACATCACGCTTCCCTGGGCACTCGATATGGCCGCTTATTTCCACAGAAGAAGTGCTGTGCTTTTCTAAAATGGTGGCCAGAAGGGTTTAAGACCCCGAAAAGTTGCACCCCCCCTCACCCCCCCATGTCATTATGTTTTCTGATTTTCTTTACAAGTGTTGGATCTTTTTTATTTGACTTATTTGAGAAAGATATATTCTCACCTAATGAGATTAGAGGGGTCCCATGATAAAATGGATGAGAAGTAAAAAAGGTGACACGGTGTGTTCTCATTTGCATGTCATTACCCAGAATCCCTGGCTGCAGTGGAAGCGGTGTATGCCAAGAGATAATGGGGAAAGGCGGGGGGCTGCAGAGCTGTCTCCGACGTGTGAACGTGCTCACGTGTGGGATTATTATTTCAAACAAAGTCTGAAAATGACAAAACCAGTGTTGCCGCCCTCTGGGAGTCACGGGGATGACGCAGAAAGTAATAATGTTGCCGGCGTCCCGGGGCTCGGGTGGGACGCACGACGCGAGCCCACCTTGCAGCTGTTTCTTGCGGCGGAATTCCATGATGCTGTCGCTGTGCTGAGAAAGCTTGTCCTCGTCTCTGGGCTCCGCCCCCTGCTCCCCAATCGCCGCCTTCAACATCTGTCCGGCGAGAGAATGAGATGAACCCACGTGTGCGCATGCGCATGTAGCTCTACATACCCCCGATACATCGGAAACATGCTGTTTTATGGATGAATAACGTGACGTCACCGTTTATCTGCCTTAATGTTTAACGGAAAAGTCCAGAATGTTACAAAAGTTGCTTATATTCATTAGTGAACCATTAAGTAACACGGTCAACTTGTTGGCCAATTTGGCCTTCACCTGGTACTCTCTCTCGGATATCTATCTATATATCTATCGATCTATAACCAGGCAGTCAGCACTTGGCTTTGAAATGCTATAACCAGTAGAGATGGGCAGAACAGTACAAATAAGTTTTGCGGATATTTTAGGCCAAATCCGCCCATTTTTTGTTAAAATAAAGTTTGAAGCATTGGGTCGAATTGCGTTGATTTCAGTTCCGGGGATCCCCTGCTACCCGGGATACTTATCTCCGTAGGGGGGGCGGCGGTATATCTCTGCTGTTTAAATGTCCCGGTCACGTCGATCAATAGGAAGTCGTCACCGAGACATTTAAACTGCAGAGAGGTACCGGCAGCACCTACGGGGAAGTAAGGGGGCTTCAGAGCTGATTTGCGCTCTGGGGATCCCCCGCTTCAAACTGGTTAAGAAAAAATAAATGAAATACATTTTGGCGACAGGTTTAAGCCACCATTATGGATTTGACTTTTTGGGACTGATCCGTGGATATACGCGGGCCAAAAGGAACCAGGCGATCCGAGCCGGATCCAAACCCGCCAATAAAAGGTTGCCCAAACTCCCCCCCCCCCAAAAAAAAAACAGGCGTATAAGGACCACAAGAGTATTGTATTGTCATTTTGGATACATTTAAAGACTCACAAATGATTATACTTCACTGTTTCGCAAGCATTGAGAACACCTGCACCAAATATAGTTACAAGTGAGTTTCAGTGTGAACAATTGCACGGCCATTAGCAGGATCGGACCGTCCAGGACCCCTTGTGAGCTACATTTGGCTCTCAGGCCTCCAGTTCAAGAGCCCTGTGCTATACCCACCAACTGTACCCATCCCTGTGCTATACCCTCCAACTGTACCCATCCCTGTGCTATACCCTCCAACTGTACCCATCCCTGTGCTATACCCTCCAACTGTACCCTTCCCTGTGCGAGGATCTTGCACACAATGTCTCATTCTGCAAGCGAGCTCCTATTCGTTAAAGCTTTGAACCTTCGACACAGCAGCAGGAGGGGACAGTTGTTAACATTTACAGTATGTAAGAAAATTACTGACTTGAATATCAACGTTATTCCATGAGATTTATACAAAAACAGGCGTTGTAGTACATGTCATTGCCAAACTTATTGCTTGCGCACACAAGCACACGGCCATTTTAATGGGGGAGCTGCAGCACTTTTTTTTAGGCAGAAACACCTTACAGAATTTATGAAACGATTAATAATGGAATGCAAAAACTCTTATATCTGTCTCTTTTTTTAAAGCTGAATTATTTATTGTTGTTTAGATGTGTATCTACCTTACTTGGAAGATCCTGGGCATCATCTTCATCCGGCAGTGGACTGACAAGGGATGAAGATGATGAATGAACACACACAAACCATCATCTCTAGCTCTGGGTCAATCCAATGCTGGCCTCCCCGCCTACTGAGGTTGCAAGCCTCTTCTCCATGTTGTGCCAACAAATGTTCTACTTCCTTCATATTTAGGGGCTGAGGCCTTACTTGCCATGCCAGCCTCAACGGTGTGTTGGCAAATACTTTTCCTACATTAACCAAGCTTTCAAACCGTGGTTGAACCTACCAGCAGAAGGGACACCATACATCTTGAACACACTGCTACACAAATATTGTATTGCCATTTATCGGTGAAGTGTTCTTGTACAGCAGGGGCGGCCAACTCCAGTCCTCAAGGGTCACCAACAGGTCAGGTTTTAAGGATATCCATCCCTGCTTCAGCCCACGTGGCTCAGAATTACTGAGCCACTAATTGCCACCAGAGATGGAGCTGGGATATCCTTAAAACCTGGCATGTTGGTGGCTCTTGGGGACTGGAGCTGGTTACTCCTGCTGTAGAGAGTAAACGGAAGGAATGAGGTGCGGTCTGTACCCGCTTGGATGCGAGCACCCTACTTTGGTTTGGACAGATGTTGTAGGGTCAGTAATGCACCGCTGCCCCTTTGACGCTGTATTTACCCCAGACACACAACACAACCCTGGCAGACTCACATGGTCCAGCTCGGCCAGCCGGCGGGAGAGTTTCTCGGACATCTCCTGCAGCTCTTGCTCGGACACCTTGTTCCTCGCCCTCCGAAGTGACAAAGGCTCCTCTGTGAGGGATTCTTGGAGTGTGTCAGATCTCCGGGAGCTGAGGAAGAGAGGAAGAAGGCACGCCCGTTGATAAAGGGGCAAGTGATGTCTTCACCATAGAGGTGGCTGCATGAAGGCCAGGAAGCAAAAAACACGCTACGGATGCCCCTGGAGTGTAGTCGCAAAATGCGACATAAATGTAGCATGCACCAATATGCTAAGACACGTACTCTAGTAAGGAGCCTTCTGAGCCCACTGTGGGATATTCTTCATCCGGTAGCCGCAGAGTTACGGAGTCTGGCACTGTGGTGTCCTCTCGCTCGCTGCCCGATGCCCACTCATCATTCCCTCCGAGCGTGCTCCGAAGAGTCATGTACCGGACGTCGGGCAAAGTGCGGAAGGCGACTTTCTTATGGCCAGCGGACAAGGTCTACGGAAATAAAAAAATTATATTCAATTTCTCTTAAAACAAAATTCAAAAACTTAAAACAAATGCTATATGGTGGTATTTTTGGTTCTGATAATCCGGGTGGATATACACTAAAAAAAAAAAAAAGTTAACTTTTTACACCTTATACCTGGACTGAACTCTGTTGTATTAATGTTAAAACGCAGGATTTATTTAAAAACAAAATGAGGCTGGGAAAGGACACGGGGGATTTTGTCATTCAGTGCCCTCAAAATATATTTAAAAAAAAAAAGATACAAAGTGAAAAACAAATTAAAATAAGAAATCACTCTGCAGATTCCCCGTAAGAAACCACGAATGATTGACCCCGTGTAAAGGGTCTTGCGCAGGCCCGTACCTCGGCTGTAGCGGGGATACCACGCGGTTCTTCCCGCAGGCTCGCGCGCGCCGGAGATGTCAATCTTCTGCATTCAAGGTTTTCTTCAAGAGTGGCATCTAAAGGGGGTAAAAAAAAAAAAAAAAACAAAAACAGAATGATGTAGTCTCTGGAGAGCCTGCTGACAGCAGAATATTGCAATAGCAACAATGGTTACCAACTGGAACAGTCCAACGCCCTGCGAAAATCGCTCGCATATGCACTTACCCCCACACCCTGCTACGGTCTTTAAGTTCTCCGTACATAATATCATTTAGATTGTAAGCTCTTGAGGGGAAGGGACTCATTTTCCTAAAGTTTACTTTTTTGTTGGAAGTGCTTATTCACGTTGGTGTCTCCTATTATTTTGCTATGTGTATTGCTGCTGTGAAGCGCTACGTACACGAATGGCGCTATAGAAAGATATACGTACAATCGCTTACACGCAGATGCTATCGTGATGAACACAATTTACGGACAATCGGAGGTTTGTGCGCCAACCGTCACGTGCTTGAAACCCCAACGTGCCGTGGATTTTAAATATACCGATGCTAGCGTATGCGGCAGGACGTAGGAAACAGAAGTATCTCAGCCTTCCAGAAGGGGGAGATGAAGTATCCCCAATTGTATGCACACTAAACACCTATAGAATTGTAGATATCCAATGAAAAGCAAACCCCAGATAAGGGCTGGTCACACAGAAGTGTAGCAACTGAGCCCATGGAAGGAAGGGAATTTGTGATAATCCCACAAATGTTTGGGGTGTGTGACGGCCCCCCCCCCCCCTTTTTTTCCCTCTACATCCAAGTTACTGGTCAGTAGATACTAGTTTCTAGCCAGAGACCGCCTCCTCATATTGTGTCACTTTAGGGTCTGTGCCACATGCAGATCGAGTCCTGTTCACCAATTGCCACTGTTACCCGACACAGTATGAGGCCTTTTGGCCTAGGATTAACTGGTGATTATCTTTCACTTAGCTAATCTGCATGTTCTGCAGTAAGTGACAAACTACTGGCTCTCAGTCAGAGAAACGTATCACCGTGTGCCATCGTCCCAGGTGCGTTACTGCAGCTGGTACAGTCATTTGCTGTTGCTCGCCGACGGGAACGCCTTTCATTCATGTCACCCCCATTATTTTATTCTGTTAAGTCCTAATAACATTGTTTTTATCTTCCAAATCATTCAAACTTCCGTTTCAGGGGTTTCTTTTTTTTTTTTTTTAACTTTTCATATTTGTATTAAGGCCCCTTGGCCCCACCCTTATCTGGGGTTTACGCGTAAATGAATATTTACAATTCTATAGGTGTTTAGCGTACTTCATCTCCCCCTCGTCTGGAAGGTTGAGATACTTCTGTTTCCTATGTTGTTCGCCCCCATCCCTCATTCCACTGGGACAGTGCGGGTAGACGGTGGGACCGGCCAGATAAGTCCAATACAATAACACAACATTATTCGATGACAAAGTTTTAGTAGCCGTGTTGTTGTTGAATAAGTGGAGTAATTGCAGGTGGTTATCACTTTTAATAGGATTAATGGGAATGTTTTTCTTAGCCAACAAACGTACGGCGTTTTCAGAACCACGCAGGTCTCTTCTTCATGTACACAGAGATCTGGGAGGTTTCAAAAAAGCTCTATATACAATGTTAATTTTTTTTTTTTTAAATATGTTGGTCTATTAAAAGATCAAATATATCTATATATCTAAAATAGGTTCTGTAAGAATAAGGCTCTCCTGCTGAAATCCCTCTCCTGGCTTCCTATTAAATCCTGTATCACACACAAGTCTCCTCCTCACTTTAAAGCTTGACACTCCTCAGCCCCTCCTTACAGCTCAGCCCTAATTTCTCGCTATACACCGTCCTGACTCTTGCGTTCCGCTCAAAGATGTCTTCTCTCTACCCCCTTTTGCATCCAAAGGCCTCTTCCTCCTAAAAACCTCTCTCTCTGTCCCCTGCCTCGAAAGCTCCTTCCCCTCAATATCAGATTAGCATTCTCTCTCTCCATCTTTAAGACCTATCTTAAAACCCTCCTCAAACAAAGCATATGAGTAGCTCAGTGGCTGATGCTAAACACTTCATACATAAAGCTTGGCCCCTTGCAGACGCACTTACCACCAGCCTCCTACTGTCGCTGTACGTTCTTCCTACTAACCAATTAGATTGTAAGCTCTTCGGGGCAGGGACTCCTTTTCCTAATCTTGCTTGTATGTCTGAAGAACTTTGTCCCACTACGAGTTATTTTATATTATTATGTCACGTGTATTACTGCTGTGACGCGCCATGTACATTAATAGCTCTATATAGAGATATACATACATAAAAAAAAGTTAACATTTCTGAGAATATCCCTCCTTCCAATAAGACAATAATAGGTCCATCGAAAAGCAACATAATTGAGAACACAAAAGAAGTCACTGTATAAGACTGTATGATATAGCCTATAGTGTCTCCCCACTTCTGGATGAACCCCCCTCCCCCAGTGATCTCCCAGGTACGGCGGTTGCTGTCGCTCTTATCCACGTCGCTCCAACACATTTTCTGATTATTTGATCTCTCCAAAAAAATAATATAAAAGTGCGCCTGGTGGTGAATACATTTGTTTTCTTACTAAGAAGTCAGTGCTTAAGTCCCACAGGAATAGGGGGAAAGTTATCTCCTGGTGTCTGCTGCTTCTCATTACTGGAGAGGACTCCTGAGTCTCCTCAATTAGTTAAAGTATCTATGAAAAAAAACAGGAGCGCAGAGATAGATTGGTTTATCCAATATCTTTCACAACGACATCTCCACCTCTGTTGCTGGGGTTGCCTAATTCAATCCCTTTGTGGATATTTGGTTCCCCGGGTTGCATTTATGGTGTTCCAAGAAACGCTTAGAGTCGCCGTGTGTCGCCAACCCGCTCTCAAGGATTTCGTTTATGTTCTAGAAAGGTGTCTTTAATGTGCTTTTTGTCCAACATACACATTGCCTTCTGCATGGGCACTCCAATACATACACAATAAAATAACTATTAGAATATTTTACGTGGCAAGTCTCACCCGTAACACAAATGCTTTTTGTATGGAAGTACAAACATGTAATACAGCTGGTTTACCAACATTTGAAAACAACTCATAAGGTTTATAGGTAAGACAGGGAATTGGCGTGTTAACAGTTTTCTTCTTTGAAGACTGTTAGTGCTAATATATATATATATATATATATATTTTAAATTATTATTCCTTTTGAATAGGAGTTTAGGATTTGGGGGTGGGGGGGGTGTAAAACATTTTCTTAAAAAAAGAAAAATAAAGTATGTCTTAAAATTCTTCTGCGTCTCTAAAATTATTTTGAAATCGTGTTTTTTTTTATTGCCCAATGGTCCAGCCAATTATATCAATCCTTTGGTGATTTGCAGTAGACAGAAAGTCCTCTCTCAAATTGCTGCTGTATTGAAGGATTTTGGAATGAGTCCTTCATGATACTGTACTTCGGGAAAGCTTTTCTTAAGCCCTCCAGGTTGTTCAACGAACTGGATTTCCCTTGTGCTATTCCCACGCTGCCTCTGAAATCGGCCACATGAGATGTTTCGATCCACTTCTCATAGCGACTGCTTTTGGCATCAAGGAAGCCATTCCAAACAAGGCTTCCTAAAGTATTATATACGTATGTCGTCGTCCCCCTCGCCCCCCAACAGCTCAGATGGAGAATAGCCCAGCTTCAGCACTTGTTGCAGTCAAAGACTGAGCTACCTGTGCTGAAGCTCAGATATCCTCAAAACTTGACCTGTTTTGAGGGGGGGGGGAAAGAAGAGGGCAGGGCTTTAGGACTGGGAGTTGAGAAGCACTGGGCCAAATGTTTTCATATCCCCAAATGAATACAATATAAAACAATAAATCTCTTCCCACCCTCAATGTTGCTCATGGATGTATTCTGCCACACACCCAAATCTTCCCAATGGCCCATGTAGAGAAATTCTGTACCCATTGCAGCACCACACGACTGGGCGGTAACATTCTCACTCAAAGAAAATAGTTTTTATTCAAAATGAATTCCATTCATTTTATGATCAAGTCTGTTTTTCTGGTAATAAACCATAAATAGCCAAATAATACCCAACCGACTTAATGCCTATGGTGTGGGCAACGCAGGTAGGTTTTCAATGCCAGGACATAGCAAGGAGCTCAGGTGCAAGTAGGTTCCCGTGTAATCTCGCTTACTAGTTGCAGTAGGTGAATGGGGCCTCAAATAAGACTTTCGTTGACAAACCGTCTGCTTCAAAAAGTAGTCCACGCATCCCGAGCGGTTCCTCGTAACGGAAACAATAACCGACATTGGCCGGCCTGTTGGTAAATGTGCGATCACCATTAAGGTAACCCAGGGGGGAATTATCATAGGGGTTGAATTAGTCCGAGGTGGAGATTGCTGTACCGAGCGGTGTCATTGTGAAACATATTGGATAAACAGATTACAGACATTGGTGCCAATGGGACTAAAAACTTAGAAGCAGATTTAGCTGCATTCATTTAAGATTTATATAAAAAAAAATTTACACAAAAAGCTATTAAAGCAAACTTTTTTCATTTTTTTTTTTTTAAGGGAACCTTGTTTTTTTTTTTTAAAACATAAGTTCTTTAATGCACTAGATTTTTTACATATGTATATTTATATTTTCTATAGTGTTCACTCATTGCCGTTTTAATTTTAAATATAATATCCATTTCCTACAGAAATAGGATATACATACCTTTTTTACATTCAATGGGGATATCGCATTTTACGGTGGTACATTCACCTTCATTCCATTTTTGACGTTTACTTACTGCTCCTAGTTTCATCTGATACAATTTAATGCTCTACGAACCCCGTGTTCTCTCTCAGACAATTTAATGTAGCTCGACATTGCCAACGCTCACTCCTGACAACGCAGACCAATCTCTGCGAAACGCGTCGAGTCTGAGCTGCAGAACGGAGTGGGATTAAGTCCAGCCGAGAGGCTTTCCGTAGTGACATCACCAGGCGCAGCGGAGGCAGCATCAGACACCTTGGAGAGACCCCAGCACTTACAAGGAAGGAATTGAGAAGACGTTGACTGAGAAGCAGAATGTAAGGGCACACGTTTGATTCCAATTTAGTTTGTTTGTTTTTTTACTTCAATAAAACATACTACACTATATGGCGCTTCTGTTTCTGCACTTCTGATTTTTTCCATAGATCTATGCGCAACATGGAAGACAGTCTAGCAACCGCAGTACCTGAAAAATCCTTGGGGAGGCTTCTTTCAGTAGTGGATCGACAAGGGCTGAAGATGATGTATATCATCTACAGGTCTCTGAGTGATGTCAAACAGGGCTTATTTAATCAGTTAAACCCCGTTTGACTTCACGACCTGAGAGCACCTGGCTTTTCTTCAATGCATAGTGGCGGATCTCCCATTAGGCCCAGGCCTAAGGCGGCATGCGCCATTGGCACTTGCCAGCATGCGCTAATCGTGTCACGTTACCATGGCAACAGGACAGTGCGGCGCTCGAAGAGATGGGGGGGCCCCACGTAAATCCGCCACTGTCTATGCATAGCGCCTTCCTAGCCCTGTGCACATTCACCTACGTTAGCGGAGAAGCCGTGGCTGTTGACAATTCCAGAGACAATATTTGGACATGCGAGGGTGACGGCATCAAAGAGATTTTGCTACCTTGGCTGGGACCTGCAGGAAGGTTCTTTACAGCGGTTGAACATGAAGGGTCAGGACCATTTGCACGTTCTGACGCAGTATGGTCCTTGGCCCTCACTGGAGTGGTAGGAGATGACCAGTCTGTGCTTATGGAAGGAACAGGCCTGGTCTCCTTAGGCTGGTATGGACGTTGCAGAGGGATGGCGGACGGAGTTTCCTCCTGGAGCTGCCTTGTGGTGGAGAATCCGTTGGCAGTAAGAGGTCCTGGAAATGTAGAAGGGACACAGAGCAGAGCGGACGGAGTTTGTACGTGTGTATATGATGGTGTGCAAACTCCCAGTTAGACCCGATACTACTCAAAACCTGCAAGGGGCACATAATCGTGAACACACACACATAGCACGTGTGTTGTGTTACCGGTGGCATGCTATTTAACAATAGTCCTATTGAACACCATGGTTAAGGAGAACACAATGGTGCGTTAATGGTGGTAAAACCAACGCCATCTCTATATTTATTCACAACAGCACGATTGTTGTAAGACCGATCGAGGCACAAAGATGCTTATTTAAGAGCAGAAACTGCAGTACAGACTTGATAACTTTTGTTGAAAGTCGGTTTCAGGCCGATTCTCTACATCAGGGCTGGACAACTCCAGTCCTCAAGGGTCACCAACACATCAAGTCATGGAACAAGAACTACAATTCTGTTTCACCCCCCCCCCCTTTCCTTGCAGTTCTGCCTGTCAATTTCTCATTCCCAATGGCATGTGTTTTGCTCTGTGCACACACACAGTGCCCGTGTGATAGACACAGTGTTATTTTCCCCTGTCCCAGCAGCTTGCTGTATCAGAGATGCAACATTATTGCTACATGTTGTAGCTCCCCCAGACATTTCTGTGAGTTGCTATGCAACCCCAGCCTCTCTCAAATGAGCTAGTCTGCTTTCTCCCCCTCTGCTTTGCCCACAGATGGTCTGTCCCCAGGCTATCTTGTTACCCAGCATACATTGGGACTTCCTTTCCACCATCACCTCCAGATGAGTGAGTACCCTGCTGTAACTGCTGTAGTGGTAGGATTACCCTTTTCACCTGCCCTTAACTACCAAGCACCCACAGAGAGACATTATCCAAACACCAACATCTCTTCACAAGTGCCTGTCTTTTATGCTGCTTTCCCCAAATAAAGTAAAGAAAAGATACAGAACTTGTTGTGCTTTGAAAAGAGGGCCGAGTTGAAACTATCTGGGCTAATCATCTTACACATGACCCTGGCCTCCAGAATACATCAGGATATCCCCAGCTCCAGCACAGGTGGCTCAATGGAAGCTGGGATATCCCGAAACCCTGATCTGTTGGCGGCCCTTGAGGCCTGGAGTTGCCCGACCCTGCTCTACATGTGAAACTGAAAGCATGTAGGTTGTGCAGGCTAGTGTTTGCTCGACACAACTTCATGCATACGAAACGCTCAGTGCGAGAGCGCAGCAGTGCTCAATGGGCTTGGGGCATCAGGCGGTAAGTAATATCCCAAAGTGACAACACCAATCCTTTTACCCTCGTTCTGTCTTCCAAGTTTCTTTTCACATTAACAGTTCTTTCCTATTTCCTCGGTCTACTCTGCTCCAGTATACACTGTCCCTTTTCCTCCTCCACCACCACCCCCCCCCCACTTAGGTTATCGTGTCTCGTTCTCAAAATGGGAGAGGAAGTCGTTCAGAAAAATTTAAAATACACACTGCTTAGCAAACATGGGCCACATTGTATCGCAGCTCTGACGAGTAGGGTGATTTCTGTTGGCAGTATACTCCGGGAGAAGTGTGGGTTTGTTTGTGGGTTACAATACCTGGTAATTGACCAAGATAAGCGAGATAAATTGAAGTTACACCCAGGCGATTGGGGATCCTACAAGCCCTCAGCAGAGAACGTCTACGGAGCAGACCAGGGTGTCCCTGAAAGGTTGTGTGCAATGGACACTTACGAAGAACTCATGTTGGGTCACGCAACGGGATGAGCAATAAAACCTCCGACAGCTTTGAAGGTGACAAACGTCAACATGTCTGGTTGGAAGGACGGATTTCCTCACATCATTATTTGTTTATAGAGACCATGTTTACTCACTTTCGTTGGGCGTTTCCTCTTTGAGCCTGGAAGCACCAGGGGCCGATTCAGACAATTTACGATCGGCTAATACTTCCGGCCGCGGTGTGACCGACGTCTCCCCTTTCTGAAAAAGCCTGGATTGTTTCAAATCGGAACCTGCGACAGTAAATAAAGAAGCGTTACTTAAAGGTCAACAACTTTGAAAATAAACAAAAAATACATTTTAATAATAAAAAAAAATTAAATAAATAAAAAAAAGAAAGGGGAATGGTTGGAGGTCCAAACTAAAGCTTCCTTGTGTGCCTGCTTCGAAGGTAAAAAAAAAGAAAGCACAACAATGTCCCCTTACTCCTGTTTGAAATGGTAGGAAGATGACAGGTTTGTGCAGTTCCAGGAGTATGAGAAGCCAGGTGAATCAGAATCGCGATGCGCTTCTGTGTCGAACACAACCAACCCCTGAACTTGTGAAGGACACAGCCTTAAAAAAAGGCAGAAATCCAGGCTTCTTAACCAACACAGATTTTATTTCTCTGGCCACCTTTTAAAACCAGTTAGTCCCACTTTTAAGCTACATTCATGATATCTGCAAATTAGAGACCGAGGCCGCCCCCCCACAAAAACAATGGACTCGCGAACGACCGAGCCCCCAAACTGGGTTATGCGTGGAAAACAAAGCGTGCATAAGAACATAAGTCATTATCAAAATCAGCCGACACACATACAGATCCAGTTTGTAGTTATATAGCCTGACCATGTACACAGCACTTCGCAAAGATGTTATACGAGACCTAGGGGGTTATTCTTTGTTGGGCGAAGCAGACGGTCAGGCAGTTTAAGCCGATCGCCATCAACTTCAATGGGGCATTTCGGCTACAAATGGCCGCTTCGGACCACATGGAATGAGGCCTATCAGAACCTCGGCAGATTGGAGCCCGTGCCATCAGGTTCCCCGCCATCTAGCCGGTGTATTGGGAGAGACACAGGAGGATTCAGTGCGTGCACGCGTCTCCACGTCCTCAACGCGTTTCGCGTGCTCACACGCTCTCCTTCAGGATTAGGAGGTATACCAACGCCCACCTCTTATTGTAAAGGTGTGTGCCGTCTCTCCCAGTCGGATCAGCTCCGCGGTGGATTCGGATCCGTCCACTTCCCAGGACGGAACGAAGAGATCGGATGATGGCTGGGAAGATCTGCAAAGAGAGGACCCCCATCTCATAAATACCTCCAATAATCGCAGCAGTGCAAGGTTGACCTTTGCCCCCATATACGCAAAAATACAGAGTCTTATCGTGTTAGCAGTCTATCAGCATGTGTAGGGTCTGTGTGTATCTTTATCCATGTACATCATTTATCATTTCCCCTTTGTTTGCCTGTGAGAGGTGCATCTATAGTGTTGCATTGCCAGCACGGTTTATATTCTGTATTTTTCATAGTGCTTGTATATTTTAGTGCCAAGAACAGGTTAGTTGCACAAAAATTCAGCAAGACCTATATAGATTTCATTGGCAGACATAAAATGTATTGTAATGCAGTTCTGATTGGCTGTAAGATGAAGTAGTTAGTATAAATAGAGAAGTCGCACCCTTGGTTGGTATACGTCCTACTTCCAAGGGAGTGTGCGATACCGCGAAACGCATCGACGTGGCGCGGGACATGGAGATAAATCCACGCTCTGAACCTGGTTGCTCCGTGTCCCAATCCTGAGGGAGCATGTGATCACGCGAAACGCGTCGAGGACGTGGAGACGAGTGCACGCTCTGAATAGACTGGCCGGCCAACGAACGCATCTCTACCAGAACTGGGGCTGTGCGTAGCGGGAGAGCAGTCTCTCTAAGTGAGCGTTTCTCCTTTTTGTGTGTGTGGAATACATTTCTTTTAAAAAAGAGAGATTTGTCTCTTCCTCGGCATTTGGCTAAAATCAGTACATACAGAAGGTCAATATGTATAAAACCTAGTGGGGGGCTGCAGCTCTCGGCACCCCACGTTCCAGCCCCCATGTGCGCTGGCGTTGTGCAACTGACATTGTTAACCCTTCCTTCGCACTGCAATGCGTTGCTGGCCCCACTAGGGTGAAACGCTACAAAATATATGGCCTGTGACTCCACGGACCCCCACCCCAAAACAACTGCAGGGTCCTCCATGTAACGGTGGCATCCCTCAGCGCAACATTCAGACATATTCCAATATCCAGCTGGGACCTCTGGGTCTGGAAGGGGTCAAGTGATATTAGGGCGGTTAGCGGGGATCCCTTTAGCCGCGGGTGGCCAACTAGTCATCAAGGGCCACCAAGAGGTCAGGTTTTCAGGATATGCCTGCTTCAGCACAGGTGGCTTCAGTCTTTGATTGCACCACTTGTGCTGAAGCAGGGATATCATGAAAACATAACCTGCTGGTGGCCCGAGGTTTTAAAGGGACGCAAGTGAGTCGTCCTACTCAGTAACACTTTAGAACAACGGCATGATCATTTTCTGAAGGCAATTGTTGAATAAGAAAACTCTGCATTAAAATTGTCAAGCTTTCACGAGTAGTAAAAGACGATTAAACAGTACCCTGCGGATGGCGCTGGCCTCAGGGTGGGTAATACATCCTTTTCACCCCCTGTAATCTCCGCGTGCTGCACTCTCTGATGGAAATCCATCACATGGTCCAGATCATCTAAAAAATACAACAAAAAAAAAAGAAAAGGCCGGCGATGAGAACACCACACACACACACCACACACACCACACACACCACACACACCACACACACACCACACACACCACACACACACCACACACACACCAACTAAACTCGCCTCCATTCTGAGAAGATGCTTCGCTGATTTGTTCCGTCAGATATTCCAGCAAACCGTCAAATATTTCTAACAGGTTTCCAATGGATTCACCGTCCCCTCTGACAACGTTCTCTCCTAAAAACCAGGAGGCAGTGGGGGGGTCATTACCACCAAGAACAGGATGTAGGGAGCAGAAGTGTGTGTTGCATTATTTTATCACCGGTTACCCTTTGCTTCAATCCCTGTTTGGGTTTTTTGTAAGGAAAGATTGACAGAACCCCAAGCAAAAAACTAACTTTAAAAAAAAGCAGCAAACCGTGAACTTTTTTTTTTTTAATAAATCAGTTCTGTAGTATTAGATGATACATACAGAATACCCCGGTTTAAGAACGCTCACTTTAAGTACATTCGCGAGTCAGGACATATTTTCAATAGCCCCATACCCCTGTGTCCGTGCGCTCGCTTCACGAGTACGGACACTTATTCTGCCCTACAGACCGCCGTAGTAACGACGCACTGATTCCCCTCGCCCAATAGGCAAACGGCAGCTCACGCATGCGCCTGTCAGCACGTCCTGAACAGCGATACCAGCTCCCTACCTGTACCGAAGCTGTGCGCAAGCGGGGAGACTATAGAGCCTGTTACACATGCGTTATTTACATCAGTTATGCACGTATGTAACGATTGCAGTACAGTACATGCATCGATAAAGTGAAGCACTCCCTTTTCCTACTTAAGTACATTTTCGCTTTACATAAATGCTCCGGTCCCATTGCGTACGTTAATGCGGGGTATGCCTGTACTGCATTAAAAAAAAAAAAAGATAGATTAGATTATTCAACGCTTAATGCCATTTTTTATGTTAAATATACTGAGCATCCTGTAATTTCTATAGCAGGCTTTATCCCACCTCCTCAGCAGCGCAAGGTCTTTGTAAAACTTTCCTGGTTGTCGTAATTTGTTACCAATATTCCCAGCAGCTTCAGCTGCAAACTGTAACAATAGATAATGTTACCTTAGTGATATAAGGATACATTGTAGTTGCTGAGTTACACTGACTGAAGCAGCCATTATGTTGGGCGCACAATCAGGGTTTTCACAGATTTATAACAGGGGCGCCAAACGATTGCCAGCTTGGGCAAGAATTATACATTGTCACGCTTTACATATACAAATAAGAAATAAAAGAAGGGGGGGAAGACATAGTATTGCTGCTTTAAATAGAAACAGACATTGAAAGCGGATCAGAACCACTTGGGCTTGACCCATTTTCTATGCGCTGTGAAACTCCAAATCCTATTAGATTCTCTGCTCTCCTTTATGTTCCAGATGTCCTCGTCTCTATCCCAAGCAGCCAGGAATTCCTTAGCTGTATCAGCCTCTACTACAGGCCTGCACAACTCCAGTCCTCGAGGGCCGCAAAAACAGGCCAGGTTTTCAGGATATCCCTACTTCAGCACAGCTTGCACAATTAGTGGCTCAGTATGACTGTGCCACGAATTTAGCCAGCTGTGCTGAAGTAGGGATATCCTGAAAACCTGGCCTGTTTGCGGCACTCGAGGACTGGAGTTGTGCAGGCCTGCTCTACTACCTTTGCTGGGGGGTAGTTCCGTGAATCCACCACCAAATAACAAAAATGTGGCAAAACCAAAAAAAACACAGAGCCCCTTCTTACCAATATACCAGCAGCATTTCTAAACGACCATCTACATTTCTGGTTGGATTTCTAGAGTATACTGTGGGATGGCCGAATAAGAGCAATACAATAACCCAACATTATTCACCGACAAAGTTTTGGCAGCCGTGGTGTTGCTGAAAAAGTGTAGATTCGTTGCAGGTGGTGATAACGTTTAATGGATTCGCGGGAATGTATTTCTTAGATAAACAGGCGTACGGCGTTTTCAGAACCACGCAGGTCTCTTCATGTACAGAAAGATCTGGGAGGTTTCACAATGCTCTTTATACAACGTCATCTTTAAAAAAGGACTTATTCCAGTCCATTAAAATATGTAATATATCTAAATGATAAGCACACAGTACTTTATTTCCCTGGGGGACGTGAAAAAAACAAAAATGTTCTAGAAGAACAAAAAGTATTGTCATGATAAATTGGATGTCTTCAAATCCTTGAGAACATATATCCCTCCTTCCGATGGGACAATCTGTTCATCAAAAGGCAACATCATATGGAATGAATGATTGTGTATTAATTTTCAGAGACAGTACGCTATAGACAGTCTTCAGCTCCCGTCTCCCCACTGCTGGATGAAGTCTTCCCAATGATTTCCCAGGTAGTGCGGTTACAGCCCCTCTTCTCCACGTTGTGCCAGCACATTTGCGGAGAGAAGAAGAAGAGAGACGAAGAAGAGAGATCTACATCTCTCTATATATCACACATGGAGAAGAGGTTTGCAACAGCAGTACCAGGAAGATCATGGTGGAGGCTTCATCCAGCAGTGGGGTCGACAAGAGTTGGAGAGAGGGCGAGAACGACACATTTTACTTAATGTAACTAATGTAACTTCTGCTCTCCTCATTGTACCTCGCTGCGGCATACGTTGGCACTTTATAAAGAACCGTCGGCGTTGGTTGGTTTACCTGTTATATGAGACAGGCTGACTTGTAAATAATCCAGTGCCAGAGAGTCTATAACCGATTGGACGTTGTGTGTGTCGTCTTCTTGACTTCGCGCCTCAGCAATAAAATCTGGGGCAAAAGAGACACGCGTGATTAAAAACGCACTGTCCCATGTCTACCAAGAATTGCCGTGTCCAAGGACACCTTACATCCCACGGAAGTCTTCTGTCGCTGCAAGGTGCCTTATGAGATAGTACCACGTAGTAAATATGACCCTTTTGCGTTGTTGGGTCTCAACCACCATCTGCTTATGACTCACCCGTGTTGGCGGTGTAGGGTTGAAGCCGCACTGCCCCTTACCTGGCACTTTCTCTCCCAAAATGGCTTCGTAGAGACTGACGAAGATCCGAGCGTCACAATCGGTCACGTCTCGAACTTGCCGGTTGACGTGGCATTTACCGAGCAGGTTGTTGGCGACACTAGCCCACCCTGTAGGGAGTAAAAGAAGAAAAAAAATCAAAACCACGTCACCTGATTGATTGGGGGTGGCAGGGGGGGGGGTGAGAGTGCAAATGATGATGTTCAATGGAAATTGGTCAACTGGTTCTCATAAAAAAATATGGGACAAGCTGAACTGGAGATCTATGTGCTTCAAAGTTACAGGGGCCGGCCCAGTCATGGAGAAGTGTTGCAAGATTTGATAATATATACAAATTTTATTTCTTTTAAGGGACAGCCTTGAAAAGACAAAATGATAGTGTACCGAGCTATAAAGCCACACGGGTCTCTGCTCCACAGCAGGATTCACAGCTGTAGAGAGATGCACCTAAACATTTGACATTTTAGGAGCCATGAAAAGAGATAGGACATTGGAGAGGGGGGGGGGGGGGGGGTATTTCCTCAACTGGGGGAGAATTGGCGCTTTATCAAAACAAAAAAAGTGCCAGAGAATACAAGGGAGCGTTTTGAGAAGTTATGATTGTTTATGTTTTGGGAGAGAGTACAACTTACTCTGGATAAACTTTTAAAAATATACTTCACATTTTTTTAAATCAATCAAATCTAGTTTTATTCGAACAAACATATTGTCACAAGCTTAGTATGGTCTGATGTGGAACGGGATCTTTAAAATGAGCAGTCCATGCAATATCCTACATGGTTTTTCTTTTAAATAAATTAGTTCTGTAGTGTTAGATAATACTTTGTTGCTTTTTTATTTTTAAATTCAATTCTTAATGCCATTTTTAGTGAGTTTGATATACTGAGCATCCTGTGATTTCTATAGGAAGCTTTAGCCCACCTCCCCAGCAGTGCAAGATCTTTGTAACACTTTATCACAACCAGGAATGTGTTGTATTGTATGTCTTTATTTATATAGCGCCATTAATGTACATAGCGCGTCACAGCAGTAATACACGTGGTAATCAAATAAATAACAGATAATATAAATAACAGGTCATGGGAATAAGCGCTTTAGACATAAAAGTAACATTAAGGAAGAGGAATCCCTGCCCCGAGGAGCTTACAGTGTTGCCAATGTTCACAGCAGTTTGAGCTGCAAACTGTAACAATAGATAATGTTACCTTAGTAATATAAGGATACATTGTAGCTGCTGAGTTACACTGACTGAAGGAATGATTTGAAACTTAAAGGCGGCCATTTAGTGAACCCTGGGAAGCAGGATCTTTGCTGGTCCATCACAGAGGAACCAATCGATCAGCTTAGGTAATTGGTTGTCAATAAAAAAAAGGTAATCAAAGGCTGCGTATAAAAAAAAAAAAATATATATACTGTATACTGTATATATTTTTGGAAACTGCTGCTTGGATTGCAACTTTAAAGTCAATCTAAATTTTATTCTAACGAACATATTATGGTCACAAGTTTGGTCCTTTATATTTAATGTGGGACGGGATATTTAATGGACAGAAACTGCAGTGAATAATTAGTTAAAGCTGAAATCTTTGCAAATTTAACAACATAACAGCCATGAATATATAAACAGGGCCCTTACCTACATATGTATATAAGTGACATTAACACACTGTTCATTACAAACCCTGATCTCTAATATTTTTAAAAAAAGCAGCAACCTCCGCTCCCCGGGAGTTTAACTTTTATATTGTACCTATCATTGTATTTATATATAGCCACAGTTTACACAGCGCTTTACAACGATACACACACACACACACACACACACACACACACACACACACACACACACTGGGTTTAAAAGCAACAATATAACACAAAGGAAGACCCCGCCCCGGAGAGCTTACAATCTAAGTCGGGGTGGGCAACTCCAGTCCTCAAAGGCCACCAGGTCAGGTTTTCAGGATATCCCAACGACAGCACCACCTATGCTGAAGCAGGGGTATCCTGAAAACCTGACCTGTCGGGGGCCCTTGAGGACTGGAGTTGAACAGCCCCGACTTAGTTCCTCTGTCACTGTGGAATACGGCAGCTTACAAGCAAGTATACGACAGCTACTGTATGACGGTGAAGTAAAACCAGCAATGTATTAGAGGTCAAATTCATTTAATAGCTACAACACCCGTATTTCTAGGTCTTTATTTATATAGCGCGTCACAGCAGTAATACACGTGACAATCATATAAATAACAAATACACGTAATACATAAAAGGGAAGACGACAAAAGTAACATTTAGAAAAAAGGAGTCCCTGCTCCAAAGAGCTTACAGCCTAATTGGTATATACTAATTTATAGATTAAAAAAAGGGACGTACAGCAGTGATAACTTCCCTACAGCACACCCACCATTTAACGAACCAGTCATCAAGCGGCTGTGATCAGCTGAAGGTTCTGAGCTTTGACCAATGGGAGAGGCCACTCTCCAGGGCTCCCCCACACGGCAGGAATAGGTGCAACTGGTTTTAATTGGTACAGGACCAAAATAAGCACTGTACCTGCTAAATATGTACATGATAGGCTTCCAAACACTACTCCAAAGACTAGCAATCATTTTCCAACGGGAAATAGAAATATTTAACCCTTTCCCTGATCACACCATATGTGTATGTGTGTAATCAAAGTACTGTCAAATATATTTGCATTTGGCAAACTGTTTTAAATTTCTCCATATATAAAACTCATGCGCATTGAATCCTATGGAGCAGATAGATATTTTGTCCCCTAAAACTTAATTAAAAGCATAGATTTGCTGAAAAGTGACATCAAAGCATACTTATTTTTTTTAAAGGGACTGCAAGCTAACCCCTTTGGTGCTGTGCTGAGGTCTCTGGCAGCAATGGGGTTAAGATCTAGATATACCGCCTCACAGCATGAGAACCAGCACCAAAGTGGCACACATTTGTTATCTGTAACCAAGACAAACTGACACCAAACTGGCTGTAAGAGAGACGTAGGTAGGGTCCCACTGCCAGCTCCACACACCGTATTTCATATCCAGACCAGGAGACGCAAAACACGGACGCCATCTGATCCTGCAACTCAGATCCAACACCAAACAGAGGAAACTATCCTTAGAAATTAAACTTTTCACTGATCCCCTTTAAATGAAGGAACCAACTGGCCCTTGCACGTCCTGTAGAGGCAAATATTGACATCAGCCTAACGAAATACTCCAAATAAATGTAACATATGTGAGAGATATAGATATATATCTATTATTATTTTTTTTTTCACCCATTCAATGGCACACCGGTAACCTTTGTGCTACCAAAGTGTTGTGTCAACATGACGATGTACTGATATTAAGTACCATGTCTTGGTACTGAGCTAGTAGTGCCATCTCTATATTTACATTAGCAATCACACAGTATGTATATTCACATTAACAATACAAATAAACAGTATAGTACTATATATTACATTATCACATACATACAATACATGTACATTCACAATAATATGCACACACCTTATATTACACATATAGATATGTACACACATTGTAAAGCGCTGTATAAATGTATATTTACACACACCACTAACATTCAGGGAGCACACACACAAAATATACCTAAATATACATAGAAACACACAAAAACAATAGGGAATAGCTCAGTGGTAAGTGCACTGACTCTAAAACCAGTTGGCTGCCAAATGTCAGCTCTCCTTGTGACCCAATAACCCCTCCCTGCTACACAAGAAACATAAACACTGAATAGTATACTGTACATCATAATAATAACATCACATAACACCTCCAGCAGGAATTAAACCCCCAGTAGCACTGACCCCCAGTAAAACTGTACCACTGACCCCCCGTACCACTGACCTTTATCCTCTGACCCCATCCTGCTCCTGGGAGGAAGGCAGCTCTCCCCCCCTCCTCCTCACTCACTATTACTACTAAAATGCTTATTATACAGGAACCAGACAGTGTTGTTGCGGATACACAGGGATCTTCCTGGGGATCCCACCTGGCTCAGGGCATTTAAACCGCCTGCGCATGCTGATTGGTCAGCGCAGGGCTGTCGGTTGCTTCCGGATATGACGTCAGCAACCTCTAAAAAAATTACAAAATATATATATTTATTTATTAGACCTCTGTATATGACGTGTATCGTGTTTATGTGCCGGTGTGTTCGGGCTTTACGGTGTATTCCGCTTTCCTTGCGGTCGGGTGAGCGGCTGCGTCACAAACGGTCGTTATGGGGAAGAAAGGGAAAAAGACCGGTCGCATCACTACCTGGCTACAGGGGCGTGTCCCTCCGCCGCCGCCGGCGCCGCAGGACGGGATGTAGTGCCGGCCCATTACGTCATTGGTGGTCCAGGCCCAAAGGCGGCAAATTAGGGCAAGGGGGCGGGGTCGGAAGTGACGTCAGGCCGTTTGTGCTCATCATAAATATAAATATATATACAGTATATATAATCAGGATTACATAACACAAAACTGATGTGAAATATATATGCTGTATCTTAACCAGCTGTAAAAACATACAGAGATATATACAGTGTGATAATATAATACTATCATTATTATTCATATTCTTTATGCTTGTATATGTACATAAATAAGGATTACATAAGAATACAAAACGATGTGAATTATATATATATATATATATATATATATATATATATATATATATTATCAACTGTAAAAACATACAATATCTTCATAAAATATGGTATATGTAAACATAAGAAAAATAAAATATATGTAAAGGTTAGGTTTACATACAGTATATATATATACTGTATAATCAAAAACAAATACTCAATACCGTTCTGTGGCTAACGAAATGCTTTTATTTGTGCGAGCTTTCGAGGTGCGCTGAGCTCTTCTTCCGGCGATGTTACAAGAGATCAGTGTATCTGGAAAGCTCGCACAAATAAAGGCATTTAGTTAGCCACAGAACGGTACCATCTATTCGTTTTTGATTATTAAGCTTGGCTAACACGATATAGATACTTCTACAGCTATATATATATACAATACAGAAAAAAATAATATATTTTTATATATATGCAAATATACAGTTCAGCATTACAATAGTAACATGAGTACAGAACATCAGCATAAGGCGATACCTTTTTTTTATTTGGACTAACAATGGATATTATAGGACAAGCTCTCTCTGTCTCTCTGTCTCTCTGTCTCTCTGTCTCTCTGTCTCTCCCTGTCTCTCTGTCTCTCTGTCTCATATCTCTGTGTCTCTCTCTCTCATATCTCTCAATCAAATCAAATTAGCTTTATTGGCATGACGAAAGAACATTTCAGTATTGCCAAAGCGTGAATAATAGGGGGTGGGGGACAATAATTACACTAATACTAGGGGGTAGGGTATAATGATTGCACGGTATATGGGTAACAGTTTCACACAGGGATGTGGGGCTCTCTCTCTCTGTCTCTTTTCACACAGATGTAAAAAAAAACCAAGATAACAGTCTAATAAGGCAGCTGAGGTAGAGAAGGGACAGAGAATGGTGAATAAACACACAGGGCAATATATGAATGAAAGGGACAGTGAGAAATGGACCACACACCCATAGCAGTGTTCATAGGGGGGGGGGGGGGGGTTAGTTGTAAAATAAACAGAGGCAGGGAGAAGCATTACAAATAATGTAGTGTCTCCCTTCTTCATGGTGTGTTATTGTGTGTCTGTGCAGTGTCTCCCTTCTTCATGGTGTGTTATTGTGTGTCTGTGCAGTGTCTCCCTTCGTTGACATGGTGTGGTTATTGGGTGTTGGTGCATGTGTCTCCGCTTCTTCATGGTGTGGTTTGTGTGTCTGTGCAGTGTCTCCCTTCTTGCATGGTGTGTTTATGTGTGTCTGTGCAGTTGCTCCCTTCTTCATTGGTTTGTGTTATGTGGGTGTCCTGTGGGCAGTGTCTCCCTTCTTCATGGTGTGTTATTGGGTGTGTCTGGTGTCAGTACTCTCCTTCTTCATGGTGTGTTATTGTGTGTCTGTGCAGTGTCTCCCTTCTTCTGGTGTGTTTTTGTGTCTGTGCAGTGTCTCCCTTCTTCATGGTGTGTTTTGTGTGTTCGTGCAGTGTCTCCCTTCTTCATGGTGTGTTATTGTGTGTCTGTGCAGTGTCTCCTCTTTTTCATGGTGTGTTATTGTGTGTCTGTGCAGTGTCTCCCTTCTTCATGGTGTGTTATTGTGTGTCTGTGCAGTGTCTCCCTTCTTCATGGTGTGTTATTGTGTGTCTGTGCAGTATCTGCCTTCTTCATGGTGTGTTATTGTGGCGGCAAAATGTAGCAGCGTCGACTCGCGCAGCGCCGCGGGCACTTGAAGAGCTACCATAGGCAATCAGGTAAGAGTACGCAAGCGCACGTACGTAGGGACGCCGCCACCGTGAGCTCGGCCTAAGGCAGCAAGGTTGTATGTAGCCACTGGTACAGCAGTGGCCAACTCCAGTCCTCAAGGGTCACCAACAGGTCACATTTTCAGGATATCCCTGCTTCAGCACAGGTATATATATATGTATAGATATCTATTAAATAAAATGGTCTTTTAGTTTAACATTTTGGCCAAAGTGTTGTAAGCCCCTGAGCCACTGCACGGCAGACCACATCTCAAGGGTCCCTAACACTAATATAAATTCTTAATAACCTGTGTATTACCAGGAAGAATGATTTATAATAAATCTGTCAAAATTAGTTGCATAGTTCTAAGTCTGATTGAAGCTTTTATTAACCTGTACATTACCAGGAAAAGCACTCTGTATTTGATTTGTCACAATCATACTGCAAGCAAGCAAGTTCCCCTGAGAGTGGGAGATGCTATGGAGTGAGCTTTTAACCACTTAAACTAAAAGAGCATTTTATTTAATAGATATCTATACATATATATTTAGGCACTGTACCGTGTATAAGTTTCACTGGATGTGCACTGAGCTCTGTCTGTGTTTCATGTTCTGTCTCTGGTTTTAAATATATATCGCCATGCTCAGTAGCAGTCCTCTGTGACACTTATATGCTTATATATATGTTGTGGTTATTTGGGGGGTTCAATATGAGCTTGCAGGTGTCCTGTATGTTTTACAATTCTTGTTCAGCTGGTCTTAGCTGATTGGAGGGTGGCACTTCCTATCTTGTTGAAGCTCACCCCCTCCCTCCGATCTGTTTTCCGGCGTGGGGAAGACGTCTTTACAGAATTGTAAATAGATCTTAAACCCCGCAACCCAGAAACCAATGCTTCTGTAACCACAAGGGTGCCTTAATTATCCTCCTCCTCGAGCTATTACATGGCGCACGCAGGCCCCGGATGGCAGATATACAAATAAAATGAGTGCGCTAACTACTACGGTCTACTGTGTAAATAACCCAAATAAAACACCACTTAGTGAGGTGGAAAAATAAATATGCAACCTCTATATAGACCTGGCGTCTGCAGCTGTAGAATGCCCGTGCGGCCTGCAATATGTGGGCCGCACTAAACGTAGCTGTAGAATGCCCGTGCGGCCTGCAATATGTGGCCGCCACTAAAGTAGCTTAAACTCCGCATACAAGAGCATGTGAGAAACATCAGGAATGCTCTACAGACCCATAGTGTAAGTAGTAGACTCCACCCATCACAATAAGGATCCTCAACCTCTTGTATAAAGGATAAAGTTTATACCTCGGAGCAGCGAGGAGGGGAAGACTAAAAGAGTTTCAGTCAAGAAATCAACTGGATACAAAATTGGAAACATTAGGTCCAGATGGCCTAATGAAATATAGCCTCTGGTGTCTTATTAATTTACATCTGTCTCGAAAATTCATTTTCTTAAAATTTTGCATTCTCTTGTTGGGTATTTTTTTCTCATGAAACATCTGGCTCTTTCTGTTTCTAAGTATTTCGTCCCTGAACACTGGTTCTGCTGGACAGTATAAAAATAACTGTATTATTTCTTTTAGCAAAATAACTGTTTGTCTGTTTCATTTCAGAAAATCCCACCATTAATAATATTATATATATTTTTTATTATTTTAATCATGTAATTGTATGGTAGGTTGTTAATATGTTGGCTTGGTTAATAAAGATTATATTTGGTTCTATGTACTGTACCCTACCATACCTGATGGAGTTAAACTTATCTGGCATGTAGGTCAATTTGACCCATTTAAACCCACACATGTGGGAGTCACCCGTGCCATGCACCGATGGCTATGCTCCAATTAAGCCAGACCTATCAGATATGGATTAGGGTATAAATTCCACATTTATTCAAGTATTAGTTACCTGAAAAGAAGCCTTCGCTTCGAAACGGTTGGATAATTTTTAGCATTTATATCACATTTTAAACCTATCTGTATGCTAGCTTTACTCTCTGGTATTGCGTGGAGCCGAAATACTAGGCAGTTCCGCGATTGTGGACAGTGCGGTAATAAATACATCCTCACTTTACGGCCGTCCTACTTTGCGGGCCGATCCACCAGGACATACGGGACTTTTGAGGTAACAGTTGCCTGAGAAGCTGTGACCTCCATCGCCGACGGAGCCGGTACGAGACCAGGAGAGACGAACGGAGTTCCCCTCGAGTGAAGCTCTTCAACTGGACTCCTGTAACCCAAAGAAGGACTCAAACGGAGGCTGTCCTCAGCTGCAGAGTGTGCCGTGCTGCATTAAGGAAGATCCCCCAGATGGTTGGCGGCAGATGCATCATCTCCACTCACTCATGTTAATGTACATGAAATGTGGTAACTTTCTAATCTGATGTACGAGACTAACATCTTACCCTAAAACAATATATATATATTACTTTGCATACTTACTATGTGCGTTTGCGCTTTTGTTTCTTTTTCAGTTCCCGGATGGCAGAAACTCATATAACGTTGTCTAGCATCAGAGGTTGCCATGGTAATGTTTACACTGCACTGGGCTTTGCGGAGAGCTCCATTTTAACCTCCCGACACTTAATATAAACGTTCTTCTCCTGAGCTAAGCATGAGATTTTTTACAATAAAATCCGCTTTGACAGGGTAGGAGAGATCAGCATAGATTGGGCTTAAACTTAACAGCACTAGGTCAGAAGGCACAATTATGTATGGATTGTATCAAGATGATTCATGTCAATATTACGTGTGAGTGTCTTTTTTAACGATATATGTTATTTGTATAAGGGAGTTACATAATGTTAAAAGGGGGTATCACATCTTGAGTTTATAAAGGTTGTTACACATTCCGGTAAGACTTTAAAAAACTGCTTCTGACATTTTATAACCCTGCCTGACACATTGCATCAAATCTAAGAAAAATATCTATTTTTGCTTTTTTTTAATGGGCACAGTTTATATTATTATAACTTGTTAGATTTGTAAATAATGTAGTTTTTTATTTTTACAAATGGCACACCCCCCAAAAAACACTATACTAATAAAACTACGCAAAAAATGATATATAAAATATATACATCTCGGATGTACTGACTTGGCCCCTTGTAACCGCCCTCCTCACTAGTTCCCCCATTTACCAGTTAGATTGTAAGCTCTTGGGACAGGGACTCCTTTTCTATTGATCTAAGTCGGAAGCACGTATCCCCGTTGTTATAATATTACGTCAGTGTATTGTAAGCGTTCTGTCCTGGATAGCGCAAATAAAGATATAAATACATTATGTTGCGTGTTGTGCTATTGTGTATTGTGCTATGTACATGGATGGCGTACATAGACACATACATACAATAATCAGTTTATTAACATAGTAACTATAGATGCGCAGTGCTACAGACCATATACGGAACAAATAATATATGAAGAAAAGAGCTCTGTACAGCGCAAAAGGTTGGTAGGGAAACGCGTTGGTAGGGAAACGCCTTGCTAATCATTTTTTTATTATAACCAATAATTATTTTGATGGAAAAACAATTCCTTCTGATTATCTTTTTTGGATACCCCTGGTTGTGCTCTGTTACTTTTTTTTTTTTCAAATCTTGTATCTATTAAAAAACATAGGTGTGAGTCCTTCCTAGGCAGTGATTCACAATCCCTATGACATTACCTATACAACACACACTGCATTGTTGAACTGGCTCCCTACTGGTAAACCCCTACAAAGCATACCAGTGACGCAATTGAAAGCCCACTTCGCCATCTTGATGTGGGCACCAGCCTTGTATTCTCCTCCCGACACTACCACACAAACAAAAAAGTTGACGCCACCCCACCCGTGGCTATAAAAAACACCAACACAAATGTATGTTGCGCGGCTGTCACCTTTCCCCTAACCCCTCTTCCCTGTTAGGTGGTTTGCCCTAATCCAAGATGGCCGTGGTGGGCTTCAGCGCCCCGCCCATTTCCCCTCCCCCTTCCTTGCCCGGCAGGCGGAGTGATACGAGTGAAGTACCGGAGCGCTCCCATCATCCCCGCGAGCAGCCGGCTTCTCCCTCCTATATAACCGGTCTCCGAGCGGTGAACAGCTCCCCTTCTTCCGCCTGTCCCCCCTCCCATTCTGTGCGCCGCTGCCACCACTTCCTCTCCCGGTTACTCTTAAGGACAGCCCCTCCTTCTCTCTTTTTCTTCTGTTACCGGTTTTTTTTTTTTTTCTTCTATTTCCACCAACCAACCCGTTTGGAAGATGCCCGGATACAACGACAGAGACCGCGGCCGTGAGAGAGGAGGGTGAGTGTATACGGGCCGATGCTTCCCCCCCGGGTGTGTATGTATCTATCCCCCACCCGGGTTGTGTATGTATCTATCCCCATCCCCAATAACGAAATCATCCTACAAAAAAAAAATCCCATTCATGTAACCCGTGGTGGTAAGGGATCGCGGCGTTTTCAGCCCGTTTTTAATTGAATCGTGATCTCTCCCCCCCGTTGGATTCGAATTAAGCACGTGATCCCCCGCCCAAGGTTATGGATTCGGTGGGCGGTTAATTCCGTGGAGGGGGGGGGGGGGTACACATGATGCCCGTCGGGGTGCATGTAACATACCTCTTTATTGTTGAAGGGGATGTGTTTATAATGGAGGGGATGTTCCTCCTAATGTGATGAGGATTGTATGTAAAGGGGTTTATTCCCCCCCCCCTTCCCGTGTGTGTAGGGGGGTAATCGTAGTCACCCCGTTATTGTGGGTACTAGGTTATGGGCACCCCCATTTGGCATGGGGGGGGGGGGCAGTTGCATGCACACGGCGGGTTCCCTAAACCCACATGGATGGGGGGGGGGGTGGTCTTTGTGTTGGATCTCTTATTGTCCCCATATTGTCAGGGGGGTCAGTGAGCGGTGTTTCGGGGCAACTCTTGGGATATAGTGTATAATGCAGGATATAGGAAGGATCTATATCAATGATGAATAGGCGGGCTGATATATAGGATGTGTCCGCCCTGTCCCGGGTGTTATATGGCGAGCTGTGCTGCCTTTGTGTCTGTAGGGTGAGACGTGTTGCTGTTATATGGCCCGCTCTCCCTCTGTGGGTCCCTCATATGGAGGGGATCTGTGATATGGGGGGGGGGGGTGTATGGGATTTATGATGTGGGGGGGGTATGGGATTTGATGGGAGGAGATGTATATGGATTTATTTGTTTAGGGATTTTGATATGGGGGGGTGTATGGGATCTGGGAAATGGGGGGGGGTATGGGATTTGTGGGATAACTTCGGTATATGCGGGGGGAGCCGGTAGGATGTGCCGGTTCCGCGCTATGCGGTTGTTTTTCCCGGTGCATAAAAGATGGAGCCGCCATGCGGCCGCTGCGGACAAAATGCCGGCTCCTTTGTCTGCTCACAAATGGCGGGGGGGGAGGAGGGGGGGCTGCGCGTGTCGCAGTTACAAAGCGTGAGCCGCTCCCAGGAAGCGCGGCCCCACCGGGCCCGCGTTATACCCATTGTATTATTAATGCTGGGCCGGCTGGTGTTCTGGGAGAGGGGCTCGTGCTATCCGCTCCCTGCACGGGAATCACCGGCTTTAATATACTAGTGAGACGGGGGGAGAGTTGAGCAGTGGGGGGCGCGGGGGAGTGGGGGGGAGCGGGGGGAGGCGGGTGGAGGAGGGGGGCGGAGGGGGGGGAGGAGTGGGGGCGCGGAGGAAGGCAGTGGTGGGGGGGCGGGGGGGAGGCTGGAGTGGGGGGCGCGGGGGAGCGAGGATGGGGGGGAAGCGGGGGGAGGCTAGATGGGGGGGCGCGGGGGGAGGCTAGAGTGGGGGGCGCGGGGAGGTGGTGGCAGCAGTGGGGGAGGGGGGGTGCGGGAATAGGTGGCAGATGTATGTGGCACTATACAAGTCCTGTCCTGGTAGGGGTGCTGGCAAGGGAGATTTAGTTCTTGCCCAAGGTCACTGGGGCTTGATGATTGCCCGTAGCCTTGCAGGAGACTGTGATAATTCATAAGCGGAAACTGCCAAGGGAGCCACAATTCTCCCACAGTAACATACCGCCCTGATATGGGGATCCACAAGAACATTTTACATGGCAAATCTATTTAAGGACTCCCAGGAACAAACCCGACCTCAACCTGGTATTTACCCATGTCACACACACAGAGAGTGTCACCTATCTTGATTTAAATCTAACGGCATCAGAGGTAGGAGTTACAACAACAACCCACTTTAAAAAGGTTGACACTAACACTCTTTTATTGGCCTCCAGTAACCATAAAAGATCTTGGATTACAAATATACCGGGAGGCCAATTTATGAGAGTTAGAAGGAACTGCAGTAATGAGGTTGATTTTGAGCAACAAGCTCAATTTCTCTTCTTAAGATTTATGGAACGGGGATATGAGTATAAACATTTATTAAAGGAACTAGATAAAGTTAGGAAACTAGATCGCCAAAAGATGCTGTTACCAAAAAATAAGAAAACAATGGAGACTAATGGAGATAAAATTACAGTCCCCTTTATCACCAACTATAACTCTATGCATAGACAAATAGAGGGGGTAATTAAAAAACATTGGGGTATTATAGCCACAGATCCAATTTTAAGTGGTCATATTAGTTCATCTCCCAGGTTTATATACAGGAAGGCTCGTAGCCTGAAGGATGCGCTGGCACCAAGTGATATTGGGAAAAAATATAGAACAAAAGTCTGGCCATTCTTGGCTAAGTAATAAACCACTAGGTAATTACACGTGTGGAAAATGCTGCACTTGCAAGTTCCTTCATCCAGTGAATAATACGTTTAAGTCCAATAAAACTAACAAGGTGTTTAATATTACAGACTTTATAAACTGCAACACGAGTTTTGTAGTTTATCTATTAGAATGTCCGTGCGGCTTGCAATACGTGGGCCGCACTAAACGCAGTTTAAAACTCCGCATACAAGAGCATGTGAGAAACATTAGGAATGCTCTACAGACTCATAGTGTAAGTAGACATTACGCTACCCATCACAACAAGGATCCCTCAACCCTCCTGTATAAAGGGATAAAGTTTATACCTCGGAGCAGACGAGGAGGGGATAGACTAAAAGATGTTTCAGTCCAAGAAACATACTGGATACAAAAATTGGAAACATTAGGTCCAGATGGCCTTAATGAAAATATAGACCTCTGGTGTCTTTATTAAATTTACTATCTGTCTCGGAAAATAGATTTCATTTTTTTCTCTATAAGTTTTGTCTGAATCACTGATTCTTGCTGGACAGTATAAACATAACTGTATTATTTCTTTTAGAAAACTAACTGTTTGTCTGTTTCATTTCAGAAAATCCCACCATTAATAAATATATATATATTTTTTATTTATTTTAATCATGTAATTTGTATGAGTTAGGTTGTTCAATAATGTTGTGCCTTGGTTAATAAAGATTATTATTTGTGTTCTATGTACTTGTACCCTTACCATACCTGATGGAGTTAAACTTATCTGGCATGTAGGTCAATTTGACCCATTTAAACCCACACATGTGGGAGTCACCGTGCCATGCACCGATTGGCTAATGCTCCAATTAAGCCAGACCTATCAGATATGGTATTAGGGTATAAATTCCACATTTATTCAATGTATTAGTATCCCTGAAGAAGAAGCCTTCGCTTCGAAACGCGTTGGATAATTTTTAGCATTTATATCACATTTTAAAACCTATCTGTATGCTAGCTTTACTCTCTGGTATTGCGTGGAGCCGAAATACTAGGCAGTTTCCCGCGATTGTGGACAGTGCGGTAAATACATCCTCACTTTACGGCCGTCCTTACTTTGCGGCCGATCACCCAGGACATACGGGACTTTTGAGGTAACAGCTTGCCTGAGAAGCTGTTGACCTCCATCGCCGACGGAGCCGGTAACGAGACCAGGAGAGACGAACGGAGTTCCCCTCGAGTGAAGCTCTTCAACTGGACTCCTGTAACCCAAAGAAGGACTCAAACGGAGGCTTGTCCTCAGCTGCAGAGTGTGCCGTGCTGCATTAAGGAAGATCCCCAGATGGTTGGCGGCAGATGCATCATCTCCACTCACTCATGTTAATGTACATGAAATGCTGGTAACTTTCTAATCTGATGTACGCAGATATCTTACCCTAAAACAATATATATATATTACTTTGCATACTTCACTATGTGCGTTTGCGCTTTTGTTTCTTTTTTTCAGTTCCCGGATGGCAGAAACTCATATAACGTTGTCTAGCATCAGAGGTTGCCATGGTAATGTTTACACTGCACTGGGCTTTGCGGAGAGCTCCATTTTAACCTCCCAGACACTTAATATTTAAACGCTTCTATCTCCTGAGCTAAGCATGAGATTTTTTTACAATAAAATCCGCTTTTGACAGGGTAGGAAGAGATCAGCATAGATTGCTGCTTAAACTTAACAGCACTAGGTCAGAAGGCACAATTTAAATGTATGTATTTGTATCAAGATGATTCATGTCAATATTACGTGTTTGAGTGTCTTTTTTTAACGATATATAGTTATTTGTATAAAGGGAGTTACATAATGTTATAAAGGGGTGTATCACATTCTGAGTTTATATAAAGGTTTTACACATTCCGAGTAAGACTTTAAAAAACTGCTTCTGACATTTTATAACCCTGCCTGACACATTTGCATCAAATCTAAGAAAAATATCTATTTTTGCTTTTTTTTAATGGGCACAGTTATTATTATTATAACTTTGTTAGATTTGTAAATAATGTAGTTTTTTATTTTTACAAATGGCACACCCCCCAAAAAACACTATACTAATAAAACTACGCAAAAATGATATATAAAATACTATACATCTCGGATGTACTGACCTTGGCCCCTTGTAACCGCCCTCCTACTAAGTTCCCCCATTTACCAGTTAGATTGTAAGCTCTTCGGGACAGGGACTCCTTTTCCTATTGATCTAAGTCGGAAGCACGTATCCCCGTTGTTATAATATTACGTCATGTGTATTGTAAGGCGTTCTGTTCCTGGATAGCGCAATATAAAGATATACATACATTATGTTGCGTGTATTGCTGCTATTGTGTATTGTGCTATGTACATGGATGGCGCTACATAGACACATACATACAATAATCAGTTTATTAACATAGTAACTATAGATGCGCAGTGCTACAGACCATATACGGAACAAATAATATATGAAGAAAAGAGCTCTGTACAGCGCAAAACGCGTTGGTAGGGAAACGCGTTGGTAGGGAAACGCCTTGCTACATTTTTTTTATTATAACCAATAATTATTTTGATGGAAAACACACTTTCCTTCTGATTATCTTTTTTGGATACCCCTGGTTGTGCTCTGTTACTTTTTTTTTCTTTCAAATCTTGTATCCTATTAACAAACATAGGGTGAGTCCTTCCTAGGCAGTGATTCACAATCCCTATGACATTATCCTTATACAACACACTGCATTGTTGAACTGGCTCCCTACTGGTAAACCCCTACACAGCATACCACGTGACTGCACTTGAAGCACCCACTTCGCCATCTTTGATGTGGGCACCAGCCTTGTATCTCCCTCCCGACACTACCACACAAACAAAAAAGTTGACGCCACCCCACCCGTGGCTATAAAAAACACCAACACAAATGTATGTTCGCGCGGCTGTCACCTTTCCCCTACCCCTCTTCCCTGTTAGTTGGTTTGCCCTAATCCAAGATGGCCGTGGTGGGCTTCAGCGCCCCGCCCATTTCCCCTCCCCCTTCCTTGCCCGGCAGGCGGAGTGATACGAGTGACGTCACCGGAGCGCTCCCATCATCCCCCCGCGAGCAGCCGGCTTCTCCCTCTCTATATAACCGGTCTCCGAGCGGTGAACAGCTCCCCTTCTTCCGCCTGTCCCCCCTCCCATTCTGTGCCGCCGCTGCCCACCACTTCCTCTCCCGGTTACTCTTAAGGCACAGCTCCCCTCCCTTCTCTCCTTTTCTCTTCTGTTACCGGTTTTTTTTTTTTTTCTTCTTTATTTCCACCAACCAACCCGTTTGGAAGATGCCCGGATACAACGACAGAGACCGCGGCCGTGAGAGAGGAGGGTGAGTGTATACGGGCCGATGCTTCCCCCCCCCCGGGTGTGTATGTATCTATCCCCCACCCGGGTGTGTATGTATCTATCCCCCATCCCCAATAACGAAATCAATCCTACAAAAAAAAAATCCCATTCATGTAACCCGTGGTGTAAGGGATCGCGGCGTTTCAGCCCGTTTTTAATTCGAATCGTGATCTCTCCCCCCCGTTGGATTCGAATTAAGCACGTGATCCCCCGCCCAAGGTTATGGATTCGGTGGGCGGTTAATTTCCGTGGAGGGGGGTGGGGGGGTACACATGATGCCCGCTCCGGGGTGCATGTAACATACCTTTTATTGTGAAGGGGGATGTGTTTATAATGGCGGGGATGTCTCCCTCCTAATGTGATGAGGATTGTATGTAAAGGGGTTATTCCCCCCCCCCCCTTCCCGTGTGTGTAGGGGGGTAATCGTAGTCACCCCGTTATTGTGGGTACTAGGTTATGGGCACCCCCTATTTGGCATGGGGGGGGGGGCAGTTGCATGCACACGGCGGGTTCCCTAAACCCACATGGATGGGGGGGGGGGGGTCTTTGTGTTGGATCTCTTATTGTCCCCATATTGTCAGGGGGGTCAGCCTGAGCGTGTTTCGGGTCACCTCTCTTGGGATATATGTGTATAATGCAGGATATAGGAAGGATCTATATCAATGATGAATAGGCGGGCTGTATATATAGGATGTGTCCGCCCTGTCCCGGGTGTTATATGGCGAGCTGTGCTGCCTTTGTGTCTGTAGGGTGAGACGTGTTGCTGTTATATGGCCCCGCTCTCCCTCTGTGGGGTCCCCTCATATGGATGGGATCTGTGATATGGGGGGGGGGGGGGGGGGGGGGGTTTATGATGTGGGGGGGGTATGGGATTTGATGGGGAGATGTATGGGATTTATTTGTTTAGGGATTTATGATATGGGGGGGTGTATGGGATCTGGGAAATGGGGGGGTATGGGATTTGTGGGATAACTTCGCGGTATATGCGGGGGGAGCCGGTAGGATGTGCCGGTTCCGCGCTATGCGGTGTTTTTCCCGGCTCGCTATAAAAGATGGAGCCGCCATGCGGCCGCTGCGTACAAAATGCCGGCTCCTTTGTCTGCTCACAAAATGGCGGCGGGGGGAGGAGGGGGGGCTGCGCTGTGTCGCAGTTACAAAGCGTGAGCCGCTCCCAGGAAGCGCGGCCCCACCGGGCCCGCGTTATACCCATTGTATTATTAATGCTGGGCCAGGCTGGTGTTCTGGGAGAGGGGCTCGTGCTATCCGCTCCCTGCACGGGAATCACCCGGCTTTAATATACTAGTGAGACTGGGGGGAGAGGCTTGCAGCAGTGGGGGGCGCGGGGGGAGGCAGGAGGGGGGAGCGGGGGGAGGAAAGGAGGGGGGGGGGGACGCCGAGCGGGGTGGATGGAAGGAGGGGGGGGGGGGAGGGGGAGGAGGAGTGGGGGGGACGGGGGGAGGAAGGAAGTGGGCGGGTGAGAGGGGGGAAGGGGGGAGGCTAGAGTGGGGGGCGCGGGGGGAGGCTAGAGTGGGGGGCGCGGGGAGTGGCTGGCAGCAGTGGGGGGAGGGGGGGTGCGGGAATAGGCTGGCAGATGTATGTGGCACTATACAAGTCCTGTCCTGGTAGGGGTGCTGGCACAGGGAGATTTAGTTACTTGCCCAAGGTCACTGGGGCTTGATGATTGCCCGTAGCCGTGCAGGAGACTGTGATAATTCATAAGCGGAAACTGCACAGGGAGCCACAATTCTCCCACAGTAACATACCCGCCCTGTATATGGGGATCCCACAAGAACATTTTACATGGCAAATCTATTTCAGGCTCCCAGGCACAACCCATTTCATTCAAACCTGCTACAGTGAGGCCCTGTGACCAGTGAGGGCAAGTCAACCTCAACCCTGTAAAGCAGTTTGTCAACCTTTTTCCTCATGTGGTACCCCTACTGAGATCGATTTGCCGGTGTACCCCATAATTTTATAAGTTTTAGCATTTCTTAAGTTCCAATAAAATGGTTGAAGCTCAAAAGTATTTAATTACAACATTTTACAATTGGTGTTATAATTATTTGTAAACATTAATTATAAATTTGCCATTGTAAAATTAAAAATCTCTGTTCAAATGTAGAGCACAAATCTTGACGTGGTTAATGAAACATGCACATTTATTTGAGGCACCCTCATGGTTATTCTGGGTCACACCTGGGTGTCATGGTGTCCTGGTTGAACAGTGCTTTAAAGTTTAGGTTTCATGCCACCAGTTGGAAGGAACAGGTCTTCCCCGTAAACAGCAGTTTTGTGTTGCAGTGTTTTTGTGACGTGCATTGTTCACACTTAGTGCCGTTACTGAAATTGTGGTCATTCCTTTCCTCTGCCACAGGTTTGTTAATGGGTTCCTACCACCTTCTCTCCCATGTCCCTGCTGGGTAATGTCACGCATTTGCAGAGTATGAACAGAAATAGGTTGTTAGACAGGATAGAGATTGCTAATAGAAACCATAAATATACGTTGTAACGTAGAAGGTATTGGCTTCGTATGAGTCATGTTTTCCAGATGCCCAGACACCAAAGTCTGGTGACAGGGTTAATGCTTTGCTTGTATTTTTCCGGTCTGTAGATCAGAGGTAATTGCATGCATCATACATGCTATAAGGTACATGTTCTAATTGGGTAATCTGGGGTGTGTTGTGGTTGCTCCCCATGTTCCTTATGCCCTGAGAATTGTATAAATACCCAGCTGATTTGCCTTCTGTTCTGGTGGCCCATTCGGGGTACAAAGTTCAATGCTTCCCCAGCTGTGAGCACTGAAAGCATGGACTATTCCTCAAAGCCTTGCGTCACCTCAGAATGAGGATAAGGGTTACCAATTCAAGGAAACGGAAAACAACTGTTCTTAAGCAGCCGGGATCTAAACCGAAACCTCTTGTTTCATCATCTGTTTCTTCTCTCTTGCATCATATGCTGCAACGCTGGTTTTGAGCATCTTTGGATGATTGTTTCAGTGTTCAGAGCGCTGTGTATAGAAACGCTCAAACAAGTCTGCCCTGTAGAACTTGTAGTTTCATGTTTCAGATGCAACGGTCACATTGAGCAGACACTGATCTGAACCAACATTACCCACTTCTTTCCCCCTGTGCGCACCCCCTTACCTTGGGTCTGGTGTTCTGATATCATGTGACATTACGTTGCTATGGCGATGTGGAGGCACGTGACCCCGCGTTGACATGGTGGTGTCTCCTGGAGCAACCTGAGCCAATGTAAAGGGGTAGCGCACGGCTCGGCATGCGCTGTGCTATCAAGCCCCACCCCCAGTCCCTACCTTGTCGCGCACCTTTCCCCAGCGTTGCGCGACAGGTTTTCAGGGAGGCTGGGGAATTTGAAATTAGTGTCCGCGACGGAGGCGTGGTCACGCCCCCGCTGGCGGTTCAGCCAATAAGGGCGAACCAGCCGCGGGACGTCATGGCCACACCCCCGCAAACCCACAGCCATGCCCCCTCCCGTCGCAAACCTTCCCTCAGACCGCCTATCGCTGTGCACGCGCCCCCTCCCCTGCCGGGCGCGTGTGCCACAGTGAAGACTGGGGACTAAGCCTACGGGCCTTCACCGCTCCCTGGCATTTAATTGCCTTCGGGAAGAGTGCTGGGCCTCTGAAAGTGCAGTGCACCCCTGCTCCTAGACCAGCAGTGCACAAACTGGGGGATTGTCTGCGGGGGGTGTGGAGTTTAGAGGCCCCGTGCGCTTCCCAAAGGCACTTAAATTAAGTGCCGGGGAAACGGCGAAGGCCTTTAATTGCACTTGCCTTGGCTCCAAAAATGCGTCGCCGTGGCAACGCAACGTCCAGTGATGCCACGTTCCCATGGCAACATTACACCCTAGCCAAGGTAGGGGGCACATGTGCAGAGGGGAACAGCCGGCAGTGGGGTGCAAGGAATAAAGATTGCGCTTCCCTGCTCTAGATAATTGCTTGCTTTAGTTTGATTCCATCAGTGCCAACAATTGCAATGAACATACCGTTAATCTGTCAAATGTAATGAAACTCCTGTTTGTCATGCCGTGGTGGCTACTCCTTCTTGCATTGTGAGTTAATGTAAGGCTGCTTTCACAGGTATGGCGGATCTCGCTTTGGTGGAGGCAGAGGTGGCGGCTCGGGAAAGTTTGGAAACCCCGGGGAGAGGCTCATTAAGAAGAAATGGAACCTGGACGAATTACCTAAATTTGAAAAGAACTTCTATACAGAACAACCTGATTTGGCAAGACGCACACCGGTGAGCTGGCTTGTTTGATTACATAGCGTTGCATTATATACCGTCTACAGTACATTTTCATTGCTGTCTGTAGTTATTCATGTTATACCCTCTTTAGCCTTTGGTCCCTGCAAGGCGAGCAAGCCCATACACTGAGGTGCCTCGCTATTGTGGACCTCTTGATGGACTTTGTAATGAATTCCATGTATTTAGTAGTTGATGTGGTTCTTACAAGAGTACAATGTTTCCAGGCGTGTAGAATTTAAGGTTAAGTATTAGCAGTTGCTTTAACCGGTCGTGTAACTAAAACCAATTGAAATACCTTGTTATGTAAACATATCCAATGTGGCTTTTTCTTGCAGCAAGAAGTTGAACAGTACAGAAGAAGCAAAGAGATAACAGTTAGAGGCCAAAACTGTCCCAAACCAGTTCTGCATTTTCATGAAGCAAACTTCCCAGGTAATTATCGCCATGTGTTCTTGTGTTCTTTGTTACCTGATGGTAACAGCTCAACTAACACCTGTCCTATTTGCAGCTAACCTCATGGAAGCGATTAAACGGCAAAACTTCACTGACCCAACTGCTATTCAAAGCCAGGGCTGGCCGGTTGCCCTGAGTGGACTGGATATGGTTGGCGTAGCAATGACTGGATCTGGAAAAACCCTTTCTGTAAGTAACTTCCTGATCCACACATGTGCATCTAATCATCTCCGTAGGTGACTTTTTTACTTTCAATACAGTATTCTACAGGTATCGTTTCTGTCTTTTCTAGTACCTGCTCCCTGGAATTGTTCACATAAATCACCAGCCATTCCTACAGAGAGGCGATGGACCCATTGTAAGTACTTTTTACTGTCTACGTTCATTACATGTTGAGATTCCTTTAACTAGTCATGGGACAAACTTATATACTCTCACAATACGTAAAACACAGCAACAGAAGGCTCAGTATATTGTGTTTTTGAAGTCCACCAGTATAACATGGGATTGGGTAATCTCCTACTGGGTATATAATTTATATGAAGCATTCATTTTGTTCTAATCTTAAAATGAGGTTCAATTATATTTGCAAATTATAGTGCAATTTGGATCTACATCTGGAGCATAAAGTTCACTATGTCCCTCTTAATAACAGGTGTACTCCAGTTGCTTAGTAAAAGTATTGATGGCTTGTTGCAGAGACTTCATAGCTTGCATGGCATCTAGGTGCTCAGCAATTGTTGGCAGGGTTGTTTGACAGACAGAATGCTTTGGCTCTTTACAGCTCCTGGTGCTGGCACCAACTCGAGAATTGGCCCAGCAAGTGCAACAAGTGGCAGCTGAGTACGGACGAGCCTGTCGCCTGAAGTCCACCTGCATTTACGGAGGTGCTCCAAAAGGGCCCCAGATCCGTGACTTGGAGAGAGGTACGAGTACTTGCATAAGTAGTCAGGTGCAGAAGGCTCGCTGGCTGCTTCAGTAAATTACCGCGGTTAGCAGGTATCACATTTCTTACTCAATTCTCTCTTTGGTAGGTGTTGAAATATGCATTGCAACACCAGGGCGGTTAATTGACTTCTTGGAAGCTGGAAAGACCAATCTTAACAGATGTACATACCTTGTGCTTGATGAAGCAGACAGAATGCTCGACATGGGTTTTGAACCTCAGATCAGAAAGATTGTGGATCAGATTAGAGTAAGTATTTAGTCCACCCAGTGCTTTTTTTGAAGTCTCCACTTGTTAGTCCTTTATTTTGCGGTCCTAATGTTGTCTTGTCCTTCAGCCTGACAGACAGACCCTGATGTGGAGTGCAACCTGGCCCAAAGAAGTAAGGCAGCTTGCAGAGGACTTCTTGAAAGATTATGTTCACATCAACATCGGTGCCATGGAACTTAGTGCAAATCACAACATTCTTCAAATCGTAGATGTTTGCAACGATGGCGAAAAGGATGACAAGTGAGTTAATGTGGTCTTCAGTCTCAATTTTTATTTATTTAAAATATTAATGCTTTGTCAAATATAGTCTAGTACCCTTCAAAACAATTTTATTTGTTTTACCAGTAAGTTACCTCGTTCTCAAGTATGTCCTGGGAAGTTTAACCACTGGCAGGGGTAAAGATCTTGTATGCATGGGCAGCCTGCAATAAAGATCTTTAAATGGGGAGGGCAGTGGCAAGCATTGGTAGTGTCACATTCTGACTGTCTCATGATTACAAAACTGAAACGGATGAGAAAAAGCCATGTTCAAAATGTTCTCGTGGCTCGACTAGATTCCTCGTGAGCGTTTGTTCCCTAATTTTATAATGTCATGCAGGTGTGAAGTCTGTCTTTGTACGGTATTACACTAGAGTCCAGCCTGTACTAACATGCAGCTTACGTGTTCCTAGGCTTGTCCGTCTGATGGAGGAAATTATGAGTGAGAAGGAAAACAAGACAATAGTCTTTGTAGAAACCAAGCGTCGGTGCGATGATCTCACTCGCAGGTTAAGGAGAGATGGGTAAGTCTTGCTGTGCGTGCATAAAGACATCTAAGGCCAGTGAGTTAGCGGCCCGCGCTCTCCCCAGCAATTAATTTAAATGTGGGGAGTGAGGCCTCCAAGCACGTGGCTTGGTTCAGCACCTCCCATAGAATATATTGCCCCCAGTTTGCTCACACCTGGTCCAAGTTGCAAATTGCTTGTTTTTGTACTTGCTGGAACAGCGCTGCACTTTCTGGTACTAAGTGAGCCATGTTATAGTTTTGTAGCATTGGGTTTTTTCAACTAAACATTAAAATGTAGACTTTTTTTTTTTTTAATTTATTTTTAATATAACCAAATTTATGCTTTTTAATATGCATTCAACTGAAGTCCAATCACCTAGAGTAGCTTTTGTGGCCCTTTGAAACGCCCAGAAAGTAGTATCTTTCACTATACACTTATTCCTGCATGTCACGGGAGGCCAGTACTTTTACACTGAACCACCGGGATCACTAGCATAAGACAAGGTTTTTGTATAAAATGAGGTTTATTCTGACACGCCAGCGGGCAAAACAAGATACACTACCAACTGGGGGCCTGGGGAGTAGACTCAAGCCTCTCTAGGTGCACGGGCTTGCTTCAAGAAGACTTGCCATGTGTGCTTCTCATCCAGGATCAGTGCTGATCACACAGCAGCCACTCTGACCTGTATCTCCAGCTGGTCATAGTCTAGATCCAAACTCCTTCACAGAATGTCTCTGCTCTCCATCTGATCGTCTCTCTCCTGCTCTGATCAGCAGTGCCTCTTATATAGCCATCTGTGACTATCCTTTACATGGGACAGGAGCTGCTGGCCAATCAGAGAAGACCTGATTGTCCACTCTTTCCCACTTGCCAAATGTCTTTCACACCTCCACGCTCCCAGCCTTTGTCTCAATCCACATTCTCTGCAGGCACTTAGCTGATATATATCAGTCCCCTCCATAGACTTATGTACAAGTTCAAATCACATTACAAGTCTGCTATCTTAGAAATGAGTACATAGTCACCTAATCCAATTTACACTTTACAGGGCTGACCACCAAATCACAACAATGTTGATTCACTAAACAGACAGATTGCCTTTACAGGGAATAGTGCTTTGGAGTAATTTACATAAAAAGTGCATTATACATTTACTGTTTCTCCCAGATATTAAAATATATTTGGCTGAAATAAGCCTTGCATAGGTGGCCAGGTTACATGGATTTAGGGATAGCTAGCTGGGCTTCATCCCAGTTTTGTGATGCCAGCTTACCTCTACAGTCACACTGCATTCTTCAGATTACCTTGGAGCAATGGCATCAAATTTCCAATGGGCAACGTTCTACATATCCGTATTATTGTGTAGGTTTGTAGCGCTACCATAGAAAGCAGTGGTTTCAAGATCAGTGAAGTCTTATGTTTGATTCAAAGATTTACCGTTCTGTTAAGAATATTATATAAATCTGACGTGTTCTGTTTCAGGTGGCCTGCAATGGGTATCCATGGTGACAAAAGTCAACAAGAACGTGACTGGGTTTTAAATGGTACGTATTGCATGTTTTTGCGGGTACCATAGGGGTCTGGGTTTCCGTTCCTTTGGATTGTGATTACAACTTGTATCTTTGACAATTGCAGAGTTCAAACACGGCAAATCACCCATCCTGATCGCTACAGACGTTGCATCCAGAGGTCTAGGTTAGTAAACCCCCCCACCCTTTCAGATGGCTCCACACGACCTTTTTAAAGAAAGTTCATTGCTTTCTTTAACCTCTGCAATTTTCTTTGAGTTTTTTTTTTCACAAAGGTGCGGTCTTTGTGGCAAGGCCTAGGCATGACAATCGGAGGACTCGAGGGGGATGGAGGACTAGTGGAAATCGGCTGGCTGCTTCCAGTCGAGTAGAGTTGGAAAGCTGAGCATCGTGTGCCAGTAATCTTCAAAAGGCAGACATTTTAACACACAACCCCCTGCAATCCCATAAACTGTTCTCTCATGACATTCACACCTTCCCGGTCCCATGCTTTGCATGTTTGCCGTGATGCAGCGCTGTTACACTTATTTTTAACGCACACTGCTGTGATGTGATCGCTGAGTCTCTTGAGTTTCAGTGAGGGCTGACATGTTGAAGAGACCCTTACAATATTTTGTACGTGTAACTGGGAGAGCAGCTTTTTATCTTGTTCTAAGCCTTTGTTATACAAATTGGTGAGTACTGGCACATGAGTGTATAGGGGGCTGGGGAAGCAGCGATCCTCCAAGTCAAAAGTTTCACGATCCTCCCTCACCTGTACCGTTGTCGTCATGTCAAGACCTGCCAGAGGGGACAAATTCTCAAGTGAATCCTGGATTCTTGGAAGCGCTTGCCTAGACGAGACACAGTGCATACAAAAAAATAAACTTGGTGGCTTTGCAACTATAATTTTATTGTGAGGGGGAGCACCGGTATGTGTTTCTTGCAGCTGCGGTTGTAAGGTCTTGGCAAGACAAAGCAGTGTGTGGCCAGAGTTTTGAGCTTCTAATGAATGTGTGAGAAGGACCGTATCCATATTTTTCTTGAAGGTCCTCAAATGAGCACATGAGGAGGCTGCTGAGAGCTTTAGTGGCCGTACTGCGAAGAAGCATTCAGATGTCACTTGACTATTAGTAGGGAATCTTTGAGTGGGCAGTACAAACATACTCCTGGTAAGGTGTGTAATTGGCGGGTGGCGATAAAAACTAGTTTGCACCTTCTCTTCCGTGGTCTGGATATCTTAACGCTTTCTTTGTAGCCCTGATGCCTCTTTGAAGTACCAGTTTTGTCTAACTTGTGTTTTTGATCTGGCTGTTGTGGTGTGCAAAACCCTATGCCTTCCCTTTTGCCACACTGCAACACTTTACAGATGTGGAAGATGTGAAATTTGTCATCAATTATGACTACCCTAACTCTTCAGAAGATTATATCCACCGAATCGGAAGAACAGCCCGTAGTAGCAAAACGGGCACAGCCTATACCTTCTTTACTCCCAACAACCTAAAGCAAGTAAATGATCTGATCTCTGTGCTTCGCGAAGCAAACCAAGCAATCAATCCCAAGCTGCTCCAACTCGTTGAGGAAAGAGGTAATCGTGATCGTTTCTCAAGCTCGTTACAGCAAACCTTGCATGAATGTTTCTTATCCAAGATTCATTATAATTAATTTGTGTCATTCTCTGTACTAGTAGCTGGGCTTTGCCATGGAGAAATGATGCGTCGTTGTAATGCCTTTTTAGCACTCTTATACACCTGCATAAACCTATGTGGGTTTGAAAGCTCTACACTTTAACTTGATAGATACCACTTATGTTGGTCTGCTATAAGGTATGACCTTCTACAATGGATCTGCAACTTGTTTTATCCTGTCCAAGGCCCTTCTGGCAATTGGAGGGTTAAACAACTGGGTCTTTCCTGCTGTGACTCGCAGCCATGACGCTGTGGTAACACAAGTTAATTGCAAGGGTGTTAGATATGAAATAATTGTAGTACAATCACAAACTCCTCAATGCAGTGTAGCTTTTAATAGGGCAGGTCTTCCTGTTTCCCATAATTGTGAGGCTCAGATTTTCAACAGCTTACATTGCTTGGTTAACACCTTCCCTGCTAAGTGCCTAGCTGCAGCTGGATCAAAGTTCCCTTTCCCCCCCCTCACAAACCCTCTCTTCCCCACCCCCCACATGTCACCAAGCACAACAGGCTCTTGGCTTTGAGAGGTTGTCTGAATACTTTCACAGGTCTAAGTCTAACCTTCCATCTTTCTGCTGCTAATTGCAGGGCGCTTCAGAGGCGGCAGAGGAGGCATGAACGATCGTCGTGACAGATACTCTTCAGGCAAGCGGGGTGGGTGGGACAGGGAGAATTATGACCGTGGATTCGGTGGCAAAAGAGACTTTGGATCTAAACCCCAGAACGGCTTCGGCGCACAGGCTTTTGGCAACGGTAACGCCTTTGGTAACGGCTTTGGCGCTACTGCTATTCAGGCAGGTTTTAGAGCTGGTGCCCAGGCAGGCACATATCAGAACGGCTTTGATGCCAGTCAGCAGTTTGCAGCCAACATGCAGAATGGGATGAACCAACAAGCATACACATACCCTGCTGCTGCAGCAGCAGCCGTAGCAACAGCCGCATCTTCTATGTTAAGTTATGCAATGGCAGGAACATACCCGCCGCAGTAAGACATTAACACCATCAATATCTTTGTTTTTTTTGTTTTTATTTTTCATATTTGCTCTTGTGTTACCAGTACAGGATAGTTATTTGACAAACAAGTCTCTACAGGAAATGCAGAAATTACTGCAGTGCAGCAGTGACTACAGTGCACTTTTTTCACTATTTAAGTTGACTTTCTCTACATTCCTGAAACAATTTTTAGTTTTTTTTTTTTTTGTACTAGAAAATGCAGCCAGTGTTTTCACGAAGTAAACGTACAGTGATTTGAAGTACTGTAATGGAGGCAGCGCATGGCCTTCTAATAAAGAACCTTTAACTCAACATTTGTGGACTGTCTTGTCAATTGTGTACACAATGTTCATTCAGGGGTTCCACAAAGTATCTTTAGTGCAGTGGTGTAAGAATGTGTTGTGACTATAGGGAATAGGGAACCCCATTCCATTTACTCGGTGTAAAACTTAACAGCTTTTATAGTACACGTAGTTAGAATACAGTATGGAAACTCAAATATTCCATAACCTACGTCAGAAAAATCCTAACTGTTGGGTGTTTGTATAGGTAACGTAGAACCGTAGTTGAATATGGCTGTACTAGTGCTATATGTAATACCCTACAGTAATACTCGGTAGTTTTTCAGGCTTCTAAGCCTTTAAGTTACTTTAGATTGTAGAGAAAAGGAAGATGGAAGCAAAAAACTGAACGGTGCATTAATATTGATGGTATAACGTTACAATAACTTAATGGGAGAGATGCTTACAAATGGTGTATTGGCACATTTACACAAGGTTCTCTGGGTGGTAAAATCTGCTGATAAAACTGATCAGTTGTGTATCCACATCTTGCAGCATGCACACACAAGCTATTGCACCAAGCCCTACAAAACCTGCCTGAGGTACACTGGGGGAAAAGCAAGTGAAATGGTTGTATTTACCGGTGCAAACCCTGATACCAGACCTAGAAACCTCTGTAAGGAATTTTACCAGATTGTCTTCCTTAAATAAAACTGCTTAAAGCAAAATTCTGGGTTTCTTTTTGTTAATGTGGGAATGAGAACACCACTCTCCCCTCAGTCTCTGCATGGGGTAATGTTTTATTGGGGTTTCATTTATACTTATCCCAGTCTCATCACAGAGCTGGGGAGGGGGACATTGTATGAACTCGTGTTACAGTGCACAGGATTCCTGGGGATGGCAGGGAAAGAATAGCAAGATTGTCATGTATGAAATGGTGCTACTTTGGGATTAAAAAAAAAAAGTTATTACTGTTCATACAAAAAACAAGTCCAACACCACCCATGAAGCAAAGCGGTGTTTACTGAGGGCGAAACAGATGAGTATTGAGATGCAAGATTTTGGGCACCTCCCACCCCTCGAGTGTTCCTACCAGATGGAGTGTCCTGTCCTGGTGGCTCCCATTATCGCACAACGAAGTGAATATATCCCTCCGTGTGAATATCCCTCCGTGTGATTGGGGGGAAGAGAAAGTATAATCTAGCTGAAAAGAACCAAAGAAATGCAAAAAAAAAGTGTTAAATTGATGGGGTTTATGTATGGCCCTGTACGGTCTATAAGAGACCAGAAAAGGGGCTTGTTGCATGTGGTGTAAAGAAGCACCACAGTTCCCTTCACCAATATCGCCTGATTACCTAGATGTCAGCAGCTGTAATTCTACTTGGAATCTTGGCTAATACAATGGCCACATTAATCCATGTCTGGCCCCCAGGGAAAGGCCAGACTTGACCAATCAAACATTTGCTTTCATTGGTTCTCATAGTATAGAATAATGCAGGTTCACCTAAAAATGTACATCACATTTAGATGGGTAGTTTAGAAATGTATGACTGGAAATGTTTACCACTGGCTGTGTAAACACTGCATTTAATAACCCTGTTGCTAGAACCACAGTTCACACAAGGGAACATATCTATGCTCTTACTCGGCCAATTAGTGACACATCGAGGGTAGATCTACAGATATGCTAATAAAATCGGATCTTTTGTAGGCTTTCATGGGAGGGAAAACTGAATTACACGGCTATCCTGGAGTCTTTTGAACACCTTTCTTTGCAAGTCAGAAAAAGAAAGTATGGAGACCAGCTGAGTCCTACACATTTTGTGCTTTAGATTTGGGTAAACCTAACCTAGGTTTAGATGGATTATTTTACACACAATCTCTTATTTTTGTCCTAGGTGCCAATGTGCTAACAATTTCTGGTATCCTAATCTAAAATGGCAACTTCACTATCGATTCTAGGAATCCATAATGACCTATGGTAATCATCTTTCTAACCATCCTCGTGAAATCTTGATTCTGATAATGAATTCTCTGGCATTGGTGGATAACCAGTCTGTAAGCTATACACCAGGATCTTCGCATTCACATCCTTGAAATGTGTAGGGGGGGGAAGATAATGTAATAGGATCATGACAGGAATCCAAGTAGTTGCTCAACTCCAAAAAAAAGTCAACTCGTTACACTGCCATATAAGGGACGCCATTTATATTGCGGTGGAACTGGACTAAGCTGTGGCTGTTTCATCCCTGAGGTAGGAGAATTGGGGGTTAAAGGTTTTTAGGGTAAGTGATTATGGTTAGGTGTTATATTAGGGTTAGGATCCAGTGGTGGCCAAATATCCTGGTGTAACGACTAGCTGAATGGTCATGGCTAATTGTCCTGGACGTATAAAGCGGTACCATGCCATCCTGTGTTTTCAAGGTGCTTCATGATCGTGTGTTTTCAAAATGGTCTCGTGGAACAAACTGACCGACAAAAGGGAGCAGCCTGAAGAAATCAAACCCCTCCCAAGTCTCCGCTCATGAAGTCTGATGTTCCTGGAAGGAGGACTTCAATCACCCAAATTTGCCACTTAAATATGTCACTGTCAAAACATTAAGGAAGGATTGACCATCTTTTTATTTTTAAATGCCGATTACACCTATAATATGAATAATAATTACTTTATATAGTGCTTCACACATTCAAAGCCAGCAGTTACCAAAAATAAAAAGAACAAATGAAAGCTAGAAAAGAAACCAAATACAAGACTCAAATATAGGATGAACAGAGAATGGAATGGTACTGTCGGTATTGAATGTTGGGTTGTGGATCGCTCGTCAAATGCTTGGGTGTAGAGGTAAGTCTTGGTTCCTGTTTTTAAAGAGGCTCTAGGACCGTACTTCACACACATTCACCCCCTTTCTCATTCTACCACCCCTCTTACACCCCCTTTCTCATTCTACCCCCCCTCTTACACCCCCTCTTACACCCCCTTTCTCTCCCCTCTCGCCCCCTTTTCTCATTCTCTCCCCTCTTACACCCTCTTTCTCATCTTACCACCTCCCTGACGGTAGAATTATGTTCTGACACTGGTGTCTCAGGGGAAACGAGTCTGTCAGTGAAAACGTGCTGGATTTATGGATGTACCATATTTGCAGATATTTACAAACATGTTGTAACACTGATATATCGCACCGATCTTGGTTCTATATTGGGAGAGTTTCACAATAACGCAGTTTGTACAAATGGGACTGCAGCTGCATCATCCCTAGGTACAGCCACCTGCATGAGCCTTCCGGGCCACCGTCTAAAGCCCGCAAGCAGTGGGTATGCGTTCCAGATGAAGCCATGCTTCCTGCCTGCTCACAGCGGCATTGGATAAGGAGCACTCAGAGCGAGGCTTGGAAAGCACCTCTCAAAGCACATGCAGGAAGATGGGTGAGATAGAGCTATAGGGGTCAATGTGTCTGTACTATGTGATCCAGATTAACAGGACATGATGTCCTATATCAGAGGTGTTAATGGGGGTGCAATGTACAGTATTTGTTTTAAAAAAAATATATATTAAAGTGGTGTAAATTGTGGTGCTAGGTCTAATGGGGAAAAAAACGATAAGCTGAGATATATCTCAGTTTATCAGCTTTTTTCCCCCATTAGACATAGCACCACGTTAATTAGTTTGTGTGTGTATATATATATATATATATATATATATATATATATATATATATACATATACACATACACACACACACACACACACATATATACACACATAGATATATAAAGTGGTTGACAAATCACCAAAAAATCTACTCGCCACCTAGCCTAGTACCAAACGTGTGCTGCTTGGGCCAATATTTACTCGCCCGGGGGTTAAATCCACTCGCCCGGGGCGAGCAAATGTATAGGTTTGTCGAACACTGGATATATATATACACATAGATATATATACATATAGATAGATGTAGCCAGGTACCTCCCGGTTTCCCTCCCCCCCCCCTCTCCTTACCATCAGAGATGTGCGGTAGGGTGACAGAGTCGCTGGCGGTTCCCTCCGCAGGGCGCCGCCATGTTGGTGTATGCGCGGCAGAAGTGGCGAAGAGCTGCCCGAGTGATGGGAGGTTGCTGGAATAGCAGGAAAGACTACTGCATGCTGGAACAGGAAGCTGCAGGTTAGATCCAAGGAGCAGTGCTCCAGGGATTAGGCCAGAAGTAAATCCCCAGGGCCCAGTTAGTTCCCTGAGTCACTGTAGAGAAGTAACTGTATTGTGTAGGGAACTGCCTTAAGACAGGGACTCCTTCACTGTACTCCTAGCGAGAAAGATGTTGCAGGACAGTGCCTGGCTGTCAGTACAGCGTGTAGCAGGAAGAGACTCTGACTTCATAACAGAGACTGTTTGCAAAGGGATAATCCGGCTGGGAATCCCTCCCCTGTGGAGTCAGCGTGTGCATTCATTTCTGCAGAGAGCAGTGCAGTGCTACGTGGGATCACGTTGCGGTATTGCAGACTCATCAAGGATTCTCCTGGTTAGGACCCTAACCAGGAAGGTATATTAAAGTGCACCAACGGGCCCCAACACAGGGAAGCGCTGTTCCTCACACACACTCAAATCTATAGCTGGTGGACACTAAGAGGTTAAGTACCCTGGCACCGGGGTACAGCAGAGACTGAAGTGTTACAGGACTGATTCTAAGCACACATTCAGCTCTATATATGATATGACATAAATGCTGTGTTTGCAGAGGAATGCTATGTTGGTTATGTGTTGAGAATAATTATTATGCTGTCAAAGGGTAACTGAAAGCAAGACACCTCCAGCCATAAATCTCATCCACACGGGGGAAGGACCAGCACAGATAACATTCCAAGAGACACTGTTTTTAAGTAATCCTTGCTTCATTCATTGTAACATCGCCGGAAGAAGAGATCAGTGTATCTCGAAAGCTCGCACAAATAAAAGCATTTCGTTAGCCACAGAACGGTATCATCTATTTATTTTTTGATTATATATATATATATATATATATATATATATATACATATACATATATATACATATACATATACATATACATATACATATACATAGGACAAATAGGTGGGGATGAGCTCTCATTTGAAATGGTGCTGTGCTTCTAGCAATCTTAAATTCCATTATACTATTGCCAGCAAGATAATTAGACATGACAAATTTTGGCTGACCTTTTCCACTCGAGCATAATAAATATAGAAGTATTTTTTATTTATAAATTATATCTAATCTAGAATGTTGTTCCCTTCTGTAGATAAACTCATCGTCGATGTCACATAATGCACTGGTCAGTAAAGGACACAGGCCTGTCATCATGACAGCTTCCTGTGTAGGGACAGCCACCTGGATGAGATGTCACCACCGGAGGGTGAAGTTGTATCGGGGTCTCCTTGGCTATATTCCACGGAGATTTGCAGCCGGGACTGCTGACCAGGCAGATTTGCATGAAGTCCTCTTCGACCTGTGCCAACGCAGGCACTTTATAACAGGGGACAAGCCGACCAAGACCTCTCTTCTAAGAGGGAGTCACAGCCTTGGGCCGCTGGGGACCGAGCTAAAAAAAAACCTGATGAGCCAGTGGTGGAACTCGATGGTATTTAGAGAACGGGTTTTAGCTGTCGAAACCTTACATCAAATACCGAAAGGATCGAGTTCAACGGGGGAAAGGTCGGTGACCGTGTCCACTGAATCGCTTCAAAGGATCCTCCAAAACGATCACGTAACCAAGGACCAGCTGGCCGCATTGCTGGAAGGTGCTGTAAGAGAGAGCGGAATACTGCGACGAGATCTTCTCTATGGTAAATATCGTCCTTGTTCTTACCCATAGCATCACTAAAACGTCTCTACCGGGGGGGGGGTCCTTAATGGCCACCAACAGGTCAGGTTTTCCGGATATCCCTGCTTCAGCACAGGTGGCTCCGTCAAAGTGACTGAGCCACCTGTGCAGAAGCAGGGATATTCCTAATACGTGGCCCGTGAAGACTGGAGTGGGACACCCGTGGTCTACACATTTGTATAGGTCTTGGAGAAGTGTGGGTGTGTTTTAGAGGTGGAGGTATCCATGAACCCACACACGAGTTCTTCATGGATGTATGAAGAATATGCTTGTAATAATAATAATAGCATGTTCTTGTATAGCGCTGCTAGTTTTACGCAGCGCTTTACAGAGACATTTTGCAGGCACAGGTCCCTGTCCCGTGGAGCTTACAATCTATTTGTTGGTGCCCAAGGTCAGAAGGAGCCGACACCGGGAATTGAACCAGGCTCCCCTGCTTCAAACTCTCAGTGCCAGTCAGTGTCTTCACTCACTGAGCCGCTCCCTCTACCTTGTGTACAACTACATCCACGAAACATTCTCATGTTGGTCCCTTAAAAGATGTCGCCAATGAACCTGAACCCATCTATGTGTCTCGGGGACCAGGGGGTTCATGGAGCTGAAATGAAAGCGGTTCAGTTCTGGTGGACCCGCACTGCTTTTAAAGAGACAATCCAAGCAGGTGATTATTTATTTATTTTTTACCATAGGATTGAAGCTTGGGGTCTCCGGAGTTGAACCTCATTAATTTCAGTTCTGGGAACCCTCGGCTTCCGGAGATACAGACCTCGGTAGGGGGCGCCGGTAGCTAATCGGCTAGCAGGGACCTCGTAATGGCGGAGTTTCAAAGATCCCGCGCCCTGCTGACCAATAGGAAGCCGTGACGTCATCCGGAGCGGCTTCCTATTGGCTCACGTGACGCGGGAGCTTTAAACTTGCAGGAGATACCGGCACCCCCTTCGGAGGTCTGTATCTCGGGAAATATGGGGTCCCCGGAGCTGAAATTAATGGGGTTCAGCTCCGGAGAGCCCCTGCTTCAATCCTATGTATAAAAAAAATGTGCAAAAAATATCGCCCGCTTGGATTGCTCCTTTAAAGTGTTTCTCCTGCCATCTTCTTTTAAGAAGAACACAGTCATACCGAGATAGTAACGTTTTGAGGTCCTACGGTAGGTTGGGTCATTGGGTGGGTATAATAGTTATGTTGCTAATGAGTAAGGAAAGTGCCAGGTAAACCTGTAATAGTCGGGGGTAAAAGTGTGACGTTAGCAGGGAACCCTGGAACCCACAGAACACCTCCCCAGCTGTTTCTATTTTCACTGTACCAATACTTTTTTTTCTGCACCAACATTTAATTCCACTTTATTTTATAGAGCAATCCGGGTTGATTGTAGACAGCCTTTCTCTATCCTTTTCGAGAGCGTTGAATAAATGTAGATTTTGTTGGGCGTGACTGCCGGTAATAGCTTTTCGTAATAGAAATGCCAACATTTTGATCTTAATGGAGCAGTTCCGCCCTGCTCATAATGTTATTTATTGTTTGCTTGGGAGGGTATTTGGAGCTCCAGGGACCCGAGATACTTACCTCTCCTCCAATAGTAAGCAGCCATGTCACCCAGCACGGGAGGGAAGTGGATTTGGAGCCTATTGCTAAGCGTGTGATAGGACCTGCGTTATGTCGCTCTGCGAGAGTGTCACGTTGTGGGCGTCTTTGCTTTGTGACAGGCGCTCTGGCGCAGTATGTCCCGTGCCTCGACCTGGTGAACAGGAAGCTCCCGTTTGGCCTGGCGGAGATTGGGAAATGTTTTCACCCCGTTGCTGAAGAGGGCGAAAAGGGTATGACCCCCGCAAGGTAAGCAGTGGGCGCCCTGGGGCCTCTCCTCTCCCCTCCCCCCCTGCCCCCCTCAGTGCTTGTATCTGGCAGCCATGCGGGATAGAGCAGCATGGTTGACGATGGCTGGGGGGGGTCCTTCTTGGAACCTGTATCTAATAGTCGGCTGTGTTGCCGGCCTCTCGGGCAGTGAATGTGTTAAAATATCAGCTCTGCTACCTCACATTACGTCAGAATATAAGGATATCGCTGTTTCAGCGCAGGTGGTGCAGTTGATGACTGAGCCACTGATTAAGCCACGTGCTGAAGCAGGGGTATCCTTAAAACCTGACGTGGTGGTGACCCTTGAGGACTGGAGTTGACAGCTCCTGCTCTAGAGCAAGAGGTCACGGGCTGACGCTGGACTGTGCGAGGCTCAGGGCAGATTTGAGGGGGTCCATCTTCATTGAGAGCGTGGTACTGCCTCCCGGCCAAGGTGGTGGTGGAGATTAAAGGAACATTCAAAGTTAAATGCAGCCCCTTTTTTTTTCCCCCTTGTTCAACTTGGGTGTGGAGCAGGGGGTCTCCGGTGCTGAACCGCGCTCATCTCGGCTCCTGGGACCCCCTGCTTACCGAGATACTTACCGGAGGTTTAAATGACCCACATCGTGCCGGCCAATGGGGAGCTGCGACAAAAGACGTCTCGGCTCCCTATTGGCCTGTGACAAACGAGAGATATAATCCTCCATTTTGTTTTCCCGGGAAGGGGTACTTTCCCCGGTAAGTATCCCAGGAAGCAGGGGGGGAGGAGGGGGTGTCCCAGAGCTGAAATTAACACGGTTAATAACCAGGGACCCTCTGCTTCCTACACACGTTAAAAGCAGGGGGTTGGGGGGGGGGGGGGAGACTGATCCTTTAAGGGGGGGGTCCTAAATATGAACGCAGAGGATATAGTAGGGTCAGAGGTTTCCAAACAGATACGACTAATTGGGTCAAGTAATACACACGTGTGTGGACAGAACCCCACCACGTGACACGCGTGTGGACAGGACCCCACCACATTATGGATGCTTTGTTATTTTAAGGACGGGCGAGCGGACGGTGGCCTCCTTGGCCTGGTTCTGTTCTGCAAGAACCTCGGGGCAGTGGCGAGATTACTGGCTGCGTCACCGGCTTCTCTGGTGGCAGAAGGTGAGTTGAATATTGAACGTACCCGGAAGAGTGTTCAGAATCGCAGTAGACAGCACGAAATAGGTTGTTAAAGGTGCAGTCCCCAACAGTTTGCAAACAGTAAGGGCAGTTACAGTGTGGGATTCATTACCCATGGAGACTGCGATGGCAGATACAATAGATATGTTCAAAAAAAGGTTGAACATCTTTTTAGATAGGAAAGGTATACAGGGATATACCCAATAAGTAAACATGGGAAGGATGTTGATCCAGGGATTAATCCGATTGCCAATATTTGGAATCAGGAAGGAATTTATTTTCCCGACAAAAAGAAATACAAATATAGGATAAAGTATCTGTCGTCTAAATCTGGGGCGGGCAAACTTTTCCCCCTGCGCCCCCCTGCCTGGTCTCCCCCCCCACCTCCCCCCTGTTCGCTTGCCCCCCACTCTCTGGGCTCGGCTCCAGCGTGAACTAACGTCAGATGGTTGCCATGGCGACACGTGTCACCCGACTACAAGGTAAGGGGATTTACAGAGGCCTCGCGGGGTCCCCCGGCATTTCATTTAAATGCCTTCGGGAAAGCGCGGTGCCTCTGTAATCGCCGCTTCCTGTCCCCCTCCTCCCCCACAGAAAATCTTGCGCCCCCCAGTTTGCCACCCCAGGTCTAAATGTAACATAGGTTGAACTCGATGGATATATCGTCTTTTCAGCCTCATCTACCATGTGACCATGCGACTATGCGACAAACTTAAATGCATAAAGCGGCATTTTTCAATTAAAAAAAAAACAAAACGTTTTTCTTGTGTTGAAAATCACGAGTTTCTTAATCTCTAGCGCCTGAAGTTACCATGGAAACCCTAGTGCGCCGGGCTCTGGGAAGAGCTCCATATTAACCTCGCAGACACTTAATATTGCAACCGCTTGTATCTCTTGAACGGAGCGTCAGATTAAAGAAAAAAAAAAACCCAGCGTCGGAAAGAAGAGATCTAATAAAAGAAAAAGCAGTCAACGCTGGCCGCCATTTTATTTAACAATGTAATTGTCATCGAGAAATGTAACCACGTTGGCTCAAGCTTCAGCCCAATGGGTTGCTAACCCCCTCTGGCAGCCCAAGAGTTTAGGGGTGACTGAAATCTTTCTAAAGAAGCCATTTTTATTTAGCCCGCTATTGCTAACGGCTGCTTTTTATATAAAACCTCTTCAGTTTGCCCGGGGTCCGTCCGGCTTCGCTACCAGTGACCATCACGACGACGAGGGCAGGAAGGGGTTAATTATCCACTACCACTTCCCCTGGGGAAAGGAACCCGTCGAGACGCTCTACAGCATGGATGAGACCTGCCTCGTACAGATGCATTCTGGGAGCAGATCCACGCTCCACGTATGACGTTGAATTATTGTGCTTCCTCCTACTCACACTCGTACGTCTGTCTGTCTGTCTGTCTCTGTATATACACAGATGTGGTAGTAGAGATTTGTCACGTACACGCATTTTATAAAGGTGCCAAAAATTGTTATTACAAAAGAATCCACATTTCGGGGGGGGAGGGGGGGTGTAACTCCTCATTCCCCACAGTCTATAAGTGTTATGGCGAGGCCCGAGTCCGTCCTCCCTCAGTACCTCACAATGGGACCTACCAGACCAATAAACAAGATGAGACTTGGCTATATATTAACGGGCACTTTATGGCTTGTGGGCAACCTATACCCAGCGGCCATCACTCTTAGAGAAACCGCAATCAACCGCGCTATTCGAGAGGGTTGGGGTTACTTACAATGCATCTGATCTCAGGCGCGCTATTAGAGAGGGTTGGGGTTCCTTACAATGCATCTGATCTCGGACGCGCTATTAGAGAGGATTGGGGTTCCTTACACTGCATCTAATCTCAGACGCGCTATTAGAAAGGGTTGGGGTTCCCCAGAATTTCACTTAGGGTTCCTTAACCCCCCAAAAATTGGAAAACACCGATATAGACAGAGTCCCCATAAGCCTTTTTGTGTCTCTGCGGTAACATGGGTGGTTGAGCGCCCCCGACGGATCGAGCCTCTCCCTGCCGCTAACCCCAGAGTTCCCGTGTAATCTCTGTAGCTTTTCTCCCCCAGGGCAGAGACGGCAGGAAGGACGTAACGCCCCACGTGCTGTGGGCGAGCGCGGATCTGGACCGGGGAATGCTGGCCTATCTCTTCGATGCCCTGCAGGTTACGGAAAACCCCTCGCCTCGGAACAGAGGCCAGCAGAGGAAGGTGGGTACCGCTAAAGCAGACGGGGGCTGGGTGGGGGATGCAGTGTACAACGCTCACGCTACGTTCACAACCTCTACGTAATCGCTCCACTAGTGCAGCAAGGCCGATGTCCTTCTATTGCAGGTTCTGCAGTTACACCCAACTCTAGCACCTATCAAAGTATCTCTGGACATGGAAACAGGACCCACAGTGGATTTGCAGCTGGTTTGTAACCCGTTTTTTGATTCTGCTACACATTTACTTTTTCAAATGAAGATATTTGTAACCCTGCTGGTTCAAACAGGTCTGTAATGCTTTGGCGTTGGCGTTACTTGACTTGCCCCCCCCCCTCTCTCCCCCCCCGTCACGCCCTTTCCAAAGTTGGCTTTGTTTGTAATATCCGATGCCCTGTTCAGGTGATGGAAGCGGTTGAAATATTAAGTTTTTTTGGGGGGGTAGATTAAAATGGGGCTCTCCCCATATTCCGTCTTCAGGTTACCATGGTAACCTCAGAAGTTAGATCAGTGTTTTTCAACAAGGGTGCGGCAGTCCGGGGGGGGGGGGGGGGAATTCTGCTGGCTGCTTGGTTAACGAGATCTCGCCTCCTTTCCCTTCCCAAAGCTGTTGTGTTTTTTTTTTTTTAAATCCAATATTCCGTTCAGGAGACCTAAGCGATTTGTAATATTAAGTGTCGGGTATTTTAAAAATGGAACCCATCCCCGGAGCGTAGTGCAGTCAGAACGTTACCGTGGTAACCGCAGAAGCTAGGGATGAACAAATTCATAATATAGCGTACACGGCTTTTTGTAACTGGTAGGTTTTGTTTTTGCAAGTGTCTGGCGAAGAAGAGCCTGTGAGGTTTGGAAAGCTCTGTGAATAATTCCATCTTCGAGGAGCAACAGACAGAAAGGCCCAACGCTACATACATCTAATATTACAAAAATACACCGTGAAATACCTATATATTCTCTTGAAAAAGGGTAATTTAGTTAAACTATTTGGCCAAAGCGTTATAAGCCCGCAAGCCACATCAAGGCATGACCAAATATTGCAGGTCCTAACACTACCTGATTAAAAGTCTAATTTACCCCCCATATTTGGAGGGAGAATGATCATATTTGATCTGCCCAAACCCAGCAGCATGAACAAGGCCTGCTAACTTGGAAAGTGGGACATCTTCGAAGAACCCTTCATGTCCCATTAAAAGGTCTCGCAACCTACAAAGTGTCTACATTTGTCCAGGACCATTGGGCCTACTGGAACATTGAGCTTCACCAGCATCTCCCACCCTCTTTGCTAGAAGGCCATTTACATATGCAACAGTGTATTTCCACATTGACTTGATGTCGTGAATTGGGAATATACAGGGTGTCCCAAATCAGTTCTTCAAAAAGCTAAATGTTTGTTTCTCGAAAAATGAGTTGGTTGGGGAGCAGTGAAAGTTGGTAGCAGTATATAACCTACCCCTATACATTTCATTTCCCATGGTTGGCACCACTGTAGAAAGCAAGATGGCGCCCGTCCACATTGAGCATTAGTGGTACGTGACCTCTTCAACATGACATTTCATGACCATCGGTGTGGCAGGGGTGGTCCGATTCGCTTGGCCTCCAAACGTCCCAGACACTTCACCGAAACTCTTCTTTGTGTGGGGATACATTAAGGGCGTTGTATATGGCCGACGCCTAACCGCAAAAATCTCTGCTGCTTTTTGCCCGGTAATGGCGGCGACGCTGGGAAACACATGGGAATCACTTACCATATTGCCGTGATTTTTTTTTTCCGGGTACGACAAGGTGAACACATTGAGTATTAACCACAAGTAATAAGTTGACGTGTGTGTCCCTCACGTTTTGATTCTGTGACATACTTGTTGTGTAACATTTGACACTTGGCTGGATCATTTGGTGACACTCTCTGTATAATGGCGTTTCATTTTGGTCTGGGTCTAGGTTTGCCAAGGACTGTCCAGTGACCTGCGTGAGAGCGGGGTCTCGGTTTGGCCGGGGTATACGGACACTCTGCATGTCCCACTGGACCAGCTGCTTACAAAGTGAGAATTTTGTCTACTATCAAGTAAACTGCACAGACTGGCGGGTCCCGCTGTATAGAAGTGTGTGTGCCTGTGTGTGCGCCTGTGTGCGCCTGTGTGCGCCTGTGTGCGCCTGTGTGTGCCTGTGTGTGCGTGAATTTTTGTGCAGTGATTAAAAAGCTTCAGGTGTCCACGTTATTGGTCAGCTGCAAGAAATAGCACAGGGAACATTAACTCCTTTGCTGCCAGATCGGCTAGCAATGCATCGCCCTGCGTCTTGGTATATTGCTCTGCGTGTGATTGTATCGCTCTGCGTCTTGGTATATTGCTCTGCATTTTTGTATATTGTTCTGCATGTGATTGTATCGCTCTGCGTCTTGGTATATTGCTCTGCGTGTGATTGTATCGCCCTGCGTCTTGGGAATTGTCTGCGTGTGATTGTATCGCTCTGCGGTCTTGGTATATGCTCTGCGTGTGATTGTATCGCTCCTGCGTCTTGGTATATGGCTCTGTTGTGATTGTATCGCTCTGCGTCTTGGTATATTGCTCTGCGTGTGATTGTATCGCTCTGCGTCTTGGTATATTGCTCTGCGTGTGATTGTATCGCTCTGCGTCTTGGTATATTGCTCTGCGTGTGATTGTATCGCTCTGCGTCTTGGTATATTGCTCTGCGTGTGATTGTATCGCTCTGCGTTTTGTATATGCTCTGCGTGTGATGTATCGCTCTGCGTCTTGGTGATGATCCTCGCGTTTATGGCTTCTGCGTGTGATTGTATCGCTCTGCGTCTTGGTATGTTGCTCTGCGTGTGATTGTATCGCTCTGTGTCTTGGTATATTGCTCTGCGTGTGATTGTATCTCTCTGCGTGTTAGTATATTACTCTGCAATATGTTGCTGCTCCCTCTGGCAGTGAATGGGTTAAAGTTTGCACGCAACAATTTTTGCCGGTCTGACGCCCCAAACTCGCCGAATCCGTCCCGACCGTTATCCAACCCCCTGCCCCTTTTAATATTGTGTCAAAGTATTATGAGCGGTCTAATAATCTGTAGAGAGCGCCACTGTGGGTTTATACGCACGCGCGTGCAGAGCGCCCCTCCTTTATACGCACGCGCGTGCAGAGCGCCCCTCCTTTATACACACGCGCGTGCAGAGCGCCCCTCCTTTATACGCACGCGCGTGCAGAGCGCCACTCCGCGTTTATGTACACACGCGTAGAGTGCCACTCCTTTATACGCACGCGCGTGCAGAGCGCCACTCCGCGTTTATGTACACACGCGTAGAGCGCCACGACGCGTTGATGCGCACACACGCAGAGGCCCACTTCCTTTCTACTCGCCACCGAGCGCACAACGACTGTTTTTTTATTTTATTATTATTGACACTCGACTTTCTTTGCAAAGAAGAGGGATTTATTTGAGAAATATATGTATATTTTTAACCGGGTGCAGCATCATTACATAATACATCGTGGTCTAAAAAAAATGGCGATTAATATACGTTGGGCGAGTTTTATTATCATTTATTTGTGAAGCAACAAATCCCGCAGCGTAATCTCGGACGTTTGGCCGCGCCCATTTGACTGCGATCAAATCGCCCCTGGCTCTCCGCCGCCACAACTACTCACCGCAGGTCGTCTCGCCACAGTCCGCCATCTTTAAATGTCCTTGGAACTCCGCTGCTCCGACTGCATGTGGGAGCGCGCCCGTGCGGACGCACCAGCAGGAAACTCGCTGCGGCCGTAGGACACACTGCTGGTGGCCGCGCTGCTAAGCGCGCTCACAAAACGCAGTCGGAGCGGCGACCGCGTGAGGTGCCCTGCGGCTGCGGGGGAGCTGAGGGCACAGGTGCCCTGCGGCTGGGGAGAAAGGTGGCGAGATGACATGCGGTGAGTAGTCCTGGCGGCGATTTTTGGTCGCGCTGAAGCGTCCTATTCCGGTACAGAGTGATGTATATTATATAAACAGTTGCATACAAATAAAGACAGACTTGCACACGCGGATACAACGAGGTAATGAAGGCGCTGATCCTGAGGGCTTACAGTCTAGAGCAGGAGTGGCCAACTCTAGTCCTCCAAGGGCCACCAGGAGATTTTCAGGATATCCCTGCTTCAGCACAGGTGGCTGTCCTTATGACCACCACTGATTGAGCCCCTGAAGCAGGGATATCCTTAAAACCTGACCCCCTTGAGGGCTGGAGTTGGCCACCTCCTGGTCCAGAGGGGATGAGGGACCATGTGGAAACAAGATGGTAGACAGCTGCTCATTGCGCAATACGGAGTGGCTCAGGTTCAAATATGGCCCGATCTGACAGCTGACGCTTTTTGGGGGGAGGGAGGTAGATGTTACGTACTGTGGAGATGGGGACCAGCTGTGTGGCTGGACCTAATAGGGCTGGGGTGGGGGAGAGTTAGATGTTAGGGGGATGCCAGGCAGGCTTCCTTGATAAGGTGGCCTTTCAGGGAGTGTTTAAATGTCTGGAAGCTGGGGGAGAGCCTGATGGTGCGTGGTAGGGAATGCCAGAGAGATGGGCAGCGCGGGAGAAGTCTTGCAGGTGGGAGTGAGAGGCAGTAATAAGGTGGGAGGAAAGGCGGATATCGTGGGCAGAACGTAGGCGGTGTGTATGTATGCATTTGTGGATGAGGGCTGAGCTGTAAGGGGTGGGGGGGGCAGCTTTGTAAGTTATTACTGGAGTTTTACATTAAATGTAATTCTAGAGACTGTAGGGATATGCGTAGTGGGGCGGTGTGTGAGGTAGATGAGTCTGGCAGCAGCATTCTGGATGGAGTGGAGTTGGGACAGGCGGACAATGGGACTGCCAACTACGAGAAGATCGCAGTAATCGGGGGGGCTGTTAAACGGGTGTCCCTCTGACTCTTGCGTCTCTATCCCGCAGGTACGACGAGATGGGGATCATCTTCACGGTCCTGGTGGGTGACGGGACCCTGGAGAACGGGCTGCTGCAGCTGAGAAGCAGAGATACCACCCTGCGGGAGACAATGCACATCTCGAAAGTCAGGGATTTCTTAGCACAGTACATCACCGCTGCCAGAAACCTGTGAAAGCACCCAGTAAAGACCCATCTTTTGTATGTGGGGTGTGTGGGTGTTATTGTGTTTTACAAGAACGTGTGTGTGGGTGTTGAGAGAAAGGGGGGCATGGGGGGAGGAGAAGCTGGAGTGGAGCTTGCGGGGGGAGAGGCAGGTGAGGTGAAGAGCTTGCGGGGGAGAAGCTGGTAAGGAGAGGAACTTGCGAGGAGAAGCTTGCGGGGGAGAAGCTGGTGAGGTGGGGAGCATGTAGGGGAGAAATGTGGGGAGAAGCTGAAGAGGGGAGCATGTGGGTGAGAATTTGGAGAGGGGAGGTAGTATGAGAGGAGGGGAGCATGTATGTATATTTATACATAGCACCTACAGCTGTACTTAGAGCTTTACAAGAGAAACAATGCAGCATGATTGTGTGTCCTCCATAGGCGTCACAGAGACACAACCATAACCACAAACCACCAGAACAATAGAAGCGTAGGTCTGTAGCTCCATATTACCTCCAGTGCTAAACTGATCGTCTCTCCCACCCAAATTCTATCACCTAAGAAACCCCATACGGACTATAACCAGCTCCACGAGCACAACCTAAGAATCAAACAAAATACATGGACAAAGATGACACACCAACAGCATTTATAGCAAAAGCCAAAGCAGACATCAACCAAACCTAAGAGAAGACTTGTAGTCTCTCACATTCTATCTCACCCTAAAATACCCAACAGTGACAGACTTGTAAACAAGGGTGGCCAAAGGCAACCCAACCATAATCCAACGACATGTCTAAGATCACTGACAAATCAAGGAACACTAGGAAAAATAAAACAAAAAGACCAGGGAACAGAAGAAAACCAACACCTCGGCTGCATAATTCCCAGATTTATCTGAAGATGAGCCATAGTGGCACAACCGCCGAAACAAAAGAGCAGGAGGGCTCCCCCGCAGAGGCCCCAGCTAGAGAAGTGCTGAAGCTAATCACCGGTCTATTCGAGGGGGGGGGGAAATCTCTGTGACATCAAAAACATCATACAGGAAACATTAACTCAAATCAACTCCCGTGGCCAAAGACTAGAAGAAGTAGAGATCGGAACGCGAGCGTGGGAAACAGAAATCCAGAAACGCCAATCTAAAGTTGAAACACAAACAAAAACCGTAACAACTAAGCAAGAGAAGCTGGAAGACCTAGAGAACAGAAGCCGCAGAAATAACGTGCGTACCAATCAATTAAAGGTGAAGATCTCACCCACCCGTTCCCAAAATGGCGGGCGCAGGCATGAAAAATACCAAACCCACCAGATGATCTGAAAATAGGGGGTGCACGGGGTGGGACCTGAAGGGAGCCCAAGATCTCAGCAAAACCATGAGCAGTCACAGCCCAAAAGAAGAACGAGCAGTCGTCCTAAACTTGGCAGATAGAGCGATAGTCCTCCGAGCCTACAGGAATAGCTCAGATCTGCCCTACGAAGGCAGCAAACTGCTGCTTTTCCAAGACTTCTCCACCCAAGTAGCCCTAAAAAGGAGAGAATCCTCCCCACTGTGCAAGGAGCTTTACCAAAAAAGGTACACAATTGGCACTCCTATACCAAGCCGAATTGAGGGTGGTTGAAGGCGCTAAACCGCTGTTATTTGACTCTCCAGAAAAGGAACAAACACTTTAAAGCATTGATAGAAGATACGAGCGTACTGGGAATGAGTGTGTTAATTTGGTTCCTGACTGGTAACAGTCATTTGGAAGTAAGTGGCCCCTCCCCCCAGAGCTCACCCCTCCCCCACCTTTTTAACTTGGGAGGTTCTGGCATTTTGCTGAATGGACAGGACTCACTGTGGTTGCTTCCCCTCATACAGAGGTAAAAGAAGGGTTCACAGTTTTGTGTTAGGACCTGCACTAATTTGGTAATACCTTGACGTGGTGTGCAGGCTTATGACGCTTTGGCCAAAGGGTTTAACTAAATAACCAAGTAAATATTATTATTATTATTATTATTGAAGTATTTAAACTTTATACTTATTACTCTATATGTTTTGTCATTTGGAAGTAGCATTGTGCACCCCTGTTTTTTGATTGAAAGAAGATACCCAGAACTAAACATGACGACACTATAGATATACTGGGTCCCCGGATGTCAATGAAGGGCCAACGGGTGTTAAAAGCCACAAGACGAGTGGCACTCAATCACAGCCTGTTAGGGTGGAAGTTGGATGTTACATTGGAATATTGCAAGATCAAAACTCTTGTACTCTGCCCTACGGGGCCAACCCCTTCGAGGAAGTCTCTCGCTGGGTGTGTGTACCTCGAACCCTGAACAAAGAAAACTTTTACTCTAGAAGGGATCGGTCAAATGCACAACTGCAAAATTTCACTAGCATAGAGGCTGCAGAACCCCAAATCGACAGCCACAAGGTCGTCTCTTGGATTGTGGGAGGCTTACATTCACCAGCAAAACAGAAGGAGGTCCTTCCCATGTCAAATGCTACAAAGCACAGGTGATACTCCTTCAAGAGACGCCTCTCCTAAACCAAGATCCGAAAAAGGCTTAAAAGCACCCTGGGCCAAAGAAGGGATTGCAGAAACATACACCGGAAAGCCAAGAGGAACTATTGAGCAAGGACCGGAACTGTGTAACACACAAACTTGTGAAAGACCCAAGGGTCTAGATACCGCATTGTCGATTTTGAAATTGACAAAAACACATAGCCCCTGCAAGCTGAGAACCCCAAAGCCACCACATCATATATATTTGTGTCAAAAGAACTGCTACTAGGATTGGGATCATGTATAGAACTAAAGATAAAAAGCCCCATTGCTACATCCAAGCTGACACTTTTAGTTCAATCCAATGGTCAAAGTATTTGAAGCCTAGAACCACCCACCCTACAGTGTCTGTGTGTGTTTGGAAATTTCAATTGGTCAAACAATTTGGAGGTTGGTGACCCTGTTTCCAAGCTTGCCCATCCCACCTTTTGAATTGCATATCTTATACTATATTAGTGAAAGCACTGTATGCCTGTCTGCATCTTCCTGTGTCCCTAGGGGAAATCTCATTGGTCCCTTGGGCCGCCCGCCCCCGCACACCTCTCATTGGCCTGAGGCGGAGTGACGACACACACACACACACACACACAGACACCCTCCAAGTCATCGTGACCCGCGCGCACCTCCTCCTCTCCCCGTGTCTCCCTGTTTCCCGCGCTTTCACCCCCCTCCCCTCCCCGGCGCCGCTACAGTCAACGGAGCGAGCGCCCGGGACACCCCCCACGGCTCTCAAGCACGCGCCGCGCGCCCCCGCGCTCTCCTCCTCTCCCCGTGTCACCTCCCCCCGGTGCTCCGCTCAGCTCTCCCCCCGGAGCTCCGCTCAGCTCTCCCCTCCGGTGCTCCGCTCAGCTCCCCCCTGGTGCTCCGCTCAGCTCCCCCCCGGTGCTCCGCTCA
>CM071588.1:9996168-10057605 GCA_036426205.1 Ascaphus truei | reverse complement strand
CATACACCCCGAGAGGAAATATGGTATCACATACACGACAGAGATGGTGATACGGTAACACATACCCACCCAGGAGAGGGTAGAGAGGTATGTATACAGGTATACATCTACAAACCCAGATATGGATCCTAGGCAAAAAAAATAATAAAGGTAGCACATACTACACCCAGGAAGGACGGTAATAGGATACACTACAAGCCCCAGACCCAGAGAGAGGAAATAAGTTGGTACACATAAGCCAGAGAGAGAGACGGTAATACCGTGTATACACATACACGCCCAGAGAGGTAATACGGGTATACACATACAAGCCCTAGAGTAAACGCCACACAGACAAGAGAGGTAATACGTATCAATACATACGCCAGAGAGGGAAATACGGTATACACATACACCCCAAGCGGTAATACCGCGTATACACATACCCGCCCAGAGAGGAAATAACTGTTTATACAACAACACACCCGAGAGGGCTTACCGGTAGTAGCATATACACCCCACGATGAGGAAATAACGGTATACACATCCGCCACAAGATGGGTATAATACCGGATACAACATAACGCCAAGAGGTAAAACTGTATACACAGTACACGCCCGACGATCGGTAATACGGTATCACACATACACGCCCAGAGAGGTATACGACGTATACACATACACGCCGCAAGAGAGGCGTGCAAGGTAAAAGAGGGGTTATAACAGGATCCCGCGCAAGAGGTAATACGGATACCACACTTACGCCCAGAGAGTACGGTACACATACACCGGAAGGGTAATTACGCTATAAAAACACGCCACAGGAGGGTAATACCGGTATACACAGACACCGCCACGACGGAGGTAATACCGGTATACACACGACACGCCCAGAGAGGCTTAATACCGGTTACACAACACCCCCAGAGAGGTATACCGGCGTAACACATAAACGCACCAGAGAGGATTATACCGGTATACACAGGACACGCTACCGAAGTACGTATCAGCCCAGACGAGGTAATACCGGAGTATACACAACACGCCCAGAGGGTAATACCGGTATACAACACAGAACGGTAATGTACACACAGCCCATGAGAGGTAATACGGATACATAACCCAGAACAAAGTATACCGACACGCCAGAGAGTAATTTACGTGTCATACAAATACACGCCCAAGACTCGCGATCAACCCCAGAGAGGTATAACGCGTATACACAGAAAGCCGAGACAAGAGAGGTAATACCGCTATACACATACGCCCAGAGAGGTAATACCGGTATACACATACACACACAGAGAGGTAATACCGGTATACACATACACGCCCAGAGAGGTAATACCGGTATCCCAGAGAGGTAATACCGGTATACACATACACGCCCAGAGAGGTAATACCGGTATACACAGACACGCCCAGAGAGGTAATACTGGTATACACATACACGCCCAGAGAGGTAATACCGGTATACACATACATGTCCAGTATTACCTCTACTTTTTTACTGGACAGATTGCCCAAATACAGGACAGTCCGGGTCAATACTGGACACCTGGCAACCCTATGTGCACGTGTATAGTGGTATGGAGTATCACTATACAGAATGTGGTCTTTCCTGCGGCTTGCAGATAACTGAACATTTTCTTTGTACTGTACATTAGCACAAAATGATCGGACCTGGAGCTTTACCCCAGTAACCCACCTAAGGACAGGTATCTGTGCTGCGAAATCTCTCCCAATACGGGAACATTTTCATGCTCTTTTTGCATTGCGTTGCAAGCCTACCTGGCACCGCGGGGGTTAACCTCACCGCCCTACAACACGGTAGGCGTGCACGTATGACGACAGTCGCAATGTAGTCATTCCTTACCACATTTGTCCCGACAACCGTTGCTCGGGGTAGCATGATTAGAAATGGGCCAATAGGAAGCTTTCAACATCATCGGTTCTGGCTTCCTATTGGCCGGCCATTTAAATCCCCTTTAAAACCAGGAAGTAGCACATGTAACTTTGCCAGTAAATATCTGAAGGAACCTACGGCTTTCAAACCCTGTTTAATGGCAGTTACTTATGGTGGCTGTGATGGGAGGGGGTAACCAGGCTCTTTAATAGAGGTTAAGCCTGTTTCGGTTACCCCTGTTCCGTGCATAAGTGTCCCAGAGTGTTAGCTCTTGGGCCCAGTAACAATGTACCCTTCCAATGTACTGTATGTAATAAAAGCATTTTTTGTGTTTTTCCCTTTCCGGGCATTCAATCAAGCAGGGATTGCTAGGGCATGAGTTTCAAGGGGGGGGGGGGGGGGGGGGGCGCGGAGGGGGGGTTGCGGAGGAACCGTTGACAGAATGTGCCTAGGAGGTTGGGGTCCAGAGTTGTCGGTTCCCCTAGACACAGAAGTGTATTAAAAGATACTTTAATGTAATGTAATATGCTTTTTATGAATGAAACTGAAAATGCTATAAGCATTGATGAGCCAATCAAATTCGGAGTTCCCTGTAGTAAGAGCGTGGGTGGGCTTTTCAAAGTTGCTTCTGTGTGAACAGCAGAGCAACCGGCATCGATTTTGAGCCTGAAAAGCCGCCCGCCAGAGTCTAAGTCCAGATTTTTGGGACCAAGTTCTCAGAAAGGAACGTAGCTGTCGCGACTGGGATTTTATGGCGGTTTGGGTTCCAGGAGGTTTGGACTAACTCGCGGTCAGGAAGGACCAAGTTCTCAGAAGAGAACATAGACGTATGGAATTTTATGCCGCTTTGGGATCCAGGAGATTCCGGGCTAAGTCCCGGTCAGGGTAAAACTCCCCCATAGGGTTCCCTGCAACTAGGAAAGTATAGTTTTCAACCCCAGCCCCAAAGTAAGTGTATTTTGTGTTCCATTCTGTGTAAGCGAATTTATGCCGAATAAATTACAATTTATTTCATTACCTCGTTTTGCTTAATGAACGATCCTGGTAAAAAATGTGTAAATAACCTGGTCTCTCGTTAGAGTGGCTTCCTACTTGAATTCGGCAAAGTAAAGGGATCGATACATTGTTTCAGAATATATGTTCTGTATTGTGGGGTGGTAATTCAACTCCTACAGAGCAACAGCAAAACGGTCCATTTACCTGCATTGTTTCTCTTGAACAAGATCTCTGTATATTCCACGGGATCCTCGCTCTGTATGATCGCTGATAGCGGATAAGATAGAAACACATTGGTTAACGGTCCGGACATTTTTTACTATGTTCTTTTTATGGGCTGGAAAAGTGTGGCTTCACCCCAAAAGCAGCGTCCCGAGCCACTTTATAGCGGATTTCGGAATTTTCCATGAAGATATACTGCAGGTCGTAGTATCCTTTAATACAGGGGTGTGCAAACTGGGGGGGGGGGTGGGTGTGCCCCCCAGGGGGGAGATTCTCCGGGGGTGGGGGGGGGGAGGGGGACGGTGCCTCCGTCAACTTCACTTACCTTGGCTCAGACGGCTTCTTGAGATGCGTCGCCATGGCAACACGGCATCATGACGCTGCGTTGCCATGACAATGTGACGTCAGAACACCGGTGCCAAGGTAAGGAGGGGGCGCAGGGGAAAAAGATTGCGCACCCCTGCTTTAATATAACGACATAGCCTCATAATGGATGAAATAACTGCTCCATATAACTCCTCCCCCAACTGCTCCCATAACTCCTCCCAACTGCTCCATATAACTCCTCCCCCAACTGCTCCATATAATTTCTCCCCTAACTGCTCCATATAACCCCTCCCCTAACTACTCCCATAACTCCTCCCAACTGCTCCATATAACCCCTCCCCCACTGACGGGGATCCAATAACCCCTCCCCCAACTGTCCCATAACTCCTCCACAGCTCCTATATCGTTCCTATAGCTCCTCCCCTAACGCTATATAACTGCACCCTATAACTCCTCCCCTAACTACTCCCATACACTCCCTCCTCCCAACTGCTCCATATAACCCATCCCCCAAATGCTCCAACTAACCACCTCCACCCCAATTGCTCCATATAACCCCTCCCACCTCCAACTCTATCATATAACCCCTCCCCAAATGCCTCAATCATATAACCCCTCCCCCAACTGCTCCATATAACCCCTCCCCCAACTGCTCCCATAACTCCTCCCAAATGCTCCTATATCGTTCCCTATAGCTCCTCCCCTAACTGCTCATATAACTGCACCCTATAACTCCTCCCCTAACTACTCCCATAACTCCTCCCAACTGCTCCATATAACCCCTCCCCCAACTGCTCCATATAACCACTCCCCCAACTGCTCCATATAACCCCTCCCCCAACTGCTCCATATAACCCCTCCCCTAACTACTCCCATAACTCCTCCCAAATGCTCCTATATCGTTCCCTATATCTCCTCCCCTAACTGCTCATATAACTCCTCCCCTAACTGCTCCCTATAACTCCTCCCCTACCTGCTCCTATAACTCCTCCCCTAACGGCTCATATAACTCCTCCCCTAACGGCTCCCTATAACGCCTCCCCTAACTGCTCCTATAACTCCTCCCTATAACTCCTCCCCTAACGGCTCCCTATAACTCCTCCCTATTACCACCCCATACAACTCGACACATATGACTATTGCTGCGCACACTGACACATTAACCCACGTCCACGTTAACATATTTAATCACCACTTCAACGCCTTACCGCCTCTGCCTTCTGCGAGGAGTACAGTGCAGTATTCCAGCTCCCGCTCCTCCGCCGCAACTAACCGCCGTGAGAAAACAAATCAACGTCATTTCCAACTGGAATAAAAAGTGCTGCTTTACAGGATCAAAAAAAATCTTTTACCTTTAAAAAAAATAAATTAATTTAAAAAAAAAAATGGTTTTATTTTTTTCACCCAGGATTGAAGCAGGGGGTCTCCGGAGTTGAATCCCATTTATTTCAGCTACGGGGACCCCCTGCTTCCAGAGATACAGACTTCAAAAGGGGGCGCCGGCAGCCACTCTGCTTGGCTACCAGGACTTTAAAGTTTAAAGCTCCCGCATCACATGAGCCAATAGGAAGCCACACCTGATGACGTCACGGCTTCCTATTGGCCCGCAGGGCGCGGGAGCGTTGAAATGCCACCATAACGTGAACGCTGCTAGCCGAGCAGAGCAGCTACCGGCACCATCTAGGGAGGTAAGTATCTCCGGAAGCAGGGGGTCCCCGGAGCTGAAATTAACGGGGTTCACCTCCGGGGACCCCCTGCTTCAATTGTGGCTACAAACATTTTTTTTTTTTTAAATAAGAAAGAGCTCGGATTGCCGTTTTTAAATCCAGAATAGTCAAATAAGTCAGAAAGGGGGAAAATATCGTATTCAATGAAAAACGAACATTTCCGCCCCCTACGGCCATCTCAGGCGGAAATCAAATACATTCGTCAGTTTCCCGGGAAACGGTCGTCGAGATCAATAAAGACGATAGTTCTTCCGATAGATGTAATGAAACGCGACAACGCAGATCTACTAAGCGATGCGAAAGTTGTAACGCACCGCTTGGCCTTTCAGAAACATAGGCTATGGGAAGCCTTAAAGCGTAGCCACAGTCTAGATCAGGAGTGGCCAACTCCAGTCCTCAAGGGCCACCAGCAGGCCAGGTGTTGGGGATATCCCTGCTTCAGCACAGGTGGCTCGATCAGTCCCAGCTTCAGCACAGGTGGCTCAATCAGTCCCAGCTTCAGCACAGGTGGCTCAATCAGTGGCTCAGTGTGCTGATTGAGCCACCTGTGCTGAAGCAGGGATATCCGGAAAACCTGACCCGCTGGTGGCCCTTGAGGACGGGAGTTGGCCACCCCCTGGCCTAGCTGGTAGGAATTAATTTAGATAATATATATTTTTTAAAAAGGTCACGTGCTAATGGAATTTAAAAAAAAGGTCCCAAAATATTTAAGTTCTCAAACGGACTCATCGCAGGCCCCTAAAGCCCCTAAATGACCGACATCCGTTTAATTCGGCTGAGCCTATAATATATTACGTGAGCACGGTTGCATATCCGGATTAGATAAAGTGCCACCTGACAATAGAACAGCTCAGGCCATTAACCCTATCATATCACAGATAATATATGCAGGTTAACCCCTTCACTGCCAGGACAAATGAGATACAAGGCAAAAACTGAGCTGATGGGGCGGATCAGTGAGTGAAACACTGATAAGAACAGGGGTGACCCGGTTCAATTCCCGGTGTCGGCTCCTTGTGACCTAGGGCAACTCACTTTGTCCCCCTGTGCCTCAGACACCAAAATTATAGATTGTAAGCTCTGCGGGGCAGGGACTTCCAAAATGTCTGTATACAGCGCTAGGCAAACTGTCAGTGCTATACAAGAAAACACATTATTATAAAACTGCGGCCTAGAATGATAAGGATATGGGAATAGCGGTATAATGTTACCTGTTTCTCCCTCTGGCAGCTCTGTGTAAATAGTCTCTGCGGGCATCAAAACATCTCCACCTTAAGTGTACAATACAATACAATCAGCTTTCTCGCGGCTTCTAAAACCACAGGCCCAGAACCACGCAGCTCCAATAAAGATGCAATCCAACAGCTTCATAAAAAAAATTATTACCTTTATTGCAAACTAATTAACTAAGCTGCAGATCGATTTGCACATGTATACAGAGATATACACAGATTTGCACATGTATACCGAGATACACCCAGAATTGCACACGTATACAGAGATATACACAGATTTGCACATGTATACTGAAATATACACAGATTTGCACATGTATACACAGATTTGCACATGTATACAGATATACACAGATTTGCACATGTATACTGAGAAATACACAGATTTGCACATGTATACAGATATACATAGATTTGCACATGTATACCGAGATATACACAGATTTGCACATGTATACTGGGATATACACATATTTGTACATGTTTACAGAGATATACACAGATTTGCACATGTATACTGAGATACACAGATTTGTAAATGTATACACAGATTTGCACATGTATACTAAGATATACACAGATTTGCACATGTATACTGAGATATACACAGATTTGCACATGTATACAGATATACACAGATTTGCACATGTATACTGAGATATACACAGATTTGCACATGTATACCGAGATACACCCAGAATTGCACATGTATACAGAGATATACCCAGAATTGCACATGTATACTGGGATATACACAGATTTGTAAATGTATACACAGATTTGCACATGTATACTTAGATATACACAGATTTGTACATGTATACCCAGATTTGCACATGTATACCCAGATTTGCACAGATTTGCACATGTATACCCAGATTTGCACAGATTTGCACATGTATACGGAGATATACACAGATTTGCACATGTATACCCATATTTGCACAGATTTGCACATGTATACCCATATTTGCACAGATTTGCACATGTATACCCATATTTGCACAGATTTGCACATGTATACCCATATTTGCACGGATTTGCACATGTATACCCAGATTTGCACATGTATACTGAGATATACACAGATTTGCACATGTATACTGAGATATACACAGATTTGCACATGTCCTGGAAAAGGGTTGTTTATTTCTGTGTATTTTCTGCTCTCAGACTGCCAGCTCTCCCCAGGGACCATTGCATATTTCCCCTGTCCTAACAGTCTATGCTGCCATGTAAATTGCACATAGCTGTAACCTAACACCCTTTACACATGCCACTAGCCGGTTGCCCTGGCAACCCCCCCCCCCCCTATACTCATAGCGGAGGTTGGTTTAGCCCTCTCCCCCTCCCCTTTTCTGCATATTGGTATGCCCCGTTTGCTTGTTCCTGCCTGGAAAGGAAGTGAGCTTTCTCTTATCAGCAGCAGACACGGTGTGACACGGTTCCCTTTTTGTTTTTTTACCTTCCCCTCCATAACAAAGCACCTCCATCTCACAGGGCTGATTCTCCTGACAAGAGACATTTGCTATCATAGCTCCGTGCAAGTACTTTTATATTTCTGTTAACCCCACTCAGTAAAGCTGAAGAAAATAGAAGGACTCGGTGTGCTTTAAAAAGGGGACGAGTTCAGCTGCATGGATCTTCTCACCTTCCACACGTGAGCCTGGGTCCAGAATAGTAAAAAAAATTAATGCTTGTGCTTAGGGATCCAGCACAGAAAAGCTCCAGCTTCTACAGCCATACTGCTGCAAAGCAAGCTGCAAAACTGCAGCCTTTCTGGAAGATCAGATTCTGCACTCCAGCTTTAAACAGCTACAGTATACAGAGCAGCAGCTTTAAAACAGCTACACAGAAGCTGCAGCGCTGCCACACAGATCAGTGCATTATACCCAGCGCTATCACTCTCCTATACTGCCTGAGTCCACACTCTGCACAGCCACACAGTGAGGTACAGCCATCACACCTGCCCATGCGCCACGTCTCCACACGCCACCGGACATCCGCCAGGACACGGGTCAGAGCCACGGACACCTGTAAGTACAGCTACCGCTACACTGACCGCTGCTGGACACCGACCGGCGCCACCTGAGACAGTCGTCCATCGCTGACGCAGGTAAACAGACCGCACGCCGCACGCACTGGCTAAAGGTCTACATACACCTGCAGCATGGCAGAACTCGCTAACCGGCAGTCATCGCACGCCCACATCAAGGAAGAGGCGACCGTGAGGCCCCTGCCGGCAACCATAACAGAACGCGACCAACACACCGATGCATCATACCTAACAGACATGGGCAAGTACCTGATATGGGAAAGTCTTACCAACTTCGACGACTGTCCTGAGAATTATAGAGCGTGGAAGTTCGGATTCAAGGACGTAATCCAGAGACTGGGCTTCTCTGAGAGGGAAGAACTCATCCTGCTAACCAAATGGTTGGGAAAGGAATCTGCAGAGCATGCAAAGAGACTCAGGGCAGCAACCATAAACCACCCCCGAAGAGGTCTCGACTTAGTATGGGAAAGGCTAGAGGAGTACTATGGAAGCCCCGAAGTAGTCCAAGATGCACTCTTCAAGAGGGTTGACAACTTCCCCAGAATTACTGCCCAAAACTATACAAAGTTATGGGAGCTTGGAGATCTGCTGCAGCACTTGGAGTCTTTGAGAGCAGACCAATCTGTATCAGATCTCGACGACTTAGACTCCGCTCGTTTTTTGAGACCCATCTTGGAGAAGCTACCTTACGACCTCCAAGAAAGATGGACTTCGCAAGGTTCAAAGTACAAAAGGGAGAAGCAAGTCGCCTTCCCCCCCTTCTCATTCTTCTTGAGTTTTCTTCGCGAAGCAGCCAGAACAAAAAACGATCCCAGCTTCTTCCTAGGTACACCAACCACACCCAGTGCAAGCAACATAAAGAATGAAGGACCGGTGACAAGATATGGTAGCACCAGAACGCCTATCTCGGTTCATATGAATGACGTGTCTCCTAAAACATCCACACGTCCCAATCATTCTACTACTCCAAGCAGGGAAATAGGGGACCCAAACAGGGAGTGCCCCATACACAGAAAGCCACACCCACTTAACAAGTGTTTTGGGTTTAGGATGAAGCCCATAGAGGAACGCAAGAACTTACTCAGAGAGTTTGGAGTTTGCTTCAGGTGCTGCGCTTCCGTAACTCATCTATCCAAAGACTGCAAAGAAGCCATCAAATGTACAGTGTGCAACAGTGACAAGCATGTGACATCTCTACATACAGAGGCGTTGACACTTGACCAACTCAACAACCCTTCCTCCATGGCAAAGCATGATGTAGAGGAAGAAGAAGTGAAGTCAATATCCGTCACATCCCAGAGCACCAAGGTTTGCGGAGGAAGATGTGACCAAAGCTTCTGCTCCAAAACATGCCTTGTCGCAGTATACCCCAACGGACAACCTGAGAGGGCTATTAGAATGTATGCAATCATCGACGACCAAAGCCATCGATCCTTGGTCAGGTCAGAATTCTTTGACCTATTCAACATACAAGATAGCGTCTCTCCTTACACACTCAGAACCTGCGCAGGACTGACTGAGACAACAAGGAGGAGAGCAAATGGCTATACCATACATTCTGTGGATGGCAGAGTGAAGATACCTCTCCCTACACTCATAGAGTGCAATCACATGGCAGCAAACAGGAATGAGATCCCCACACCAGACGTGGCACGTCATCACCCACACCTTAGGGGAATAGCTGACCGCATCCCGCCGATAGAGCAAGATGCCAAGATTTTGCGACTGCTCGGCAGGGACATCCCGAGGGTGCACAAAATCCGTGAACAGCGCAACGGACCCCACAACGCCCCATTTGCCCAAAGACTTGACCTAGGATGGGTGATAGTGGGCAATGTATGCATTGGCAAAGGGCATAAACCAGACTACGTTGATGCCCGCAGAACAGATATAATGAAGCATGGACACACATCCCTCTTCAAACCATGCCTTGGCCATATCCAAGTGACAGGAAGGCCTAGCAAGGAAGAGAAACAAGGTCATACCCCTGAGAACCACAAAAACATCTTCACATCAGGGGAATGTGACAATGACCTAGGATGTTCAGCAGTCCAGACCACAAAAGACGATGAGTCAACTTCACCAAGGGAAGAGAACAATCTCCTGAAGGTGATCGACAACAAGATCGTCCACGATAAGACGAACAATCGGACAACTCTGCTTCCGCTCCATCCACCCGGCGGACACCCCTTAACCAAAGGGAAAGGAGTTGATGGGTCGACACAACCAAATCAGTGGCACCACGTGCCTACAGACCAGAATCCTGCCGACCATGCTGCTAGATCAGTGTCTGCAGCGCATCTACAGAGCACGTTGTGGCTTACAAGACCAAAGGTTCCAACACAACCTGGTGGAGCACCATCATCCCCAGCTGACGACTTTGAACTTGCAGACCATGAGAAAGACACAGAGATACAACCTCAAGTATCCGTTTTGCTCATGAACACTTTTGGATCACATCGATTTAATCGCTTCTCAAGGTGGACAACCCTCCTGCGAGCAATGGCTCATCTCAGACACATAGCCACCTCTTTCCACCAAATATCTGGTGGTAAAACAGCCAGCTGCCACGGCTGGCATATCTGCAAAAGGTTGCACACTGTCATCGAAATCACAGAGGCAAAAAGGACTGTACTCCAACATGTTCAGAAAGAAACGTACGCAGAGGAGATCAGTTGCATCAACGGGAAGAAGGGCATCTCTAAAAATAGCCCCCTTTGGAAGTTGGATCCATTCATCGATGAGAATGGCCTCATGAGAATAGGAGGTCGCCTCAGCAAGTCCCAACTGTGCAGGGAGGAAATCAATCCTCTCATTGTCCCCGGCCGACATCATATCGCCACCCTGTTGGTTCGTCATTACCATGAACAAGTCATGCATCAGGGACGACATTTCACAGAAGGAGCTATCAGAGCAGCAGGAATATGGATCATTGGCACAAAAAGGTGCATTACTAGCGTTCTCCACAGGTGTGTTAAGTGCCGCATGTTGCGGGGCAAAAGCCAAGATCAAAGAAAAGTTGACTTGCCACCCGACAGACTTAGCACAGAACCCCCCTTCACCAGTGTCGGCCTCGATGTCTTTGGACCATGGGCGGTCATCTCACGAAGAACAAGGGGTGGACTCGCGGACAGCAAGCGATGGGCAGTACTTTTCACCTGTATGAGTACACAGGCCATACACATCGAGGTCATAGAATCTATGGACGCATCAAGTTTCATAAATGCCCTCAGAAGATTTTTTGCTATCAGAGGACCAGTCAAACAAATACGTTTCGACTGCGGAACCAATTTCGTTGGAGCATGCAAGGAATTACAAATAAACACTAAAGACAGTGAAGACAACAGCATCCAGAAATACTTGCGTGACCAAGAATGTACGTGGATGTTCAACTCTCCTCATTCTTCTCACATGGGTGGAGCATGGGAACTCATGATTAGAGTAGCTCGACGTATTTTGGATTCCATGATGTTAAAGACTGATTTGGCTCAACTCTCCCACGAAGTGCTAATGACATTTATGGCCGAGGTGTCAGCAATTGTCAACGCAAGGCCTTTGGTTCCAGTATCTACAGATCCAGAATCGCCGAGTATCCTGACCCCAGCAATGCTCCTCACACAGAAGGTAGGAAGCATTCCTGTCCCAGCCGGAGACTTTAACTCAAAGGACATGTACAAACGCCAGTGGAGGCAGGTGCAGTGCCTCGCCAACACATTCTGGGAGCGCTGGAGGCGTGAGTATCTCGTTACACTCCAGGAGCGCCATAAATGACAATCTGCAAAACAAGACATCCAAGAAGGAGATGTCGTCTTATTGAAAGATAAACAGGTAGCACGGAACGAGTGGCCTATGGGTCTCATCATCAAGACCATCCCCAGTGCAAATTAAATGGTTCGCAAGGTCAAAGTGAGAGTCACCAAACAAGGAACTGAAAACCTTTGTCAGGCCTATTACAGAGACTATCCTTCTAATGTCCAAATCGGATTCCAGCAAGTAAGAATTGGTCATCCGTTCTATGGATTCCTAAAAGACATTGTGGAGCACCTAGCCATCCTGGACTGGTACGCCCACTTGGCACCCCTTGCCAAAGGAATCTTGGAGCCAGTGATACCGGCCGGTACCACGTTGTTATGTGAACATGGACTTTATACATTGTTATTGTATTTTATATGTTCCACATTTATGTTAGTTATAGTGGTATCTACTGATACCAGACAGGGAGTGTCCTGGAACAGGGTTGTTTATTTCTGTGTATTTTCTGCTCTCAGACTGCCAGCTCTCCCCCCCAGGGAAAGTTGCATATTTTCCCCTGTCCTAGCAGTCTATGCTGCCATGTAAATTGCATATAGCTGTAACCTAACACCCTTTACACAAGCCACTAGCCGGTTGCCCTGGCAAACCCCCAATACTCGTAGCTGAGGTTGGTTTAACCCTCTCCCCCTCCCCTTATCTGCATATTGGTATGCCCCTTGGATTGTTCCTGCCTGGAAAGGAAGTGAGCTTTCTTTTCATCAGCAGACACAGTGACACTGTTCCCTTAGGCCTCGGTCCCGCTGCGCTCGTTGGCGCGGGCGGCCACACGCGAGTTCCCCACCAGCAGGGGAATCCTGCGGAGCCGGTCCCGGTCCCCCCTGGCTGCACAGCTTACTACACGCTGTGGCGCGTCAGCCGCTATGGGACACAAGAAAATGGTGATCCCTAGCGTTGACGCGTCACGTGGTGTGGCTGTGAGCCAATGGGGAGGGGAGGCTTCGGGAGGAGGAGAGGCTTCGGGGAGCGGGGAGGAGTGTGGAGTGACAGCAGCGTGAGTGCCTGTCTGTGTGTGTGTGTCTGGGTGCGTGCGTGCCTGTCTGTGTGTGTGTGTGTGCCTGTCTGTGTGTGTGTATGTGTCTGAGTGCGTGAGTGCCTGCCTCTGTCTGTGTGTGTGTGTGTGTATGAGTGCGTGAGTGCCTGCCTCTGTCTGTGTGTGTGTGTGTGTGTGTGTGTGTATGAGTGCGTGAGTGCCTGCCTGCCTGTGTGTGTGTGTGTTTTACTTACCATCAGCAGCTCCAGCCCGAGCCCGTGGAGGGAGGGAGGGAGGGGGGGGGAGAGTAGCGGGTCCCTCCGCTCAAGCCACGCCCTCCTCCCTGTCAAGCCTCCCACTCCCTCCCGCTCCGGCTCCCTACAGACCGCATGTCGCGGTCTGTGTATGTCAGCGCCCCGCCTGTCTGCTGTGCGGGAGCGCTGACTCTGGGAGCGGGGCCTTAGCCTTAGAAAGAAAATCCTTTTTTACCTTCCCCCCATAACAAAGCACCTTCATCTCACAGGGCTGATTCTCCTGACAAGAGACATTTGCTATCATAGCTCCGTGCAAGTACTTTTATATTTCTGTTAACCCCACTCAATAAAGCTGAAGAAAATAGAAGGACTCGGTGTGCTTTACAAAGGGGACGAGTTAAGCTACATGGATCTTCTCACCTTCCACAAGTGAGCCTAGGTCCAGAATAGCACATGTAAACAGAGATACACTCAGATTTGCACATGTATATGGAGATATAACAACCAGGGTTTAAAGCTCAGCCCACTGTCCAGGTAAGCAGGTTTTGTTTTCATGAAGCTGGTTGTGACAGGTTCAATGCCAGGACCATCCTGCCTCTAATTATAGCGGTAAATAAGAATTTTTATCATTTAGTGTTAGGACCTGCGAATTTGGTCATGCCTTGAAGTGGCTCGCAGGCTTATACGCTTTGGCCAAATGGTTTAACTAAATTACCCTTTTTCAAGACATACGGTATATAGGTATTTCACTGTGTATTTTTGTCACATTGGTTGTTGCTCTGGACTTCTTTGTTTCTTGTTATATACATTTAGCCACGCCCAGTAGCACTCCTTTTGACACATATACATATATATATTGTGGTAATTTTGGGGGTTTTCTGAGAGCTTGCTGGGTATCTATGGGTTTGTATACTGAGATATACACAGATTTCGACATTTATACTGATATACACATATTTGCACATGTATAGTGAGATATACACAGATTTGCACATGTATACTGAGATATACACAGATTTGCACATGTATACTGAGATATACACAGATTTGCACATGTATACAGAGATATACACAGATTTGCACATATATACAGAGATATACACAGATTTGTACATGTATACAGAGATACACCCAGATTTGCACATGTATACTGAGATACACCCAGATTTGTACATGTATACGGAGATATACACAGATTTGCACATATATACTGAGATATACACAGATTTGCACATGTATACAGATATACACAGATTTGCACATGTATACTGAGATATACACAGATTTGCACATGTATACAGATATACACAGATTTGCACATGTATACCGAGATATACACAGATTTGCACATGTATACTGAGATATACACAGATTTGCACATGTATACTGAGATATACACAGATTTGTACATGTATACTGAGATATACACAGATTTGCACATGTATACTGAGATATACACAGATTTGCACATGTATACCGAGATACACAGATTTGCACATGTATACCGAGATACACAGATTTGCACATGTATACCGAGATACACAGGTTTGCACATGTATACCGAGATACACAGGTTTGCACATGTATACAGATATACACAGATTTGCACATGTATACAGAAATACACAGATTTGCACATATATACAGATATACACAGATTTGCACATGTATACCGAGATATACACAGATTTGCACATGTATACCGAGATATACACAGGTTTGCACATGTATACAGAAATACACAGATTTGCACACGTATACCGAGATATACACAGATTTGTACATGTATACTGAGATATACACAGATTTGTACATGTATACTGAGATATACACAGATTTGCACATGTATACCGAGATATACACAGATTTGCACATGTATACCGAGATATACACAGATTTGCACATGTATACCGAGATATACACAGATTTGCATCAGATCTGTATAGAGATATACACAGATTTGCATCAGATCTGTATACAGATACTGCTATATGCTGCAGACACTGTATGCTTGTGCTTTTTTGGGGGTGTTAAGTCCCCATATAAAGGTTTTTTTCTTCTTTATTTAAAGAGGTTTATTTAGCGAGGTTTTCCAGTTGCAAATCTGGGCAAAGAAACAGCACAAGATTTATTATGGAAAACATCCATTCATTTACATGGGACGCCTTTTTCGTTCATAAATCAGGTGCAGTTTTCTGCTCCAATTTTGTCTCCGTTTGCCAGCTGGGAGACATTAAGAAATTAACCCCAGTGTCGAGCCGGTAACCCTTCCAAGGGCGTTTTTTTTTTTAGTTCTAACTATGCTAATGGGAAACGTAACATTACTTATTGGGAAGTTATTGATCAAACGCTGTAAAACTGCGCTAGATTTACTAACCTAAGACGTTTCCATTTAAACCAGTGACGTTTTGCGCAATGAATAAATGCCGCGGGAGCGCTTACCTTTTCTACGCCTGCGAATAAGTATGACGACGATTAGCAGGGTCAGAGAAACGAAGAGAAGAAACAGCAGGGCGCAGATTATGACCACGTGGAAGGTCGTCAGTCCTGGCAAGAGAAGAACACAGCGCCAGTCATGTTTAGCCATCCCCTTGTTCTGACCCATTATCTCCGTGACTGTGCTGTGGTGACCGGCCATTTTGTTTCCCCCGAAAATCCGGGAGACAAGATTTACTCAACCGTGCTAAGCCTGATCACATCACAATACCCACTGACATGAGTGGGGCTTAACCCCCTTTCTCCGTTACAACGGGAAGCATGTGGGGTTTAAAGCAGCAACCTCCGCCATGGTTACCATGGTAACCTTTAGATTTCACCGAGTTGCGCTACGAAGGAGGGAGGCGTGCAAATCCGTTTTTGAGGAAGTCAAAATAGTGAGGTGGGGGTGGGGGGGGTTAACCTTTTGACTGTAGCTAAAAGCAGCATTCCCCTCGGAAAGCCTGTATAAGTTTAATTCGTGTAATGTCAGTATTTTACTTGGTGTTCAAAAATCATGGTTTTCGTAACCCTTGCGCTTCTGAGGTTACCATGGCAACCATTGCACTGCACGGCACTGGGGAGAGCTCCATTTTAACCACTTCATATTTCAAACGCTTCTATCCAATGGCGGATTTCCCATCAGGCCCGGCCAAGGGCGTCAAAATTTGGGGGCGGCAAAAATGTCCTGCCCCCATATACTTTTGCCGCGCTCTCGGGCCTATAGGCCCTGATGGGAAGTCACTTAGCGGTGGCGCCCGCCTCCTTGCCTGCCGCCCTCCTTTTTCCTTCTGAACCGCAGCGTCAAATGACGTCACGACGTCGCGTTACCATGGCGACGCGACACCGTGTGACGTCATTTGACGCGGCCGGTTCAGGAGGAGGGCGGCAGCAAGGAGGCGCGGCGGCCACAGCCAAGAGCGGCGGATTTTCTATCTCCTGAACGGAGCACCGGGTTTTAAAAATAAAAAACCTCCCCTGAGAGGGTAACGGGAGATATTTTAACGTAAATGTAAAAGACACACGCGAAACTACGCTTTCACCTTTTTTAGTGCCGGGTACGTCTGGGTAGGGGGAGGGGCCGACGGCGGTCACGTGATCGCCTGCTGAAGCGATCACATGACCGGAAACGCAGGAGGCCCGGCGACACTGGAATTAGTCGCTTCTCTCCCCTCCCCCAGCGCAAGAACATTTCGACATTCATTGTGTCTCCATGTTGCAACAGTGTCTCCGGCGCTTATCAGGCCAGAAGCTTCTCCTTGTTCTTTTCTTTCAGTGGAAAATGCAATATTTGGCACAATAACAAACACATACCTCCTCGTAATGTGAAACGAAACTCCGTGCTGGGGGAAGTATTAATCCCGTCGCTTGCTCTGCATGTGTAAGGGCCCAGGCTGCTGGCATTAACAATGCTGATGTTGAACTCAGCGTGTCCGTGCTTCACGCCTGTGACGTTTGCTATGAAGTCACCGTTATGAAAGAGCGCGTAGCTAATGGGTGGCGACCCCCTCCCCTTATTGGAGTGACACACTAAGGACTCGTGGCGTCCTATCGCCGTCTCCGAGGTTGATGACTTTAGACTTGTTTTCGTCAAGGGTTCTGGAAAGAGAGGGTTTGTGATGGACACTACGGGCAGATCTTCAAAGGACAGTATAACGAGCGCGGGGGCCCTGCAACCGCCGCCCACCCCCCCTGGAAAATCGTGCACCCCCCAGTTTGCACAGCCCTGATCCAGACCATGAAGCAGGTCCTCTGCAGTATGTATATCTTTATTTATATAGCTCCATCCAAGTACAACAAGAAAAGGAGTCCCTGCCCCCAAGAGCTAACAATCTAATTGGTAAGTAGGGAGAACTTACAGACAGTAGGAGGGTTTTCTGGTAAGTGCGTCTGCTAGGGGCCAGGGTCAGTAATATGAGGTGTATAGTATCAGCCAGCGGCGCTACCCGTATGCTGCGTTACACAGGTGTGTTTTAAGAAAGGTCCTACAGGTGGAGAGAGAGGGTGCTAGTCGGGTACTGAGGGGAAGGGCATTCCAGAGGTGTGGGGCAGTAAGTGAGAGAGGTTTTAGACGGGAGAGGGCTTTAGATACAAAGGGGGCAGAGAGAAGACATCCTTGAGCAGAACGCAAGAGTCGGGCATGTATAGCGAGAAACTAGGGTTAAAATGTAAGGCCTTGCTTATAGTGCCGGCGACGCAAAATCGCCCGAAAACAAACGCATTGCCGCCGCCGCGTGCGCTTATAGTGCACGCGACAAGCAACAGAGCGACGGAGCGAAAACCCGCCGCCGGCAAAATTAGATTTTTCAAGGGCCGTCGCATCACGTGACGGTGCTTGAACAAATCAAATTGTGGGAATCCCGCAATGCGGCCGACCGGCGAAAGATAACTTTCGCCGGTGGCGACGGGTGATGTCACCCATCGTATCGCCGTCGCCGTCGCCATCGGCAGCACTATAAGCGCAGCCTAAGGAGGAGCAGGGGATTGTATAGCCTTAAAAGTGAAGAGAATTTTGTAAGTAATACGGGATTTGATAGGAAGCCAGGAGAGGGATTTCAGCAGGGGAAACGCTGAGACAGATTTAGGAAAGAGTAGAGTGATTCTGGCAGCAGCGTTTAGGATAGATTGTAGGGGAGACAGGTGAGAGGTAGGAAGGCCGGACAGCAGGAGGTTACAGTAATCAAGACGGGAGAGAATGAGGGCCTGAGTCAGAGTTTTAGCAGTCGAGCAACAGAGGAAAGGGCGTATCTTTGCAATTTAACAGAAGTTAAAATGACAGGTTTTAGCTGCATTGTGAATGTGAGGGAGGAGTCGAATGTGACCCCTAGGCAGCGTGCTTGGGCTACTGGGTGAATGATCGTAGTTCCAAAAGTAATGTGGAAGGAGGTAGTAGGGCCAGGTTTGGGAGGAAGTAGGAGGCGCTTCGTCTTTGACATATTAAGTTTCAGTCGGCGGAGGACCATCCAGGATGATATTGCAGAGGGACATTCAGAAACTTTGGTCTGTACAGCAGGTGTAAGGTCAGGGGTAGAAAGGTAAATGTGTGTGTGCTGTCAGCATAGAGGTGATATTTGAACCCAAGAGATGTGATTAGGTCCCCTATAGAGTGTACAGAGAAATGAGAAGAGGCCCCAGTACAGACCCCTGGGGTGCCCCCACCAAGAGGTCGACAGAGGAGTAGGTGCTGTTAGGAACTGAGACAATGAAAGTACGATGTTAGAGGTAAGAGGAGATCCAGGATAGAGCTCTGCAGTGTGTGCAGGGGGTAACACCACAGTAATGCATCGTTTAACTAATGTAGCGTTATTTCCCTCCCCCCGCTTCAGCAAAATCCTTATTCCGGGGGCTGGATCGGAGACACACATATGATATATAACGTCACGTAATAGGAAGATTATGCTACATTAATGTGACGTTAAGCCTATTGCTAATGAGATGCAGAACGGACATTGTTCTAATACATAATTAGCTTTGAGTCTACGCATTAACCTCAGGGAAAATAACGTCCGATTGAGATTTAGGTAACGTCTCCTTATGCGTCCGGATTTAACTTTAAGCTTTATGGATCCAGCCCTAAGTTTTACACTCAGAACGGTCTCGTTAAACTGTCTCGTTAAGTTACTAGTTAATTGACCGGTCAGAAAAGGTGAATTTGTGACAGGGACATTTATTTTGTACCTGGGATATATTCCCGGAGGCGGCGGGACCTCGGGATTCGCTGCGGGTCTCTGGCAGAGAACGGGTTAAATGCAGAGAATAATATTTATCAGTAAATAAATCCATACCTTGCAATGTGAAATTAAAGTCCTTGCTGTACGCAGCTTTGCTGGAGAGACTGTGGTTTGCTTTGCATTTAAAGACCCCGAGGCTGCCGGAGTCGGTGATAGTCACATTGAATACGGCTTCTCTGGGCTCTGACACTGTAATTATTCCTTTCATTTCTCTGTCCTTAAACAGGCTGTAGGTGATGGGCAGAGAGCCGCTGCTGCAGAGACAGCGTAAGGTCTCTGTTCTCCCGACCGCGGTCAGGGTGGATTCAGCTTTCAGCTCCGGCTTACCTAAGCTTTCTGGAACACACGAGATAAGAGCAGCGACATCTCAACTAGAGGGTTTGGTCAATTCTGGGTCCGATTTGGTTTAACAAGGGCTCATAGGGGCTATAATGCACCAAAAATTTCAAATAGGGCATATGCTCAAACATGCATACAATCATAAATATATACACCCATACACTTATACATACTCCTACACTTGGATACACACACCCATACACTTATATATACATAATCGTACACTTAGAGATAAATACACCAAAACCCTTATATATATATACTCCTACACTTAGATACATACACCCATACACTTATAAATACACCAAAAACCCTTATATATACATACTCCTACACTTAGATCCATACACTTATATATACATACTCGTGCACTTATAGATAAATACACCCAAACCCTTATATATACATACTCCTACACTTAGATACCTACACCCATACACTTATAGCTACATACACTCATACACTTATACATACACACACACACTTATAGATATATACTCATACACACGTAGATACATACACTCGCATACACACATACACTCATAGATACATACACACGTACACTTGTAGATACATGCACTCATACACACTTACAGATACATACACTCAGATCATGCATACACCTGCAGATACACAGACGGACTATATATATATGTGTGTGTGTGTGTGTGTGTGTGTGTGTGTGTGTGTGTGTGTGTGTGTGTGTGTGTGTATATATCTATCATAGATACCCATTTACACATTAACAGTAATTTACCTCAGGTCGCTCGTCCTCCATCAGTTGAGAAGAGAAATAATAATTAATAGAATTTAGACAGCGATCAAAGTGCAATAAAGAGCAGTGATACTGTGCTGTACGTTGAGATATTATAAACCTCACACGGGTGGAAAGAAATAAACACAACTTTTCAAGAGCTAAATGTAAAAGCAAAGAAGCTGTCCCACTCTGCAATTGTAAATAAAAAGCTCGTGTCCGAGGTCGCCGCTAACACACTTTTGACCTTTGCAACTTGATGCTCCCGGAGTAAAACACTTACCGGACGCGGCGTTATATCGCCATAACACGAGGCACAACACGAGCAATGGAAACATTTTCTCATCTGGTCCTTTTAAGAGCAGTTTTATAACGAAGGAACGTAGCTATAAACAGCCGAGTTTTTCAGGAACTTGGGTTTCGCAATTCTCATCTGCTCATCCGGTCTGCTTCTCTAACGCAGGGCCCCCGGAACCACCAAACGCCGTTCCGTCACTAAATGCGGCGTTACCCTAACTTAGCGCCACGTTCAAACTAACGGTGTATCTTCTAAGGGCTATAACGTGATGGCGAGCCGTGCTTTCTCCTGTCAAGGGCGTAGCGTCAACTATAACGGGCGTTGGTGATAGTAACGTGCACATGGTACGCGAGTGAGGCGTTACCATGAGATCCAAGCAAGCACCGCAAACGCGACTGCGCACGCCACATGCGTCAAACCCTTTTTCATATAGAGGAGACGGAAAAATAAGACATACTGGTAAGTCCACGGAGTGGAATCATCCAACACACATTATTCCAAGGTTCCTCCTTTCATGTTGTCACGTACGGGACACCTGTGAGCAGGTGACCTACATTCGGGACAAGGGTTAATACTCAGCTCGCAAGCTGCCCCACCCTTCACCTTCGCAAAGGTCCCTCAATGAGCAAAATCTCCCCTAAATCCGTCCCCATAAACCACCTGTCACGAACAGCACACAAGTGGGCATGTGACTTAGATATGCAACCAGGGTTGATACACACGGCAACTGTAGCCAACTCACCTTTCGCCTGCGCAAGGTACCTCCAATGAGTTAATATTAACAGCTTACTAAATTACAACCATATCTATACGCTTCCACCACCTGGGGAAATTCAAATAAAAGATGTAAAATTAATATGTGCTAGGGTCCCAGGTCCCTGTTTATAATAGAAAGACTATGCACTTAACACACAAAAATCTGTTGTAGCAAAATGTGTCCGAATAGGTAAATACTCTCTCCAGAGCGTACAATCAGTTCATTCAGAGCCCAAAGCATCACGTATTAAATGTTTTAATATATATAAAAATAGAATTCTTAGATTGCAGAAAATGGATTACAAGAATATACAATGACAGTAAATGCAGGACATTTTCTTAAAATAACAGGATAAAACAAAATATAAATTCCTACACAGTACTTTACCATATGTCATAGGTTTTCTCACTGACATAGAGTTCACAGGCGCCGAAAATGGGACTTCGTGTTTGGTCCAAACACACCTCTGTTGAAATCTGATTTTCATAATCTATGCTAAAAATTGTATCCTATTTTCCTCCAATGAAACAACATAAGCCCGTCCTGGATGTAAATCAGCTGCAGGATTGACATTTTTATAACAGAGTAAAAAAAACTCCTACAAAAATGACGTTTAAACTTTCCCCTTCTGTTATACTTACACACACATGTGAGCTGCATCAATAGATTTAGATGATTATGGCTGATGCAACGAGACTAAATATGACCATCTTAATCCTAAATTTGAGTGACAAATGGATATCTGTCCCGTAGTACCTGCTAGACCTCACGTGTCTGTAATCATTATATGCCACGGATAAACACATGTAATTCTTAGCATGTACAACAGAGAACGTCACATGATATTCTCATTTTTAATAAAGTCCTTCAATGAGAGCATAGCCATAGTTATGGTCAATAGACCCTATTCCAGGGGCTCTCAGCCTTTTCTGAGCATGGGAGGATATTTGAAATGTCGGGGCTCCCCTGCTCATCAGCACTTCACCTTGCTAACATGTACCACACTCCCCTCACCACACTCACCCTCCTCACATGCACAAACCTACCACACTCACCCTCCTCACATGCACAAACCTACCACACTCACCCCCCTTCTTACACACTCATGCTTCGTACTCACTTTTATTCTCAACGCACTCCACAATTACGACGGGGGAGGCAGCGATCTGCCTTCCCTCTCTCTGTGCCGGGGCTGGGAGAGAGTACATGGATCGCAGCCTCTCAGCCTGCGGGTCACCTTTCTCTGGAATGTACCAGTAGTTATTCACGCACTGTGAGTTTGCTTTGAAGCTGATAGTCCCCTCTGCTTAGCATTTATGACCTTCTAACCAACACATGTTACTTTTAGTGGACTATCCAGGACAGGCCCCCCAAATAAGTTCTGTTTGAAGCCCAGCACAGACCCGTGACAAGTCTGGACCTGCCATAAACCCAATATATTGTATTTTTAAACCCAGATTGTTTCACCATTAACTCCTGATGCTCCAGATGGATTAAAATACATAATTTCTCATGATATTATCATGACAGCATTATAATTAAACGGGACAGAAGAAATTCTAAACAGATTTATTTACTTTCAGGGGAATTCAATCTTTCTGATTAATTGTAAGCTTCTTGTAGCAGGAACCTCATTAACTATTGTTTCAGTATGTTTTAAGTTGTATGTGTAACCGTGTTTCCCCCACCCATTCGCAGATAGGGGCCATTACTACGGTGTATGGTGCATATAGCTGCTGGCAACAGGAGGGCAGAGTCATCCGCCGAGGGTAGTGGGGACACAGGAACAGGCTTCTGTGGTTCATACCCCACATATCTCCTTAGCAGTGCAGCGCCTCCATCTGCCGTAGGCTCCAGGAACTGAAGGTGATCCCCCACGGTAGAACTTATTACCTCTCCCCCCAGTAAGGTCACGCACCAGGCAGGAGGTATATTGCAAAACAGGAGCGGGTTTATTACTACACTCTGCAGTAACAGTTACACGGCAGTCTTCTGCCGGATACAGTCTGTCACATCAGCTATCACTGAAGACGGTCCCTGGACCGTCACTACAGGCCAAGGGCACCCGCAGCCGTCGTAGCTCTTCCCCACCTCCCTAGCGGAGGCAGAGGTCTGGTCCACACTCACTCTCCCCCGGAGGGAAGAGCACATGGGAAGGCCCCAATCTCGGGCTCCCAGTTGTGTTACCTGCCTTCCTCAGAGTGAAGGAACAACGCCTAACTTTTGGGTAGTCCTGCCTTTAAGTACAGCCAGGAGGCGGGCACCCCGTTGTCCCAGCTGCAACAGGATGTTCCACCCTCTGCTGTCACTCAAGTGCAGTACCAAAGGTGAGGGGGAAAACCCCATACCAACTACTGGCAACCTGGTAGTACCAGGGTTTACTGCCAGCCCATTGGGTAGGGTAGTAGTCAGGTGTGTGTGCATTTCCGTATTGTTACACTAGGTGGCAGAACGATTCCACTATAGCAGACCACATAGTGGTATATCATTAACAGGAGACTAAAGTTATGGTCAAAAGACCCTATTCTAGGGGCTCTCAACCTTTTCTGCGCACGGGAACCTGTGGAGGGTATTTAAAATCTCAGGGCTCCCCTGCTCATCAGCCCACATGCACCCCTTCTAGCTCACACACACCACACTCACACTCACCCCCTTCTTACACACTCACACTTCTTATTCACGACGCACTCCACATTCACGGCGGGGAGGCAGCGATCCGCGTTCCCTCCCCGAGCCGGCGCTGAGAGAGGAGAGAGAGTACAGGCAGATCACGGCCTCTCGGTCTGCAGACAGCGCCGGACGCGCCAGCTGAGCGCCCGTAAGAGTGTTCCCCCAGGTGTTGCGATACCCTTTGCAGGGGGTAACGGGCCTAGGGTTGCCAGGTGTCCAGTATTGAACCGGACTGTCCTGTATTTGGACACACTGTCCAGTAAAAAGTAAGAGGTAATACTGGACATGTGTGTGTCCGGTATTACCTCTCTGGACAGTGATCTGACCGGCTTGGGGGGGGCCGCAGGAATTTCAAAAGCAGTGCTGTTGCTAGGGGGCTGGGCAGCCTCCTCTATCCTGATTGGCTGCATTACCCAGCAGCAGCCAATCAGGAGGAGGCGTCAGGAGCCTGGGGGCGGGGCCAAGGAGAGGAGGCAACAGCATGGAGCAGTGAGAGGGATGTGTGTGTGTCTCAAGTACGTCGCACCTTTCACCATTGTGTCCAGAATTTTTGGAGAAGCCGCCTGGCACCCCTAGTCACGGCACCCATGTTGAGAAACACTGCCCTATCCAATAGGTATGGGCTGGGCCCAATCCAGCCCTCAATTTCCACCAACAGGTCAGGTTTTCAGGATACCCCTGCTTCAGCGCAGGTGGCTCAGTCAGAACATACAAGAAAAAAACTATTATTATTATTACAGCACTTACAAAATTCTCCTCCCCTCTTTTAGGATATACCCTACCCTGCCCCTCCTTACATCTAGGCCTGTCCCCAGGTGGTAAGCAGGTTAGGCACTGTCTAGGGGCAGCAGGTCTCGGGGGGCGGCAAGAGGGAGAGCGTAGCAGCGCGGACACTTTCCTTTTATTTATTTACGATTGAAGCAGGGGGGTCTCCGGAGCTGGACCTTATTCATTTTGGCTCCGGGCCCCCTCCCCCCCGCTTCCTGAGATACTTAGCTCCCGTAGGGGGCGCCGGTATCTCCTGCTCAGGTTTAAAGCCCCCCGGTCACATGGGCCAATAGGAGGCTGCTCATGATGTCACGGCTTCCTATTGGCCCATGTGATGGGGCAGCTAAACCTGGGCAGGAGATAACGGCGCCCCCTATGGGAGTGTAAGTATCTCAGGAAGCAGGGGATCCCCGGAGCTGAAATGAATGGGGTTCCACTCCAGAGAACAGGTTCCTACTGGGGGGGCGGAAATTTTGGGGAGAATATTCTTTTTTTCTGTGTTTGGGGGGGGGGGGGGGGGGGGGGGGGGGGGTCTTTCAAACATACCCTAAGGATGGTCCTGCTTACATCTCACCCTAATCTCTCACTATACCCTCCTCACCCTAATCTCTCACTATACCCTCCTCACACTAATCTCTCCCACTATACCTCACCCCCCCTCATCCCTAATCTCTCACTATACCCGCCTCACCCTAATCTCTCACTATACCCGCCTCACCCTAATCTCTCACTATACCCGCCTCACCCTATTATCTCACTATACCCTCCTCACCCTAATCTCTCACTATACCCGCCTCACCCTATTATCTCACTATACCCTCCTCACCCTAATCTCACTATACCCGCCTCACCCTATTATCTCACTATACCTCCTCACCCTAATCTCTCACTATACCCGCCTCACCCTATTATCTCACTATACCTCCTCACCCTAATCTCTCACTATACCTCCTCACCCTATTATATCACTATACCCTTCCCTGCCCCTCCTTACATCTCACCCTAATCTCTCACTATACCCTCCTCACCCTAATATCTCACTATACCCTCCCCTGCCCCTCCTTACATCTCACCCTAATCTCTCACTATACCCTCCTCACCCTAATATCTCACTATACCCTCCCCTGCCCCTCCTTACATGTCATCCTAATATCTCACTATACACTCCCCTGCCCCTCCTTACATCTCACCCTAATCTCTCACTATACCGTCCTCACATCTGTATGTACAGTATGTAAGTATGTCTTTATATAGCGCCATTAATGTACATAGCGCTTCACAGCAGTAATACACGTGACAATCATATAAATAACAAATAATACAAATAACACATAATGGGGAGAAGCGCTTCAGACATAAAAGTAACATTTAGGAAAAGGAGTCCCTGCTCCGAAGAGCTTACAATCTAATTGGTAAGTATGAAGAATGTACAGAGACAGTAGGAGGGAGTTCTGGTAAGTGCGTCTGCAGGGGGCCAAGCTTTATGTATGAGATGTAAATTATCAGCTACGGTGCTACTCATATTCTTCTTTAAGCAAGTGTATCTTAAGGTGGGTCTTAAAGGTGGATAGAGAGGGTGCTAGTCGGGTACTGAGGGGAAGGGCATTCCAGAGGTGTGGGGCAGTCAGTGAGAAAGGTTTAAGGCGGGAGAGGGCTTTAGATACAAAGGGGGTAGAGAGAAGACATCCTCGAGAAGAACGCAAGAGTCGGGATGGTGCATAGCGAGAAATTAGGGCTGAAAAGTAAGATGTGAATCAAGGAGTGTAAATGTGTAAAATAGGGAGAGAATTGATGTGAGATGCGGGATTTGATCGGAAGCCGGAGAGGGATTTCATGAGGGAGACACTGAGGCAGATTTATGAAAAGTAGAGTTGATTCTGGCGCAGCGTTAGGATATATTGTAGGGGAAACGGTGAGAGGCAGGAAGGCCCGATACAGCAGGAGGTTACGTAATTCAGACGGGGAGAATGAGGGCCTTGTGTCAGAGTTTTAGCAGTCAAGCAACAGAGGAAAGAGCGTATCTTGTAATTTGCGGAGGAAAAAGCGACAGGTTTTAGATACGTTTTGAATGTGAGAGGAAATGTGAGAGAGGAGTGAGGGACACCTAGGCAGTCGTGCTTGGGATACTGGGTGTATGATCGTAGTTCCAACAGTAATGTGAAAGAGGTAGAAAGGGCCAGGTTTGGGAGGAGTATTAGGAGCTCTGGTTTTTGCCATGTTGAGTTTAAGTCGGCGGAGGGCCTCCAGCATGATATTCGCGAGAGACATGTCGGAAACTTTGGTCTGTACAGCAGGTGTAAGTCGGAGGTTGAAAAGGTAAATTTGTGTGTCATCAGCATGAGGTGATACTGAACCCGAATGTTAATAAGGTCACCTAGAGAGAGTGTGTACAGAGAAAAGAGGAGAGTACAGAGCCCCTGGGGTACCCCCATAGAGAGATCGATAGAAGAGGAGGAGGTGTTAGCAGAAGAGACACATCTCACCCTAATCTCACACTATACCCTCCTCTGCTCATTCTTACATCTCACCCTAAAATCGGGTCTGAGGTTTTACACCAGGTAGGCAAATGGGCAGACAGACTGTTTTGACCAAGTGGTTCTGATCGGACATCAAATTCTACTTTTGTGTGCTTATTTGTCCCTGAGAAAGCGCACACATGCGCGAAACGCGTGAGAGCGTCTCCCTGCCTGTTCTCCTTACCTGATATTTATTACGTTGCAAACAGCCCAATAAATATTTGTAATATATATTTTTGAGCGATCCTGTCTCCATCTTTGAAGCACAGCAGCGCACCGCTTTCTTCTTCCCCCAACTGGATTCTACTTCAAGGATAAAATCGGGCCTGAGGCTTTGCAGCAGGTAGGAAAATGGGCAAACGGCGGCCAGATGGTTCTGATCCGACGTCAAATTCGACGTCTTTATGTTTATTTATTTTGCTTCCTGTGCTTCATGTAGCGCTGTAACCAACCGATCTCGTGCCAGAATGAAAGGAACCCACCTAATTCTTTAATCAGTGGCAGGGGAAACGGTAACATCGCGTGCCAATGTCTTTCCAACAGTAACCTTGCTCTGGATTGGTGATTTAGGAAAAGCCAGAGAAGAAAAAAAACAAAACAAAAAACAAATGGGGAATTTTCCAAGAAAGGAAGAAGCCAAGAAAAAAAATAAAAATGTCAATTGTGGATGGTACTAAAAAAAAAAATGCTAAGATCGTAGTTTACGCAAGAGAAAATAAATCAGGGGATTGGGAAACGTAGAGAGTAAACATTGAAGGAAGTCCTTTATCCTGTTCATTAGGTGAACATATTGTTCTGCGGCTCTTTCTGGCATTACGCTGCGTCCCTATCTCTGCGGCCGACTCCCCGTGTGTCACACACCTTGGTCACTGCCTTTGAACACCAGCGTCACACACGGGTGTGACAATGGTCCAGTTGGCTTGTTGCTGCTATTGTTATAGAAGCGGGAATCAGCCTGGCTATTTTGCACTGCAGTAGAAAGTCTGCTGGGGTAACTGCAGTTTGTGTCACATCAAATTCAAAATTCAAGGTCACCTTGACAAGTTTGCAGGCTCCATTGTGAAGAGGGTATATATTGTGCATTGTTATAGGGTCTCCATTCTTAAGAGGGTATATATTGTGCATTGTTATAGGGTCTCCATTCTTAAGAGGGTATATATTGTGCATTGTTATAGGGTCTCCATTCTTAAGAGGGTATATTTTGTGCATTGTTACAGGGTCTCCATTCTTAAGAGGGTATATATTGTGCATTGTTACAGGGTCTCCATTCTTAAGAGGGTATATATTGTGCATTGTTTTAGGGTCTCCATTCTTAAGAGGGTTTATATTGTGCATTGTTATAGGGTCTCCATTCTTAAGAGGTAATATTGTGCATTGTTATAGGTCTCCATTCTAAGAGGGTACTATATTGTGCATTGTTATAGGGTCTCCATTCTTAGACGGTAATATATTGTGGCATTGTTATAGGTCTCTTCTTAAGAGGGTATTATTGTGCTTTTATAGGGTCTCCATTCTTAAGGTATATATTGTGGCATTGTTAAGGGTCCCTTCTTAAGAGGTATATTGTGCATGTTAAGGGTCTCCATCTTAAGAGGGTATATATTGTGCATTGTTTAAGGGTCTCCATTCTTAAGAGGGTATATATTGTGCATTGTTATAGGGTCTCCATTCTTAAGAGGGTATATATTGTGCATTGTTATAGGGTCTCCATTCTTAAGAGGGTATATAGTGTGCATTGTTATAGGGTCTCCATTCTTAAGAGGGTATATATTGTGTATTGTTATGGGGTCTCCATTCTTAAGTGGGTATATATTGTGCATTGTTAAAAGGTGCAGCCAAACCAAAACATATTTATCCTCTTTTATTGAGCATCATTTCTTTTTAAGTCCAGTTCCACAGATTAGTGGATCTGACATAAAAGAATCTCATATCACCACGTGGAGCGTTTTTATTCTTGTCTCATAGCTTAAGACGCACTCAAACCCCACTTCTCAAAGAGTGACATGGCTGGGCATACACAACCCAACGCGGCTTTCCGAATGGGGGTTAATGATGACATTGCGCCCATATGATTGATTTATTCTGCAGCCACAGGGTTATATGCAGGATATGAGTATGGCCAGATAGCTAAACTCATCCCTCTTTGAAAGCACACCGAGTCCTTTAGTATATTCTCAACTTTATTGAGAAAGTCACAGCAAAATGTAGGGTGCTTGTAGATGTTATGAGTGGTGAGAGAGTGCTTCTCTGTGAAGGTGCTTTTGTATAAGGGAAGGTCAAAAACGGATGTCTTGCAAAGGAGTAGGTGAGATAGGTGTACTCACTCAGCCTGCATGGATGGAAAGGAAGTATGTGATTCCTGTCACACAGGAAACGTGACTGGACTGTGCTAACTGTGAACACAGACAGGGGAGTTGAGACAAACCATCTCAGCTAGGAGGACTAAAGAGGTTGTCAGGGCAACCAGCTATTACAAGTCTGGAGGGGGAAATGTATCAAAAATGTAGCAGTTACCACATGCACTGGGAGTTACAGGTACAGGGAAAGCCAACAACCAAAATAGATGAGGCTGGCAGTCAGAGCTGCAAATGGAAAAAGGAGAGTAGCAGTCCTGTTCCAGGACATTTCTGAACCCCACGTGACGCGGGTCAGTAGGAAACGGCAATGGATGATTTTGCAACTTCTTATTGGGCCGCAGAACGCAAGGGCTTGAAACCAGCTGTGCGGCTGGACCATACTCCACACTAACCCCCCCCCCCCCCCCAACAGTAACACCCCCAACCCTTACTGGGACCAGCTGTGCACCTGGACCATACTCCACACTAACCCCCCCCCCCCCCAACATTCCCCAGCTGTTCCTTCTAGAGTGTAAGCTCTCAGGATCAGGGCGCTCATTACTTTCTGCGTCTGTTTGCGCTTGTCTGTCCTTTCTATGTAATAATAAAATCTCTGCCTCCCTCCCCCCCCCCCTCCAGCGTACCGCGTTGTGGCATATGTCGCCGCTTTACCAATAAACGATAATAATCGCACCTTTCCTAAAAGTGGTCAAATCTGCCCCCGAAATAAAAAGGGCTGGGAGATGAGAAAGGCAACCAAAAAAATGGGGTCCGTCTCGCCCGCATAAGGGCTGCTGTGCCAACAGAGGGGGGGGAGCCGTGGCTGGGCTCTATCCTACGCCGGTAGGCCCTGACGCCCAAGGAGAAGGGGACCTAGGGTGACGGGGTCGGTCGGAAGATGTCTCCCGCCGGACGGTACATTAGGGTCGGTTTGGAGAACGGCTCCCGCCGGCAGATACCGAGAATAGGGCCGACGGCAAATGACTAGCGACTGGCTGACGAGTATTTTGAAGGCAATAAAACCGTGACCGGTTTTTACTTCCACAACACTGTGTGGTATCAGTTTGTAGGGGGGGGGAGGGGTGTTAATTAACTTCGCGGTAGGCACACTAAGACATTGAGAGCGATTAGTGGGAATGATATGGGACATGTTCCCAGGCGTCATATAACCCCCTCCCCCCCTCCCCGCCCCCCAGAAAGCTGATGGACTGAGGTTTGGAGCGCTCGGTCTGAAGAACGGATGTCGTGTCACGGGGTCGGGCAGAACAAAACAAGCAAACAAACGCCAGCGTTCCAGGAGAGAGCCGGGATCCCACAGGATGCGAATCCGGCAGGGAAAATAATCACACAGCCCGCAGATAAGGACGGGCACACATCCATCCAGTTTCCCATCGAGTCAGAGGACGGTGGCTATTCCCATGTTGGGGGGGGGGGGGGGAGGAGGGAAAGGTTAACCCCTTTGGCAGTGAAGGGGTTAATGTCGGTGATCTGTATTAAGGATCCCTAATCCGGCTCCGCGTGTTTAATGCCCACGCTTTATTTGTATGTTGTATTTTTGTTTTTCAGGCTTAGCCCACCCCTCCACCCCTCCACCCCTCCCACCCCACTAAGAAATCCCGCGAAATAATTTTTTGCTGGGTGTCCTAAATATGGCCACCAGTAGGAAACGTCAAAGAAACGCCTTGCAGGAATTCTTGGGAGCACCACAGCGCTGTGACATCATTTCTGTCTGATTATGAATTATAACACAGGCATTAAATATGAGGTTATATGCCCGAGTGCTTTCCCTTTATTACCGGTGTATATATTTACTGTACTATTTTAGAATATAGCCTGGTAATTTGCAATCAAATATAACCATTACTGTAATAATATATATATATATTAGTGGGCTGTGACTGTGCACATTTTAATGATAATAATCATTTTCATATATTGCGCCGACATTGTACGTTGCGCTGTACATAGAACTTTGCCGGCGCAATTAGTGTCTTCCCCGTACAGCTTGCAATCTAATATGGGTGCCTGAGGCACAGGGAGATAAAGTGATGTCTAAATTCGCAAGGATAGCAGAGGCTGGGTTATTTTAGAATATAGCCTGGTACATTGCAACCAAATATAACCATTACCTTGTATCACCCCCTAACTGTTAAGTCTGTGTAACGTCCTCCCTGTAAACACCCCGTGATCACGCCGTTCCGTGACTGTTCTCCTTTGATTGCTGAGAATGTACCGGTTCTCTGGAAACCGACGCCCTGTAATAATAATAGCATGTTCTTGTATAGCGCTGCTAGTTTTACGTAGCGCTTTACAGAGACATTTTGCAGACACAGGTCCCTGCCCCGTGGAGCTTACAATCTTATGTTTTTGGTGCCTGAGGCACAGGGAGATAAAGTGACTTGCCCAAGGTCACAAGGAGCCGACCCCGGGAATTGAACCAGGCTCCCCTGCTTCACCCTCAGCGCCAGTCAGTGTCTTCACTCACTGAGCCGCTCTGTGTGAATATCAAACGGCTTCAGGAATAACCCCCTCCATTCATCTGCCAATCACAACAACCCTCCAAGGACTGTCTCCTTTCTGCCCCTTTGGTCTCCACCACGCAGGATTGGCGCTTCAACGAAACGGTGTTGCGAACAAACCCTAGATTTTCTTCAGGGAAGAATTCAACTGCCTTCTCCTCCCGTCCATGAATAGATACACTTTGGCTTCCATTACTAAAATGTATATGTTCCTCCAAACATAGTAAAACGTGGCCTATGTATTAAAGAGGCCACCCAAGCTGGCGATTGTGTTTTTCTTATCATAGGGTGGAAGCAGGGGGTCTCCGGAGATGTACCCCGTTCATTTCAGCTCTGGGGACCCCCTGCTTCTGGAGATACTTACCTCTGTAGGGGGCGCCGGTAGCTGCTGTCCTCGGTTAGCAGGGTTCACGTAATGGTGGAGTTTCACAGCTCCCGCGCCCAGCGGGCCAATAGGAAGCCGTGATGTCATCAGGTGCGGTTTCTTATTGGCCCATGTGACGCGGGAGCTTTAAACTTTGCCAAAATACCGGCACCCCCAATGGAGGTCTCTATCTCGGGAAGCAGGGGGTTCAGGAGCTGAAATTAATGAGGTTGAGGCTTCCGAGACCCCCTGGTTTAATCCTGTTAGAAACAGTAATGAAAAAAAAAACAAGCATGAATTGCTCCTTTAAGATTTTATTTTAAAAAAATGTGTGCATCAAACTTTTAGTGCTATAAAACTGACAAACCTTTAAGAAATATATAAGACTTCATACATATAATGCAGAACTTAATTTTGAAAACCTGATTGATAAACCCCCCCACCCCCCAGGCCAAAGAGTGTGTGATTGTTGTGATTGAGTGTGTGTGTTGTGACTGTGTGTTGTGATTGAGTGTGTGTGCGTGTTTGCCCGCGTTGTGATGGAGTGTGTGAGGGTGTTGTGATTAAGTTGGGGTGTGTGTGTAAGCCGTAGGGGGGGGGGGGGGCGGGGAGTTGAAGAATTGAGTGTGGGTGGGGGTTGTGACTGTGTGTTGTGATTGAGTGTGTGTTGTGATGGTGTGCGTGTATGTGTGCGTTGTGATGGAGTGTATGAGGGTGTTGTGTGTGTTGTGATGGTGTACGTGTGTGCCCGCGTTGTGATGGAGTGTGTGAGGGTGTTGTGATTAAGTTGGGGTGTGTGTGTAGCCGTAGGGGGAGGGGGGTTGAAGAATTGAGTGTGGGTGGGGGTTGGAGGAATTGAGTGAGGAGCGGGGTTGTGTGACGAGAGCGGAGGAGGGGGAGAGCGGAGGAGGGGGAGAGTGAGTGAGGGGGGAGAGAGGTGGGAGGAGTATGAAAGGGGGTGAGACACGGGGAGAGGGGCGACAGAAAGAGGGAGCGAGTGTGAGGATGAGAGGGGGGGACTGAGAGGGGCTTAGTGCAAGGTGTGTGAGGGGTGGGGGGGGGGGGGGGGGTGCTCGCACTGCTGCTGACCAAGGTAGAAACGACATTTATTTTGTGGGTTTTTTTAGGGGGCCATTTCAAGATTTTTGCAGGGGGGCGACATAAGAAGCGGTGACATCATCAGGCGAGGCTTCCTATTGGCCCGCACGACGCAGGAGCCTTAAAACCCAGCCGGAGCGGCTACCCGCACCCTCTACGTATCTCCGGAAGCAGGGGGTCCTAAAATGAACGGGCTTCACGTCCAGAGACCCCCTGCTTCAAACCTGTGTTAAAAATCGGGGGGGGAAAAAAATATGTAAACGGCCTGAATCGCTCCTTCAAACCTTGTCGCGCGGAAAAGCTTTGTCTTCTCGGGCTGGACGTTCTGACGACGTTTCAAATAAACACGCCGCGTTGGAAAGTACAAAATCCACCGTACAAAACAATAAATAAGATGGCGGCCGCGAAGCTTGCTGCGAGTTTGACAATGATGTGACACGGGACGTTGAAGCCTTAGTATAAAATCTTTATATACAACAAGCTTGTTCAGCACAGAAGAAGCGATACTGAGTTACCGGCCACGCGGTGATTCAAGTTTGTGTTACACTTCAAAATGGGGGGGGGGGGGCGCAAAGGTTTTGTAGCAGCATTGCAGGATTCAGATACGCCTGGGTAAGGCCACGCCCCCGGGCTTAGCGCGGCACGAACAAAAGGCCGTGCCACCATGAGGCAGGCCATAGTGCGCGCACGCACGCGAGCGCCGGGAAGGTGCTAGAGACAAAATGATTTTGCCGCGCCACGGCAGGGTCACGTGCGCGGTTCAGCCAATGAGAGCGAACCGCTCACGTGATGTCACGGGCACAGGGTAAGGCTGTCTGAGTGGTTGTGTTTTAACTAAAAAGACGTAACTTGACTACGCGTGCGTATTTGTGGAATTTTTGGGTTGCATTGTTGTAATTAGTGCTTTTAACCCTTTTAGTGTTATAGTGTTGCAATGATGAGGTTGCGCCTACTGCAGAGAACCGAAATCCGTGGTCAGATTGCGGGGAGAAACAAGTGGGCGCGCCAATCTGCTCGAGGCAAAGACGCGGGCACGTACAGCTTCCACGGCTAAGGCTTGCTGGGGAAGCTGCTGTCTCCTCCTCCAGACCCCACACATAGCCACAAATTGCCACCGCGGCAGGCGCGGTGTGACCTCACGCGCTCCGCCGGGCGCCTAGCATGGCTGCGGCCTAATGCTGTATCTCTGAACGGCGCGGGGGGGGGTGAGGGCCTGTTTCTTACTTTCACTCCCCTAACAGGAAAACTATTTAAAGCATCTAGTTCCTCTTTATCTAGAAAGTTCTACTGAAGGTTTGTAACAGATATATATATATATCTCAAAGAAAAAGCCCCCGTGTGCGCACATTCTCATCTGTCAGGTCCGCACCCCCGCCTTTCCCCATTATCTCTTGGCATACAATGCTTCCACTGCAACCAGGGATTCTGGGTAATGACACGCAAATGAGCACGCAGTGTCTCACTCCTGGCTCATTTTATATATACACACCCACACGTAAATCATACATCACCCAAACCAGCATCATTGTGTGGCATACATGTCAATTCTTCATAGCTTCTGGTATGGGTGCTTTAATTCTCCCTTCTCTCTCTCTCTTCTCTCCCTCCTCCCTCTCTTCTTTCTCCCTTCTCCCCTCTCTCCATCCTCTCTTCTCTCTCCCCCCCTCTCTCTCTTCTCTCTCCATCCTCTCTTCTCTCTCCTCTCTCTCCCTCCTCCCTCTCTCTCTCCTTTCTCCCTTCTCCCCTCTCTCTTTTCTCTCCATCCTCTCTTCTCTCTCTCCCTCCTCTCTTCTCTCTCTCCTTCCTCTCTTCTCTCTCTCCCTCCTCTCTCTCCCTCCTCCCTCTTCTTTCTCCCTTCTCCCCTCTCTCTTCTCTCTCCATCCTCTCTTCTCTCTCCATCCTCTCTTCTCTCTCTCCCTCCTCTCTCCCCTCTCTCTCAATGTTTCGAACCACACGTGCTAGACAAAGAACCAGAGTGGTTCCAACCGAAGGAATCTCTTTTGGGTTTATTCCTGGAGAGTGCGGTGTGTCATAGTTTATTGCAGGGGTGTGCGCAAACTGGGGGGGCTCTTACAGAGGTCCCGCACACTTCCCCAAAGCATTTAAATGAAATGCCGGTGGGGAGCGCACAAGGCCACTGTAAGTTCCCTTACCATATCTCCGGCGGCTTCTGGCGACATGTCATCATGGCAACGCGGCATCAGAAACGCCGCAGATAAGGTAAGGGGGAGGGGGGGCGAGCGTGGAGAGCAGACAGGGGGGCGCAGATGGAAAAGTTTACGCACCCCTGGTTTATTGCATACTATTTGTGAACAGGTCTGGTTTACCCGGGGCGGATGGGGCCTTTCATTGAGTAAAGGGGGAAACAGTAAAAAATGATATTTGGTGCACCTCCCCTTCGTTATTTCCCAGCAAATTGCTAAATAATTAGTGTAAATTGCTGAAGTCTATTTTTTTTAAAATATATAAATATATATTTTTACTTTTGCTGTTACAAACCGGCAGTGCTGCTTCAAAGACATCCCCGCGCGCCTATGATGTTGCCGAGTATAACTAAGATACTAATTTTAGTGCGGGAACGTAAAAAAAAAAAAAAAAAGAAGCACGTTCACGATTTATAAGTATATTCTTATTAATAATACCAAATCCTTGGTAGACTTAATTGTTCGCCCTGATGAGGTATTAATTACAACGAGTAAGACTGCAATTTTATAAATAAGTGCCGTGGAGTTTTTTTTCAAACATCTGCTTCTTCTCTCCCTTCGAGGTGATGCTTCTTCATCCGCTGAGCCGTTTGTTTGATTTCTAGGTGGCATCGGGGGAGCCTTCTATTCTCTGTGGAGGATGGGGGAGAAAAAATAAATAAATAAGGGGGTTTATAAGGAGTGTACAGCAAGGCCCCGCTTTTCGGTGATCCGCTGATATGGCGGTACCGAGAAGGGGGCCGCCATGTCTGCGCATGCGCAGAACGGGGGAAGTCAGAGGTCGCGCATTCGCAGAGCGGGCGGTTGCCGAGGGTGCGCATGCGCAGAATGAAGGTTGCGCGTGACAAACGGAGGTTGTGCATGCGCAAAGAGGGGGGGGGGGGAATTGCCGGTTTGCACATGCGCACACGCCGAAAATCGCCGGTTCCGCTTTCCGGAGATTTTCGCTGTGCGGCGGGCCCTTAGAACGGAACCCGCCGCATGCCCGGGGCCCTCCTGTACAACAAAAAGACGAGAGCCCCAATGCTAATCCAACATGAGAAATTATTTAGTACGTTCCTGTGTGTTTTATTTATATTCTTTCTTCATTTAGTTCAATACTTAGGCCCAAATATTATACGCCCGCCACCACGTCACGGTGACCCCATTTCAGCAGGTCCCACACTGCCAATATTACACTGTCTCGTGTGTTTCTTACTGCAGGGAGACGAGCGGAAACGGAACGCAGCAGCGCTCGGCACGGGGTGCGTGACGTACTGCGTGCAGTGCCTGAAGGGTTAACATTAAAGAAGCACTGCATGGGACATGTGTGCAGTGCCTAAAGGGTTAACATTAAAGAAGCACTGCATGGGACATGTGTGCAGGGTCTAAAGCGTTAACATTAAAGAAGCACTGCATGGGACATGTGTGCAGTGCCTAAAGGGTTAACATTAAAACAGCCGGCAGGGGGACGCAGGAAAAAAAGATTGCGCATAACCTTACCCCTTACCCTAAACCCTTACTCAAAATCCCCTAACCTTACCCCTTACCCTAAACCCCTAACCCCTTACTCAAAATCCCCTAACCTTACCCCTTACCCTAAACCCCTAACCCCTTACTCAAAATCCCCTAACCTTACCCCTTACCCTAAACCCCTAACCCCAAATCCCCTAACCTTACCCTAAACCCCTAACCCCTTACTCAAAATCCCCTAACCTTACCCCTTACCCTAAACCCCTAACCCAAAATCCCCTAACCTTACCCTAAACCCCTAACCCCTTACTCAAAATCCCCTAACCTTACCCCTTACCCTAAACCCCTAACCCCTTACTCAAAATCCCCTAACCCCTTACTCAAAATCCCCTAACCTTACCCCTTAGGGGGGAAACGGCCGGGGGCTGACTGTGCCCGGCAGCTGAACGGCAGCATCGGAGAAAGGTCCCATTCCGCTTTACATAGCGTTGGCATGTGATGGGTTAAATCCCAAGATCCCTATATACAAGATGGGTCTATAGAGGGTGACGTCCCAGGACCGCCCCGGGGCGAGGAGCGGCTCCGTGGGATAATCACTACCTTTGAAGTGGGTGAACCCAGATCAAGTCCCAGTGTCGGGTCCTTGAGACCTTGGGCAAGTAATTCTATCTCCCGGTGCCTCTGGCACGGAAATTAGATTGTAAGCTCTTTGGGGCAGGGACTAACTGTGCCTGCAAAATTATACGTACAGTCCATCTACAGTTGGAGCTTCAAACTGTAACAATAGATAATGTTACCTTATTAATATTAGGATACATTGTAGCTGCTGAGTTACACGGACTGATGGATTGATTTGAAACTGAAAGGCGGCCATTTAGTGAGACCCAGGGAAGCAGGATCTTTGCTGATCGATCACAGGAGTACAAATCGATCAGCAGCTTAGGTAATTAGTTTTCCATAAAGGCAATCAAAGGCTGCGGATATTAAAACGAATAAAAAGATTTGATTTTTTTTTTTAAGCTGCCTGGATTGCCTCTTTAATGCCTTGTGCTGTACGCTTATCAGAGGGTATTCAACGGGGATGGGAGAAAGGGAAATTTCAATGTTCATTACTGTGTATAACCCCGCGGTGGCTGTGATGGCAGATACAGTATATACGTTTAAGTTAATATCTGGGTTTTTTTTTTTTTTTAGAAAGGAAATGTACAGTAGTATATGTCACACAATTAAAACAGTATTGATCCAGGGAGCGGTTTAATTGCCATTTACTGGAGTCATAATGTTGCTTGCACTTGGTTTTTCTGGATCAATAGACATAGAACATCAATAGAATAACACTACGAGTCTGTCAGCCGGCTGGGACTTAGCACAACAGTGAATTCAATGGACGCTTGCATCCTGTTCTCAGACTGTGCTAACGTCTCTCAGACAGGGGGGCTCAACTCCAGTCACCAACAGGTCCGGTTTTCAGGATATCCCAGCTTCAGCACAGGTGGCTCAATCAATTACACCACCTGTGCTGATGCTTTGACTGACTGAGCCCCTGTGCTAAGGGCCCTGACGAGCCACTGTCTGAGATGGCACTGAACTGAGCTCCCCCTGTGCTGAGCCTGGGACTGATTGGGCCCAACTGTGCGAAGCTGGGCACTTGACTGAGCCCCCTGTGCTGAAGCTGGCACTGACTGAGCCCCCTGTGCTGAAGCTGGGACTGATTGAGCCCCCTGTCCGAAGCCGAAGTATCCTGAAAACCTGACCTGTTGGCGGCCCTTAAGGTTTGAAGTTGGCAAACCCCTTGCTTTAAACCCTTTAACACTAACACATTGTCAGCAGTGGGGCTGGGTTGCTTTTCACAACTAACACACACAGACGCACACACAGACGCACACACAGCTAACACAGACGCACACACAGACACACACAGACGCACACACAGACGCACACACAGCTAGCACACACAGACGCCCACACAGACGCACACACAGACGCACACACAGACGCACACACAGACGGACGCACACACAGCTAACACACACAGACGCACACACAGACGCCCACACAGACGCACACACAGCTAGCACACACAGACGCACACACACACACACAGACGCACACAGCTAGCACACATAGCTAGCACACACAGACGCACACACAGACGCCCATACAGACGCCCACACAGACGCCCACACAGACGCCCACACAGACGCACACACAGCTAGCACACACAGACGCGCACACAGACGCACACACAGACGCCCACACCCAGTTTGTCCCTTCCACACGGGTTCTGTGTACATCTCGGGAGATTATACCCCAGTGGCTTCATTGTTACTGCATATTACTTCTTTTTTTTTCACAGGCAAGAGACATAATAAAAACGATCTACTCAACTTCACGCGGCCCCAAAGCGGACGCATTCCCACTCTAATTTAAATAAACACAGGGAATGTGACCCGCACAAGAGCAAACAAACCATCATTTGAGCGAGCAGATTTGAAACCCCATATTCGGACGAAGAAGTCGAATTAATGGGTTTACTCGTAAGGAACGGGGAAAAACGGGGGGGGCAGATATGTTAAAATGATCAACGGGGTTGGGGGTAGGGTTTCCTTCCTGAAATTTGAATCGACAGGTTTGCACGCCGAGCTGAAGACGCCACAGTCTTTGAAAAAAAACCACATCGAAGAATTCTTAACAATGAAAAGGCGTCTTAGCCAAGAAAGTCTCATTCTGCATTGTTGGGTGTATTATATTCGGAGTCTTTTTATTTTATTTTACACCCAGATCCATAGAACGTCTTTACATTCATTAAAGGAGCCATCCGTGCAATATCCTACGTGTGTGGTTTTTTAAAAATAAATCAGTTCTGTAGTATTAGAGATGCATTTTTTTTTTAATTATTATTTTCAATGGTATGCCATTTTAATGGGTTTTTAATACTGAGCATCTTTTTGATTTCTAGAGCGGGCTTAGCCCACCTCCCAGCATGCAAGATCTTTTGCCAACACTTTTCCTGTTTGGTTCAGTTTGTCGACAATGTTCCCAGCAGTTTGAGCTGCAAACTGGTAACAAGTAGATACTGTTACCGTATAAATAAAGGATACATTGTAGCTGCTAGTATCACTGGACTAGGTTGAGTTCAGCACAGGTGGCTCAATCGTGCTCAGGCTTCAGCTACAGGATCAATCCGTCCAGCTTCAGCACAGGTGGCACAATCCTATCAGCTTCTGGGAAGCTTGGCTCAATCCGTCCAGAGCTTCAATCACAGTGTGCTCAATCCGTCTCAGATTCAGCAAAGGTGGCTCAATCTGACTCAGCTTCAGCACGGGTGGCTCAATCAGTCCCAGTCTTTGGCTGAGCCTCTGATTGAGCCACCTGTGCTGAAGCTGGGATATCCTCAAAACCCGTCCTGTTGTGGGGGGGGGGACTGGAGTTGAGCACTCCCTGCACTAGTGAGCAACAAACACAGTGCAAGTACCGCAATCTAATCCCGTGTTGAAATCCCACCCCTACACCCCACACCCGGCGTGGACACTGCGGACTTCAGGCGTGTGCGCTAGGGCACTGGTAGAATGAAGCGGCAGCCAAGTGAAAGAGCCAATAAAATACTTGTTCTTGATAAAATGCGTACTCACCGCAGAATGCCGCTCCCCTGCCCTGGGAGAGACAACGCCAACAGAGGTTTTGACCCCAGCGGCTGTTGTATTTTAACGCCGGCGCCTATATCTGGATGGAAGAATCGCACGTTTCTTCGCTATACTGTTGGGAAAAGGAATTTAAAAGCACCTGAAACAGCAGATTCATTCGCCCTGAAGTCGGAAGCGCGTCCCAGTTTTGTACGCCGTTTGCAAATCGTTCTAAGTCGATTAAAGATCTTTTCCGGTAGTAAAATTGTCGCACTTTTTACATTTCCGAAAATGTGTGAACCCACCCCCCACCCCCCTGGTGACCACCCCCCCTCCCTCGTGGACCACCCCCACCACCCTCCCCTCGGTGACCACCCACACCCCGCCCCCGCCCGTTGACCACCACCCCGCCCCCCACCCCCCGGTGGGACCAAAAACCCCACCCCCTCCCTCAGTGACCAACCCCCTCCTCCCTCAGTGACCAACCCCCCCTCCCTCATGACCCCCACCCTACCCGTAGACCCCCAGATCAAAAGGGAAAACTTAAACACCCTCCCGACACCGGTGACCAAGCCCCCCGTCCCTGGTGAAACACAAATGAAAGCCAGCTACTCCGTGACCACCGGCCCCACCCCCGATCCCCCTGACACCCCCCGGTGTGAACCACCACCAACCCCCTTTGTGACACCCCCCCCTCCCTCGGTGTACCACCCCCCACCCCCAAATGTTGTTAGGCTTTGACACCCAACATCTCTATTGTGGGAGGTTAGTGAGCCTCCTGAAGACACAGCGCTGAGGGGTAAGGCCCAGAACCATCTAGCATGCTGAAGAGAAATGAGATGTTATCAGTCAGTCCTGCTTCAGCACAGGTGGGCTCTATCAGGTCTCCCAGCCTTCTCAACAGCCTAACAGGCGACGCTCCACAGTTCTCATAGTCCCAGCTTCAGCGACAGGTGGCTCACAATCAGTCCCGCTTCAGCACACGGTGGCTCAATCAGTCCCAGCTTCAGCACCTGTGGCTACATCAGTCCCAGCTTCAGCAAGGTGGCTCAAATCCGTCCCAGCTTTCAGCACGGTGTTGCCTCAATCCGTCCACAGCTCAGCACGGAGGTGGCTCAATCAGTCCGCTTAGACGTGTCAGCCCACCAGGGTTGTCATACAGTCCCAGCTTCAGCACAGGTGGCTCAATCAGTCACCGCTTCGCACAGGTGGGCTTCAATCAGTCACAGCTCAGCACAGGGTGGTCAATCAGTCACAAAGTTAGCACAGGTGGCTCAATCAGTCCCCAGCTCGAAGTCAACAGCCAAGCGTAGACCAATCAGTGCCTCACTCAGTCCATGGCTCAATCAGTCCACTGCCGGTGCTCAATCATCCCAGCTTCAGCAAGGTGGCTCAATTAGTCACAGCTTCAGCCAGGGGACTCAATCAGTCACAGCTTCAGCACGTGGTCTCAATCAGTCCACAGCTCAGCCAGTGGCTCAATACGTTCCCAGCTTTCAGCACGGTGGCTTCAATCAGTCCCTGCTCCTCGCACAGGTGGCTCTATCGGTCCCACTCGAGGTGCTCAATCGACATTCAGCAGGGCTCAATGCCCGCTCCAGAGGTGGCTCAATCCAGTCCCAGCTTCAGCACAGTGTCATAGCACTCGAGTCTCAAAGTCATAGCAATGCCACTCAGCATTCAGCCACAGGTGGCTCAATATCAGCTCGCCAGGGCTCTCAGTCACAGTTGCAGCTCATCAGCCAGTCAGACGTGCTACTCCCAGCTTCAGACGGTCACAGCCCACAGCCGGGGGTGGCTCAAGTCAGTCCCAGCTTCCAGGGTGCTAAACAGCGCGGCCGTCAATCATCCCCAGCTTCAGCACAGGTGGCTCCCCAAATCCAGTTCACACTTCGCACCGTGGCTCAATCAGTCACAGCTTTTCCAGCACGGGTGGCTCAATCAGTCCCAGCTTCAGCACGGGTGGCTCAATCAGTCCCAGCTTCAGCACGGGTGGCTCAATCAGTCCCAGCTTCAGCACAGGTGGCTCAATCAGTCACAGCTTCAGCACAGGTGGCTCAATCAGTCACAGGTTCAGCACAGGTGGCTCAATCAGTCACAGCTTCAGCACAGGTGGCTCAATCAGTCACAGCTTCAGCACAGGTGGCTCAATCAGTCCCAGCTTCAGCACAGGTGGCTCAATCAGTCACAGCTTCAGCACAGGTGGCTTAATCAGTCACAGCTTCAGCACAGGAGGCTCAATCAGCATTACATGCAAGTTGACCAAAAACGTACTCATTTTCGGAGCGCACCCCCCCTCCCCCACTTTTTCCTTAGCACTGCTTGATGTATCTGGGCCTAAGAGGCTCCCCCCAAACTTTATTTATTTTTTTTAAGTTTATACAAGCGAATGCGACCAGAATTGGCCGTTATCTCGGCTGGAGTTTGCCTGAATTTTTTTTCCCTGTTCCAAAGCGCGGCAGCTCTGCGCGTTATCAGCCGCGGCCATCTGTAAACAATGAAATCGAAACGCCGGCCGCCACAGACAGACTCGTGTGATACTGCCCTTATCTGCGGGAAACCTTTTTCCTGTGCAGCAACTCAGGGGGAAAAAAAAACCCTTCGAAACAACAAAGCGTCCTAACGCCTTCCAAAAATACCTCCCGAATGTGTCGGCGTGTGATGAGGGAAAGCAGGTGGGTTGACACATTCTGACTTCTGTATGCTTCTTTATCCTTTTTTAAAGCTGCCGACCAAGCGATATCCTACGTGTGTTTTATTTTTTTTTACATAAATCAGTTCTATGAGAAAATACTTGTAGCGGGTTTTTTTTTTTTTAAAAACAACTCTGAATGACATTGTTAATGTATTATAATGTAACAAGCATTTTTTTTGTTTCTATAGCAACCGTTTACAAAGTCACACCCACTTCCTCTTCTGAACCAGGCTCGGGCACACCCCTTTTTGAGCCCTGCCCTCTCTCTAGCAGTGCACCAATTGCATCTAGTGACTGCCTGGTCATATGATCTTCCCCACAGAACTGTGCATCTTTGGTCCTCTTCTGCTACACTGACAGCCATTTAGTGAACCCCCGAGTCGAATGATCAGCAACTTAGCTAATTACTTATCATTGTGTGAATTATATTGATGCACATATTAAAGGGGAGGGGGGGAGAAACTGGACTGCTGCTTTAAATCATAATACGTTTCTATTTTTTTGGCCCTGGTGTGTTACAGTCATCTTAATGGTTGCTCTTCCCCTATATCTCTTTGGCTGACAATGACCGGGCTATTACGTTTGCACCGACCAGCAGAGGGGAAGAGATTGGTGGGTATTCCATGCAGCCTTCGCGGAGAATCTTTCTCCACCGGTCCGGTCACAAGAGAGGTCGCCCGGGCGTTTCGTTATAATGGTTACATCGCAAGTTACTAAATCATACATTTAAAAAAACACGCATGCGCGCGTGTGATTATTTTCAGTAAGGCGTCGGGCACGGAAATGCCACCTAATAATGCACATGCCACTACCATGAATCCACTTTCATCCATTACCCATGGGGACTGGGATGGCAGATACAGTAGATATGTTCACAAAAAAAGGTTGGGTACATCTTTAGAAAGGAAAGGTATACAGGGATATACCAAATAAGTATACATGGGAAGGATGATGATCCAGGGAGTAATCTGATTGCCAATTCTTGGAGTCAGGAAGGAATTTATATTTTCCCCTTATGAGATATCATTAGATGATGAGTCACTGGGGTTTTTTGTTTGCCTTCCTCTGGATCAATAAGGAAGTACAGATATAGGATAAAGTATCTGTCGTCTAAAATTAGCATAGGTTGAAGTTGATGGACGTACGTCTTTTTTCGACCACATCTACTATGTAACTTTGTAACTATGTAACTATGTCACTATGTAACTTTGTAACTTTAAATAAGGTCGTGGGGTGGCTTTGGGCTTTAGCATTACTTAGTGAATGGTGCCCTAAACCTTGGACTGCTTTAACACCCTTTGGTTGCCAGAGCATTGCTGACCCCTGGCAATTAAGCTGTTAAAGGCAGTGCCGTCTACCCCCTGTATATACGCCATATGGTAAAAGGATCAGCACGCATGCTATATATACGGCCCCTCTCCGGATGACATTATGAGGCGAGGAAATGCCCTGCAGAGGGCTACCAGGATATCTGAATTCCAGATGTCAGGGGGGCGGGGGGAGGATTGTGCTGAATGTAATGAACTATGTAACTATGTAACTATGTAATTAAAGTGAGCGAACAACAAAAGAAAAAAAGAAAGCGTTTAAATAAAGGAAAGCGCCGGGAATAACTGGTTTTTACTGTTGTAGAAAAAATGTAAAAAAAAAAAAGAAAGATGGGGTAACGGACAGACGGGTAACGGTCAGGCGGGTAACGGTCAGGCGGGTAACGGACAGGCGCGTAACGGACAGACGGGTAACGGACAGGCGGGTAACGGTCAGGCGGGCAACAGACAGACGCGCAACGGACAGACGCGCAACGGTCAGACGCGCAACGGTCAGACGCACAACGGACTGCCGGACAGCAATTTCTCTGTGTACAGCATTTACCCCAGAGGGGGTTATTCATTCAACTGCGGCAGTGCCAGTCGGGGAACTGTTGCACGGAAACTCGTATCAACGGCAGTTTCACAATAACGCATGCTGGTGAACCCTTTCACCCTGTCATTGCTGCCCAGTGTTGGCGAATGTCACCGATATTTCACCGATGTGTCTGCGGTGACTTTCTGAGTCCACGCTCCGGTTTGGGTTTGCGCCCCTGATCCCGCGGTAACTCCCACTCCAGCCAAGGTGGGGGTGGGGGGGGGGGGGGGAGGGATAACGCCGGATCTGGGTGCGCCAACGCGACCCGGAGCTTGATGCGCCGGCGACCTTGAATATGTCCTTGATCTCTCGTGTTTGTTGGTCTCTAGCTTACTTACCAGGGTTAGACTTTCTGATTTCACTATAAACTGTATCAGTCCCCTTCTTTACAGGAGCTGGAAAATGTATTGGCACAGAATCAATGGCGGGGACTACAGCAGTGGCCCGCGCCACCCGAAATATATATATATATGTATTTATCCTTTCTTGAACCGGGAGGCCTCCCTGAGCTAATTCACGGTCACGACATTTGCCAGCCACACACTTAATGGCTGTAGTGTCAGGGTTCGTTCAGCCAGCCAATAGGAAGCTGTGACATCATCGGGATATGACATTGCTATGTTTTATTCGTGACCCCCCAACAGCCATATTTGTAGGTTTTTTTTTGGGGCGTCAAGACTGGCACACCGCGGAACTGGGTGGTCCTTGGAGGTCAGGTGACCACAGCTCAGGTGAGGGTAAAAAACCCCAAAATAATCATCATTTTTGGGGAGAATTGCTTGAAACCGTTTAGCGCCCTTTGGACGTACTGTACAAAGTACATCACGGTGTCCGGCACACCAGGGACCCTTATAGCATACCCTGTATATCATGACAGCGATGCACACTCAGAAAACCAACGCAGCAATCGTAAGAGCGTTACCGGTCAGCTACTTCTGTGCCGGCGGCGCCCCGCGTCGCTTCCGGATCATGTGATCGCTCCTGAGTGATCACATGATGTCTACGTCATCCCGGTGATGTTGACCAAAATGTCCTCCCCCGTAGGTACGTATCCGGTGGCCAGCTATCCCCTGTAGAGCGGGCATAGCGCCGTGATGTACTGGGTACGGTGACTATCTCCAGGGCAACTCCCAAAAAATCCAAATAAACCAACGTTTCGGTCCCGAAGGACATTTTTTTGCCGACATCGCCGGAATGACGTAGACATCGGGAACGATCACATGGCCAGGAAGTGGCGAAGGGCGCCGTGGCCTCAGAGGTGGCAGGACCCTCCTGCATTGAAGGGGTTAGGGCGCGCAAAGCTTTAGCACCATTTAGTCAATCTGCTCCTTGGGCATTACCTCGATGAGGGTCGGGCATCGCGAGCTCCACCTCAGTGTACTCCACTTCATGGTTTTGCTGGTCGAGTCCTGCAGACACAGATCGCCATTGTTACTAATATACTGTACACGGTTTCCTCATCGGATCCAGACTCGGAGCATTCACTCCCCCTCATTACTTCCACAGGTCAACGTGATGTACTGACCTCAGCAATATATAGGCTTTTGGGTTATTGTGACACACACACACACACACACACACAAACACACACACACACACACACACACACACACACACACACACACACACAACCACACCACACACACACACACACAGACACACAGACACAGACACACAGACACACACACACAGACACACACACACAGACACACACACAGACACACACACACACAGACACACACACACATTGACACACACACACACACACACACATTGACACACACACACATTGACACACACACACATTGACACACACACACACACATTGACACACACACACACATACACACACACACACACAAAGGACCCTGAGAGGTTGGAAAGCTTGTAACATATCCACTACTTGTTGGCCCAATACAAAGTATCATACCCCCTCCTCCCCCCTGTGTTCCCGCAAGGTGTTATTTCTGGCGCTCTCCGCCCTAACGCACGGGATGACCATAGTTCATTGGGATGTTACCTTGTTCTGGTGTTTTGACAACGTGATTTTCATCTTCGTTGTGGACAGTTCCTGAAACTAGAACAGAGAAGCGGGTGAAGGACACGGAGAGAGATGAGTAAGGAAAGCCACATGGCGGGGTGGTTAGACCAGCGGGGCGCAAACTGGGGGGTGCTAGATTTTCTGGGGGGGGGGGGGGGGGGGGCGCAGCAGTTATAGAGGTCCCACGCTCTCCCCCAGGCAATTAAATTAAATGCCGGGGGACCGCGCGAGGCCTCTACAATACACTTCCCGCGACGCGTAATACACGTAACCCGGCGCTAAATGACGCCGCGGGGTCACATGATGTCATGTTACCATGGCAGCATGACGAACACATGACCCCGCATATCATTTGATGCCGGGTTCGAGCAGGGAGAGGGGGGGGTTGGACCGAGGCGCCAAGGAGAGCAGGCAGGGGTGTGCACGGGGAAACGTTTGCGCACCCTTGGGTTAGACCACTGGCGTTTGAAGTGGGAGTGTGCAAGTCACTTTGTCTCCCTGCGCCTGTTTTCTCTTCCCTACACTGTCAGCTCCTTGGCGCTGGGCGTTAGGCCGAGCATGACATTGCAGCTTCCTATTGGATGACCACGGCAGCCATCTTTGATTTGAATGTCACTTTATAGATGTAAAATGCTTAAAGTCTCAGGAATGGAGAGAGGAAGGGAAGGGAGGGGGTCCCTGGAGATATGAATCGTGCACTGTAGGTGACCCTCTGGTACCGACCGATTCTATAAAAAAATTGTGCCTGCAATAATATTGTTTTAATTAAAGGAGCTGCCCCACCGTGACTCCGCTTTTGGTTATAGGAAGCAGGGGGTCCCCAGAGCTGAGGCCCCTTTATTTTCAGCTCTGTGGAACCCCCCTCTAGTTCACAGAGGTTTAAACCCAGCCCCCCGCCTCCACCCGGAGATTGACAGCGGCGACCCGCAGCCCGGAGGTAAGTGCCGGAAAAACCCGGGTAAAACCCAGAGAGGTGGCAACCCTGGGTATTAGCGATATCCCTGCTTCAGCAGAGGGTGCGCAGTCATTGTAACCGAGTCACGGATTGTGCCACCTGTGCTGAAGCAGGGACATCCTGAAAACCTGACCCGTTGGTGGCTCTCGGGGGCTGGACTTGGCCTTCCCCTGCTCTACGTCGTCTGGTTTTTTCAAGTGTCCTACATCTGATACGTCGGTACTCAGCACCCATACGTGGTTTCAAAAGTGGGTCAATGGCAGGGGCCGGTCGGAGAAGGGGTTAACGGCTGTACAAAACGAACAAACATTTAGCAATGTGACAAGAAGTTACCGAAATAGGAGTCTTCCTCCGCTTTCATTGCCACGGAGGGCTTGTCATTGTTTGAGTTGGTGGGCCTGAAAATAAGGAAGAGGAGAATAATAATAATAATAATAATAATAATAATAATAATAGCATGTTCTTGTATAGCGCTGCAAGTTTTACGCAGCGCTTTACAGAGACATTTTGCAGGCACAAGTCCCTGCCCCGTGGAGCTTACAATCTATGTTTTGGGTGCCTGAGGCACAGGGAGATAAAGTGACTTGCCCAAGGTCACAAGGAGCCGACACCGGGAATTGAACCAGGCTCCCCTGCTTCACACTCTCAGTGCCAGTCAGTGTCTTTACTCACTGAGCCACTCCCTCTCCCTGAAAGAAATATCTGCTTCAGCTCAGGAGGGTCAGGTTCATACAGACTGCTGATATTCTGCGGTATGAAAGGGGAACGTGCGGGAGTCCTTGGGTTTACTTTTGCCGTCCGATGGATCAGTGAAGGGGTTCGTGGCACCACCAAAAATCTGCAATGTCGGATCCCAGGCAGTATAGCGGGGTCCTTAGCTAGTGTGGGGGCTGTGCACTTAGTAAGACCCCAAACTGCACCTTAGCAGGGGGGGGAGGGTAAAGCTGTCAATTACAGCAGAAGATTCCGAAGTCACCACCCACAATGCTTTGCAGCCACAGCAGCGAGGCATTGTGGGGCGTGACTTTAGAATCTCCCGCAGTGAGTGACAGCTATAGCCCCCCATGCTGCCTGCACACACTGAGGGGCAGTTTGGGGGATTATTAAGCGTGTGTTCCCCCCACGAGCTCAGGACACTATATACTGCCTGGGATCGGTCACACAGGGTTGGCGATAGTCTAAGGGGTCAGCATCTAACAACAACCTACATTTATTCCAAAATAGCCTGTCGGGAGGCTAAGCAATGCATCCACTACCCTTTCCATGAAGTAGTACATCCCCTAAGCATCACACCGATGAGCTGTTAATAAAGATGTAACTGGGCCCTAGTAACACCAGTATGAGCAATGTATTAGTACAATAAATAATAATTTTATATCATATAGCGCTTCTCTTCCAATAGGACACAGAGCGCGTCACAATCACAGCATAGCGCGCGGTACGCAGCACATAGGAATGTTACACACACAGGCCCCTGCCCCGCAGAGCTTACAATCTATGTGTTTGGTGCCCGAGGCACAGGGAGATAAAGGGACTTGCCCAAGGTCACAAGGAGCCGACCCCGGGAATGGGACCAGGCTCCCCTGCTCCACACTCATTGCCATTGTTTATAGAGTCGGTGCCGTTACGCGCTGAGCCGCACCTAAAACGGCTTTATTATTAGATACGGGAGCGAGCCTCATATCCTGTTTTGAATTCCTTCTCTTGGGCAGCTCAATTGCTAAAGGGAAGGCCAGGCAGGCGTCCAATGGTGGAGTCATGTCCCTCTTACAGACATTAAACCAGCCGGCTCTCCTGCGTTCTCACTTTTTCTTACATAGATGGAAGGTAGAGGTTCCTCGCGACTGAAACATGTTAATATCACTTCTGGGGACCCCCCCCCCCCCAGGGACCTCCCTCCCAAGGGACCCCCCCTCCTGGGTTCCAGAGATACATAACTATAAAGCCAGCGCCACTACCGTGCCATCTAGGGGAAACAAAATGGCGGTTTAAAATCTCCTGTGTTACATGGGCCAATAGGAAGTTGCGATGCCATCTTATCCTGCTTCCTATTGGCCTGTGCGGCGAGGAGGATTTAAAATATGCTGGCGCTACCTTCTGAGGACATACGTGTCTCAGGAGCTAGGGGGGTCTCCAGAGCTGAAATTAACAGGTATACGGCACTGCATATAACACAAGTATACGGCACTGAATATAACAGGTATACAGCACTGCATATAACACAAGTATACGGCACTGCATATAACACAAGTATACGGCACTGCATATAACACAAGTATACAGCACTGAATATAACAGGTATACACCACTGCATATAACCCAGGTATACACCACTGCATATAACACAGGTATACACCACTGCATATAACACAAGTATACAGCACTGCATATAATGAAGATACAACGCAGGATTTCAGCACATGGTGCAGTTGAATCTGGGAGAGAATGGGGCATATACAATTTATCCTCTAACAAGGTCACACTTTGGGCTCCCAAAAATATCTCGCCCCTCTACAAGGGGTTAAATGGGCGTAACAACATTACTCAGCGATGGGCTAATCGTCCTGCATTGAGATCTAAACAAGAAGGGTCCACAGTGAGGACTTGTTTCCACGACAACAGATAACTGCAGGCTCCCATAGCAACACGATTTGACCTGGGATGGGGAGGCGGGTAGGGCTCTATTTGAGCCATATGCTGCCACGCAACACATTGACAGTGAAGGGGTGAAGGTCGGCCTCCCCTTTTGCCCGTGAGAAGGTTAAATGAGTAATAATATGCAATTTTACGTACCTGGTCATATCCAGCGAAATCTCTTTGCCTGCGAGTGGAATGAAAGACACGAAAGGTTTTCTGAAGGTCATTTTACAAGGACACAATTACACGGACAGCATAAGGCCAATTCCTTTTAATTCCCCCATCCCAGCGACAAATGTAAGCAGGCAGACATATATGTTTCTTTCAAACTAAAATGCAATGCTACTACAGTATGTGGCTCAAATCGTTTATCACATCAGCCTGTGCTGAAACCTGTGACATGCATTAGCACAGGGGCGGCCGACTCCAGTCCTCAAGGGCCACCAACAGCTCAGGTTTGCAGGACATCCCTGCTTCAGCACAGGTGGCTCAATCAGTGGCTCACTAGTGGTGAAGCAGGGATATTCTGAAAACCTGACCTGGAGGGACTGACCCCTTAACCATGTCACTGCCATTAGTACACTTTGCTCCTAGGAGGGACTGACCCCTTAACCATGTCACTGCCATTAGTACACTTTGCCCCAGGAGAGACTGACCCCTTAACCCTGTCACTGCCATTAGTACACTTTGCCCCAGGAGAGATCGACCCCTTAAACATGTCACTGCCATTAGTATACTTTGCCCCTAGGAGGGACTGACCCCTTAACCATGTCACTGCCATTAGTACACTTTGCCCCTAGGAGAGACTGACCCCTTAACCCTGTCACTGCCATTAGTACACTTTGCCCCAGGAGAGACTGACCCCTTAAACATGTCACTGCCATTAGTACACTTTGCCCCTATGAGGGACTGACCCCTTAACCATGTCACTGCCATTAGTACACTTTGCCCCTAGAGAGAGACTGACCCCTTAACCCTGTCACTGCCATTAGTACACTTTGCCCCAGGAGAGACTGACCCCTTAAACATGTCACTGCCATTAGTACACTTTGCCCCTATGAGGGACTGACCCCTTAACCATGTCACTGCCATTAGTACACTTTGCTCCTAGGAAGGACTGACCCCTTAACCATGTCACTGCCATAAGTACACTTTGCCCCTAGGAGAGACTGACCCCTTAACCCTGTCACTGCCATTAGTACACTTTGCTCCTAGGAGGGACTGACCCCTTAACCATGTCACTGCCATTAGTACACTTTGCTCCTAGGAGAGACTGACCCCTTAACCATTTCACTGCCATTAGTACACTTTGCCCCTAGGAGGGACTGACCTCTTAACCATGTCACTGCCATTAGTACACTTTGCCCCTAGAAGGGATTGACCCATTAACCATGTCACTGCCATTAGTACACTTTGGTTCTAGGAAGGACTCTCAGGGCAAAATCCACAAAGCTTCATTAAATGAGGGCTCACAATGGGATCTAAAACAGGAATGGACGATGTGTTCCCTGAGTTAACATTTGTAGCATTAAAGCAGCACAAGCTGCAGTTCATTTTTTTTTGTCTTAGGGTTGAAGCAGGGGGTCTCTGGAGCTGAACTGCTTTAATTTCAGCTCCGGGACCCCCTGCTCCCCGAGATACGTACCGCCGGTGTCTGTGCCGGCAGCAGCTCCAGCTGGGCTAGTTGGGGCTAACAATATGGCGTTTTAAATGTCCCGCGTCTTGCGGGCCGATAGAAAGTCCCGATGTCACCCCTCTTCTGCGTCTTATTGGCTGGCGTGACGAGGGACATTTAAACGGGAAGGAGATACCGGCGCCCCCTACGGGAGGTATCTCGGGAAGCAGGGGTGTCCCCCGAGAGATGAAATTAATGGGGTTCAGCTCCAGCGACCCCCCCCCCTGCTTCAATCCTGTAACTAAAAAAAACAAAGAAATGAAAGAAAAATAAACTGCAACTGGTGCTGCTTTAAAGCTAATTATATACAAAAACAACGTCCGAACTACATCTCATTAGCCCAGGATTACCATCACGTTATTGTGGCCAACTCCAGTCCTCAAGGGGCCACCAACAGGCCAGTCTGGCTGAGCCACTGATTGAGCCACCTGTGCTGAAGCAGGGATATCCATAACACCTGACCTGTTGGTGGCCCTTGCGGACTGGAGTTTCCCGCCCGCCCGCCCCGGTGGTAGTGTAACGGTGCTTTAACTTACAATAACCGGACGTTATGCCGGTCTTGGCGTTACTCTGATCCAGACTCCGAAATAAGGGCTCTCGCTGACGGGGAGAGGGAAAGAAATGACGCCGGGAAATAACGCGATGTTATTACAATTACGCCCAGCTGTGACGTTACACCCATCCAGACAGCAAAAGTCCTATTTCCGTGTCTGGACTGGCGTAACGCTACATGTAGGTATAACGTACATAGCGATAAGTACCTGCGTTAACCTTAACAGGCTTTAGTGTGTAGAAGATGGTTATGATAAGGCCTCATTTGCATGTCATAATCTCTAACGGCCATTCTAGTTAACGCCATGCTCTTTATGGGGTAAAACACGATTTCTCCGGTATAGTCCTTTGACGAGACCTCGTTAGCGTTAACACCCGTTAAGTTAATTAACAAAGCTTTGCGGATCCGGGAATTATTTCACTACAACACGTGCCTCTATGTTTAGCTTTAAAACAGGCAGGCATAACTCCAATATTTGGTCCGAGTAAAAGGGAAACAATTTTATTTAAAATGCTCTCGAAGGAAGCCAACGGACAAAGCAGATACCGGTGGCGAGCTACATAAGAGGTCTCTGCGACCTTCTCCGGTAACTCAACACAAGGAAGCAAGGTTACCTTTTTTCTTCTTATCCAGATAGAAGTAGAGCAGAACGGCTGCTCCAACCAGTAGAATGGACATAACAAACCCGCCGATGACGCCCTTCTTCCAAGTGGCCAGGACAGCTGGAAGTGAAGAAGCAGGAGTGAGATCTTGGCAATGAAGGATGGAGTTCTATCAAGCCACCTCAGGTGGCATCATCCACATTTCCATAACTCGAACACATATAAAGGGAACTCATACATGGGGTTTCTCACTGTCTGGGTGGCTGTGTCTCATTCTCACTGCTTATTTGTTCACCCTCCCGTGTGTGGGCAATGACATCATCAGACTGGAGTTAAAGCTTCATCTGGTTCTGCCTGCCATGTTTTCCTATCCCATCCCAGCATAGAGAGGGACTTTCTCCCACTTAAGATTCATGGAAATTTAGGAGAGGTCCTCCTAGGACCAAAGTGAAGTGATGGTGGTGGTATGCTTGAAAGCTTACATTTGGATAAGACCTAATAATACATTCTCAAACTCTTCATGAAATGACTTTACTTTAAAGGTGACTAAATGTGTCTAAGTAAGATGTCTACGTGGATAAAATGTTTGTTTTTGCCCACTACATGGAACTGCACCCCATCGAATATAATTAAACGTTCTTCCCTATCTTATTACAAGGGGATGCAAAAAAACAAACCGAAATTAATCTTGGAATATATTAGCTTTTGGGCAGCCTTGATTTTAATAATGCTGTTTTATAGATCTTTTGGCTGACATGACGACTCCTTTTACAAGAACATTCTATTTTGGAAATGTTCCTCCATGCCGGACCTACAACGTAAAGGGAAAATTCCACATAGTCTCTGAGTTGAATTTTTAAGGGTTTCTGAAAGGGGAAAGTGTTTGTCAATCAAGTATTTTCTTTCCCCTTATCCCCCTGTCCTTATCAGAGACCCAATTAAGATAAGGGGAGGCAGGGAGGGGGGAAGCTCTAGTTGTATAAGCACTTGCTGATCAGTGACATCACACAGTGACATCACCCAAAAGGGAGCAGCCAGAGGACATCAAACCCCTCCCAAGTCTCATTTTACAAAACACAATCAAAAATACTTATAGGTGTCAGATTTGGGTAGATGAGACCCCTTAAACATGTCACTGGGATTAGATCTCTTTGGTCCTAGGAGGGATTGCCCCTTTAAATTAGAATATTATATATCACGGGACTGGTAGGATCAGACAAGAGAAACGTCTCTTCATAACCCAAGTGGACAATCATGAGAAAGTGAGACAACGTTTCTCTCCCTCTTGTGACCACGGACATCCAGTCTCAAGTTGGGCTCCAAGGACGTGGTTGCCCACCTGTTTCCCCCGGTCGGTGGCCCTGTACTCATCTCTGGCTATGTATCTGCTCCCCTTACTAAACCCTTCTCAAGGGTGTCCATCCCTCCAAAATCTTTCTACTGCTCTGTCTGATCTGAAGTCTTTCTCTCCGCTCCCTACCCATGAAACTCTCCTCTCTCGACTGTATCTCCCAAGCTCATTCTCCACCTCTCCAAGACCCACCTGAAAAGGTAAAGAGGGGCAGGTTCGCGGGTTCGAACTTTCGAAAGCTCGTTCGGAAGTTCGAGTAGAACTTTAGACTCAACGTTCGAATCCGATCCAAGACTCGAGAAAGGCTCATCCTTCTTTTTTCTTTCTCTAAACTTGGCAATTTTTCCCTCCCCCCCCCATAATTTTGTACAAAACCAAAACCCTAACATGAAAATCTTTTAGACCCAAAACACCTGTAAAAGTGATTACTAAAAAATCACCTTGACAATGAAGCTCTGTAACATGGAGACATGGCCCAGTGCATATGTGCTTAACCCCTTGATCATGCCTTACATACATTTTGTACTTTCGTGTACTCCTGTGTCTATATGCCTCTTACCCCACCAGTTAGATTGTAAGCTCTTCTGCGCAGAGTCTCCTATTCCCCAATGTATACTTTTACGTTTCGCGCACCTTATCTTGTATTATGTAATACAGGGAAGATGCGACAAATATATCTTGAATATCTGCGTCCATGGTGAGCGCTACATAAATATTAAAATACCACCAAAAACCATAGCGTCGGCTCAAAGACCTGCGTTAAAGTTATAGATCCCTTTAGAATCTCGAAAGAGAGCAGAGCGATTATACCAGGTGGCTAAAACATATTATAATTCAAGTGCAGAGATCAAGATGATCAAAAGTCCCCCGTACCCCCCATTTCAAGTGCTCCACTTAAAAGGTGGTCATTTTAATCATCTTGATCTGTGTTCTTGAAATATACATAAAAATACAACAGAAATACAATATGATAGGAGAGAATGAACCTTTGCACATCAGAGATTTGGTTATGGGAAATGTTGCATTGGTGAGAGGGGGGGGGGGACCAACACTCCCAAATTAGGGTACAGACTACATATATATACATATATATATATATACAGTGTTCGACAAATCCAGTCACCTACAGGCCCGTGGCGACTGGATTTGACCCTGCAGCGACCTCCTCATAGCCGCCCAAGCAGGACGAGATTGGGAGCAGGACTAGGTGGCGAGTAGATTTTTTGGTTCGGCGAGTAGATTTTTGGGTGATTTGTCAACCACTGTATATATATATATATATATATATATACAGGCATACCCCGGTTTAAGGACACTCACTTTAAGTACACTCGCGAGTAAGGACATAGCTCCCAATAGGCAAAAGGCAGCTCACGCATGCGCCTGCCAGCACGTCCTGAACAGCAATACCCGCTCCCTACCTGTACTGAAGCTGTGTGCAAGTGGGGAGATTATAGAGCCTGTTACAAATGCATTATTTACATCAGATATGCACGTATATAACGATTGCAGTACAGTACATGCATCGATAAGTGGAAAAAAGGCCGTGCTTCACTTTAAGTACATTTTCGCTTTACATAACATGCTCCGGTCCCATTGCGTACGTTAATGTGGGGGTATGCTGCCTGTATATATAGAAAATATTATATATATATATATATATATATATATATACACACATATATATATATATGTATAATTATTTTTTTTATATAATAATGATTGCGTTTATTAACATTATTTTTATTATTGATATTATTATCTCTGACCTTTCACAGTGACCGGAGTGCTCTCTATAGTGCGATTGGCTCTGTTGGAAGCTTTGCAGAAGTAGCTCCCTTCTTCGTGTTTGCCAAATGACAGACATTGCCAAGCAGCGCTGAAACCGTTCACAGTCACCGAGTGCAGGGAGCGGTCTCTGCCGTGCTTGAAAAACTGGAACTCAATTGGGAAAGATCCGTTTTCTACTTTGCACACCAGGGACAATTCCCTGCCGTCTTCTACTTCGCCGTTGGATGGGATGACGATGAGAGTCATGTTTCGGACAGGAGCTGCAGAGGAAGTAAACCCCAGGAAGGGGGAAATCAGACTTGAGCATGGGTCATCAGCTGGTCAATGTTTTAACCAGTTTACTGCCTTCTGTAGAAGAAAGCCCGGACCAATATGACACCAAAATGTTGACCCCCGTATGTGACATGTGTGTTGTCTTGCATTTATAGTATCAATTCTAAGCTTTATGTACTGTGTCAACGTTTCGTTCCCATATTGCACCTTCATCACCATCTTCACCCACAAGTTAACACACAAAAAGATCAATTGAACTGGTGTTGCCGTTATGGCATTGGCATTACCTACTAATAATTGGACTGCTTCTTTGCCAACACATTAACACCGACATGGAATCAGTTTCTCCCCCTCCTCCCATCCCCTCCCCCCCTCAACATGAATATTAAAAGGTCTTACTTATCACAGTGATGTTAACCATGACGCTAGTCTGGTTAGAAAACGTATTCTTGTTTGTAGCCAGGCACTGGTACCCGTCCAAAACGCGTGGCTCGGTCACGTTAACTTTAAACACAGCCGACTCGTTCACGTACACGTCGATTCTGCCTAGCTGCTCCGTTTTCCTGACTAGGGTGTAGGTGATGGGAAGAGTTCCCTTCTGGGACATGCAGCTTAATTCGAGAGTCTGTCCCAGCACCACCATCCCGGTGTGTTGGGTAAGATGCGTCAGAACGGGCATGGAGACGGGAGCTGAAAAGGAACCATAAGCAGGGAACGTTGAGCGTAGGTTAAACCAGACGGAATCATCTATGGGAAAACAATTAACCACGTGGTTGTCAGTGTGGTCCAAATACACCGAAATGGCTTTTTTCCAATTTAATCTCAATAACACTTGGAGTACGGCTGCAAAACCTTAAAAAAAAAAACAGGTTTATCACTGAGAATATATAATGCTGTGGCGATACTTATGGCCCCTCAAGTCACTGGTAAAAAGACCCCAATGTCAGGTCCACCATAGAAACGTCATTACATGTGAAATAATGTAAGTTAACCGCGGTCACCCAGGCGTGATGTGGGTCGGTTGCATTTTTACACATCGAAAAAGTGGATTTGTTGGCACACAGAAGATTGCGACCAAGAGAAGAAAATGTGTCCCGGTCTACCCGAGGCTTATTAACCAGAGGAACGCGTTGGAACTCCTCTTATTTCTCCCAGTCTTCGGATCAGAAGGTGACACCAAAAGGGCAACATAGCTTGTTCTGTTCACACTATGACTTACAAAGCAAAAAAACGGGGAAAGATGGTGGTGCACAGCAAGTAAAAAGAAGGGTTCAAGTGCCCGAAAATCCGGAAAAAATATTTACTTAACACATATCCATGACACGATGAGGGGAGTGAAACTCCAACGCGTTTCACGCCTGCCTCTGCGCTTCGCCAACATTCCTCTTTGGTCTTGATGATTCATTTTGGTTTTTTTTTTAACTTGATACATATTTCACCTACAGTACAAGTAATGACTTGGCTTCCATATTCATAGCCCATGCTGAAATAATCAGGTTGCACGTGGCTGTTTCCCATTACAGAGCTCTACTTACCATATACTTTAATAAATAGTGGATCACTTCTTTTGGTAATGTTTGATATTGTGACCTCGCATACGTAGACGCCAGTGTCATACTCCGCCGCCTTCTTCCCGTACTTCCCCCCTGTGTTCATCAGTTTGCCGTGACCTTTGCCCTTTCGCAGATAGTAACTCTGGCTGCCGGAAGCGTTGCGGGATAACCCGGGGACGCTGCACGACATCGCCAAAACGTTCCCTTCATCCAACTCCTTGACATTCGAGAGAAGACGCGGCCGTGAAAACAGCTCTGCAAACAGGGAGGACAAAGCAAACTGAGGGGGATAGCATTTCCTCGGGCTGCTCCCTTGTGTCTGATGTCACTGTGTGTTCAACAAGAGTTTGCACAGGCAAAAGCCCCCTCCTCCTTTAATAATAATAATAATAATAGCATGTTCTTGTATAGCGCTGCGAGTTTTACATAGCCCTTTACAGAGACATTTTGCAGGCACAGGTCCCTGCTCCGCGGAGCTTACAGTCTATGTTTTTGGTACCTGAGGCACAGGGAGATAAAGTGACTTGCCCAAGGTCACAAGGCGCCGACACCGGGAATTGAACCAGGATCCCCTGCTTCACACTCAGCGCCAGTCAGTGTCTTTAATCACTGAGCCGCTCCTTCTCCCTTTACCTTTAATGGCTCTCTGATAAGGCTACAGATAACACTTGATTGGCAGACACTTCCCTATTTAAAGGCCCCAAGGAAAAACAATGTGTAATACATTTCCCCCCAAATTAGATTTGTTTAGGAAACCCAATGAGATTGGTACATTCTCTACAACAAAGTTGTTTTCTAGCCAGCTATGTGGGATTGCACCTTTAAATGCTATGCCATGCCTGACTCTGTTCCTATAAGCTCCCGTGATCCCAGGGAAGAAGGAATTAACCATTTTAGCGCCCTTTGGCACGGAAAGGGGTTTAAAGCAGCAATACTACACTTCCCATTTTCTTATTTGTATATGTAAAGCGTGGGACTCTGTATAATTGTACATTTTGACCTAAGCTGGCAATCGTTTGGTGCTCCTGTTATAAATCTGTTAAAAAAACTAAAAAACTAAAAAAAAACATGTATTGTCGTCATAACTCTGTGCCCCGGACATACTTGAAAACGAGAGGCAAGTCTTAATGCCCGGGGCGCGCAAACTTTTTTTGTTGCGCCCCCCCTTCCTGCTGTCCTCCGTTGTGCGCCCCCCCCTCCTTACCTCGCGCAGCGTCAAATGAGGGAATCAGTGGATCCCTCCCGTACCTGTCACAGTGATGGAGTCAGTGGATCCCTCCCGTACCTGTCACAGTGATGGAGTCAGTGGATCCCTCCCGTACCTGTCACAGTGATGGAATCAGTGGATCCCTCCCGTACCTGTCACAGTGATGGAGTCAGTGGATCCCTCCCCTACCTGTCACCGTGATGTACTCAGTGGATCCCTCCCGTACCTGTCAGAGTGATGGAGTCAGTGGATCCCTCCCGTACCTGTCACAGTGATGGGGTCAGTGGATCCCTCCCGTACCTGTCACAGTGATGGAAATGCTGCTCGTTTTCGCCGTCTTCCTGGATTCCGCCGTGCACGTGTAGTTACCCATGTGGCTCTCTGTCGCCAGCTGGAAATACACCGCGCTCCCCGTCTGAGAACTCTTCAATATCTGCTTGTCCTTCTGGATGGTGATTTCCACCGGCTCCGAGATGGCGTGGGACGTCTGCGCGGAGCATCGGACGGTCATGTTTTGCCCTTCCGTGAAGTTGACGGACGGCCACACCTCAAATCTGGGGGTTGAAAACGGCTCTGCGGAAAAGAATGGAAAAGAAATTATTTTGGGCTCAGTCCGTTGACCCTTTGAGTTGCCGCGTGGGGCCGCGGCACCAGAGTTCCACCGCCCCTCACAGCGCGTCGGACGTCATGTTTTGCCCTCTCAGTCCTGTAAGTGACGGACGGCCACACCTCAAATCGTGGGTGTTGAAAAACGGCTCCTGCGAGAACAGCATGGAAAAGAAAATTATTTTGGGCTCAGTCCCGTTGACC
>CM071588.1:9733626-9996101 GCA_036426205.1 Ascaphus truei | reverse complement strand
TACGTATGCGCGGAGGAGCATCGGACGGTCATGTTTTGCCCTTCGTGAAGTTGACGGACGGCCACACCTCAAATGGGGGTTGAAAACGGCCTCTGCGGAAAGAATGGAAAAAGAAATTATTTTGGGCTCAGTCCGTTGACTTTGAGTTGCCGCGTGGGGCCGCGGCACCAAGAGTTCCACCGACCCCTCACAGCGCGGCACACGTTGCCGCGTCACTGTTGACGCGAAGGAGGACAGGAGGTCTCTCACTCCCCTCTTCCGTGTTAGATGGCGCTGAATGCGGTCACTACGTCAGAGGCGGCCAAACCTTCAGTCCTCAAGGGTCACCAACAGGTCGGTTTTAAGGATATCCCTGCTTCAGCACAGGTGGCTCAGTCAACATTGTGTGATCGCGTTTCAATTGTATCAGGAGATATGACGATTAGTCAAGAGGTGTTATAATGAGGTGTTTGGGGAGGGGTTATAGGAGTTAGGGGAGGAGATAGTCAGAGCGATGTTATAATGAGGTGTTTTGGGGAGGGGTTATAGGAGGAGTTAGGGGAGGAGATAGTCAGAGCGATGTTATAATGAGATGTTTTGGGGAGGGGTTATTGGAGGAGTTATGGGAGGAGATAGTCAGAGCGATGTTATAATGAGATGGTTTGGGGAGGGGTTATAGGAGGAGTTAGGGGAGGAGATAGTCAGAGCGAGGTTATAATGAGGTGTTTGGGGAGGGGTTATAAGGGGAGTTAGGGGAGGAGATAGTCAGAGCGAGGTTATAATGAGGTGTTTTGGGGAGGGGTTATAGGAGGAGTTAAGGGAGGAGATAGTGAGAGCGATATTATAATGAGGGTTTTTGGGGAGGGGTTATAGGGGGAGTTTACGGGAGGAGATAGTGGGAGCGATGGTTATAATGAGATGTTTTGGGGAGGGGTTTATAGGAGTTAGGGGAGGAGATAGTCAGACGATGTTATAATGAGATGTTTTGGGGAGGGGTATTGGAGGAGTTAGGGAGGAGATAGTCAGAGCGAGGTTATAATGAGATGGTTTGGGGGGAGGGGTTATAGGAGGAGTTAGGGGAGGAGATAGTCGAGCGACGGTTATAAGAGGTGTTTTGGGGAGGGGTTTATAAGGGGAGTTAGGGGAGGAGATAGTCAGAGCGAGGTTTAATGAGGTGGTTTTGGGGGGGGTGGGTATAGGAGGAGTTAAGGGAGGAGATAGTGAGAGCGATATTATAATGAGGTGTTTTGGGAGGGGGTATAAGGGGAGTTAGGGGAGGAGATAGTCAGAGCGAGTTATAATGAGGTGTTTTGGGGAGGGGTTATAGGAGGAGTTAGGGGAGAGATAGTCAGAGCGATGTTATAAGAGATGGTTTGGGGAGGGGTTATAGGAGGAGTTAGGGGAGGAGATAGTCGAGTAGCGATGTTATAATGAGGGGTTTGGGGAGGGGTTATAGGAGGAGTTAGGGGAGGAGATAGTCAGAGCGATGTTATAATGAGGTGTTTTGGGGAGGGGTTATAGGGGAGTTAGGGAGGAGATAGTCAGAGGAGAGCGGTTATAAGAGGTGTTTTGGGGAGTGGGTTATAGGAGGAGTTAAGGGAGGAGAAGTGAGGAGCGTATATAATGAGGTGTTTTGGGGAGGGGTTATAAGGGGAGTTAGGGAGGAGATAGTCAGAGCGATGTATAATGAGATGTTTTGGGGAGGGGTTATAGGAGGAGTTAGGGGGAGGAGTAGTCAGAGCGATGTTATAATGAGGTGTATTATTGGGGAGGGGTTATGAGGAGGAGTTAGGGAGGAGATAGTGAGAGCGAGGTTATAATGAGGTGTTTTGGGGAGGGGTTATAGGAGGAGTTAGGGGAGGAGATAGTCAGAGCGAGGTTATAATGAGGTGTTTTGGGGAGGGGTTATAGGAGGAGTTAGGGGAGGAGATAGTCAGAGCGATGTTATAATGAGGTGCTTTGGGGAGGGGTTATAGGAGGAGTTAGGGGAGGAGATAGGATAGTCAGAGCGATGTTATTAATGAGGTGCTTGGGGAGGGGTTATAGGAGGAGTTAGGGGAGGAGATAGTAGAGCGTGATATTATATGAGGTGTTTTGGGGAGGGTTATAGGAGGAGTTAGGGGAGGAGATAGTCAGAGCGATGTTATAAATGGAGATGTTTTGGGGAGGGTTTAGGAGGAGTTAAGGGAGGAGAAAGTCAGAGCGAGGTTATATGAGATGTCTGGGGAGGGGTATAGGAGGAGTTAGGGGAGGAGTCGTCAGAGCGAGGTTATAAGAGGGATTTTGGGGAGGGTTATAGGGAGGTTAGGGGAGGAGTACATAGTCAGAGCGAGTGTTATAATGAGGGTTTTTGGGGAGGGGTATAGGAGGGAGTTGTTAGGAGGAGAAAGTCGAGCGATGTGTTATAATGAGATGTTTTGGGGAGGGGTTTATAGGGGAGTTAGGGAGGAGAGAATAGAGGCGAGTGTTATAATGATGTGTTTGGGGAGGGGTTATAGGAGGAGTTAGGGGAGGAGATAGTCAGAGCGAGTTATAATGAGGTGTTTTTGGGGAGGGGTTATAGGAGGAGTTAGGGGAGGAGAGGAGATAGCAGAGCGATGTCTAATGAGGTGTTTTGGGGAGGGGTTATAGGAGGGGTTATAGGAGGAGTTAGGGGAGGAGATAGTCAGAGCGATGTGGATAATGAGGGTGGTTGGGGAGGGGTGTTATAGGAGGAGTTAGGGGAGGAGATAGTGAGAGCGAGGTATAATGAGGTGTTTTGGGGAGGGGTTATAGGAGGAGTTAGGGGAGGAGATAGTCAGAGCGATGTTATAATAGGTGTTGGTTTGGGGGGGTTTATAGGAGGAGTTAGGGGAGGAGATAGTGAGAGCGAGGTTTAAATGAGGGTGTTTTGGGGAGGGGTTATAGGGGGAGTAAGGGGAGGAGAGAGTCAGAAGCGATGTTATAATGAGGGTGTTTTGGGAGGGTGGTTATAGGAGGAGTTAGGGGAGGAGATAGTCACAGCGATGTTATAATGAGTGTTTTGGGGGGGTTATAAGGATAGGAGTTAGGAGGGGAGATAGTCAGAGCGAGGTTGTTATAATGAGATGTCTGGGGAGGGGGTTATAGGGGGAGGGAGGTAGGGGAGGAGATAGTCAGAGCGAGGTTATAATGAGATGTTTTGGGGAGGGGTTATAGGGGGAGTTAGGGGAGGAGATAGTCAGAGCGAGGTTATAAGAGAGTTTTGGGGAGGGGTTATAGGAGGAGTTAGGAGGGGAGGAGAAGTAAGAGCGAGGAGGTTATAATGAGGTGTTTTGGGGAGGGGTTATAGGAGGAGTTAGGGGAGGAGATTTGTAGAGTGATTATAATGAGGTGTTTTGGGGCGGGGTTATGGAGGAGTTAGGGAGGAGATGTCCGAGCGAGGTTATAATGAGGTGTTTTGGTGGAGGGGTTATAGGAGAGTTAGGGGAGGAGATAGTACCAGCGATGTTATAATGAGGTGTTTTGGGGAGGGGTTATAGGAGGAGTTAGGGGAGGATATGCCAGAGGTGAGGGTTATAATGAGATGTTTTGGGGAGGGTTAGGGGTTATAGGAGGAGTTAGGGATGAGAAAGTCAGAGCGATGTTATAAGAGATGTTTTGGGGGAGGGGTTATAGGAGGAGTTAGGGGAGGAGAAAGTCAGAGCGAGAGCGATTATAATGAGATGTCTTGGGGAGGGGTTATAGAGGAGGAGTTAGGGGAGGTGGATAGTCAGAGCGAGGTTATAATGAGATGTTTTGGGGAGGGGTTATAGGAGGAGTTAGGGAGGAGAAAGTCAGAGCGATGTATTATAATGAGGTGGTTTGGGGAGGGGTTATAGGGGAGTTAGAGGAGGAGGATAGTCAAGCGAGTTATAAATGAGGTGTTTGGGGAGGGGTTATAGGAGGAGTTAGGGGAGGAGATAGTCAGAGCGAGGTTATAATGAGGTGTTTTGGGGAGGGGTTATAGGAGGAGTTAGGGGAGGAGATAGTCAGAGCGAGGTTATAATGAGGTGTTTTGGGGAGGGGTTATAGGGGGAGTTAGGGGAGGAGATAGTCAGAGCGAGGTTATAATGAGATGTTTAGGGGAGGGGTTATAGGAGGAGTTAGGGGAGGAGATAGTGGGAGCGATGTTATAATGAGGTGTTTTGGGGAGGGGTTATAGGAGGAGTTAGGGGAGGAGAAAGTCAGAGCGATGTTATAATGAGATGTTTTGGGGAGGGGTTATAGGAGGAGTTAGGGGAGGAGAAAGTCAGAGCGAGGTTATAATGAGATGTAGCAAAAGTTGAGCCTATAACTGCTGCATTTTCTTCTCTCTGAGCCAAATAAATCTGTCAGGTTAAATGGTATTATCCTCTGCTCCAAAGAGATCCGCGGCAAATGTAACAACCAAGATTTGAAAAAGACAGTACAGTATTTGTACAATACAGTACAAATAAAGTACACACGTACGTCGCAAATTGACGCCGATGCAAATATTTGCTTCATGTTTGAAGAAACTTGCACCATTTATGAGACGCACCACCCTATGCGTGTCTCACTACCGTTCTGTATCAGTGCCAGCGGTGGAACTACTCATCGCTGGGACCAGGGGCAGGAAAAAAAGGCCCGCCCACCGCCAGGCCCCACCTTGTGCCGCGCAACTTGCGAGGCCTTACCCGGTGGCAGCAGGACCCCACCCGGGTGGCAATTGTGGAAGCTGGGCTCCGCTGCACAGTTGAGCCTCAGGGATGGGAGAAAGAGAGGGGGCCCTGTAGAAAATGCTGGAACACTGTTTCGGCGGGCGGGTGGCAGTATGGGCCCCTAACAGTCGGGTCCTGGTGCAGCTGACCCCGGCTGCACCTATGGACCTTCCGCCCCCGACCAGTGCATGAGTGTACCTCATAAAATATACCACAGCAACGTCAGGCTCTCCCAGGTCCTTCTTAGAATTGCCACCGAGACCTATTTAGAATACGTGAAAGTGACCACTGTCTCCTTAAGTAATGACAGAGATCCCAGCTCTAGAGAGGGCTTCCATTTTGGCAACAAATGTGCACATGTCTCTGTGGGCCATATATACTAAGCAGTGCTATTCCATAAGACACCTTCTGGCTTCCAAAGAGACTTTCAAGTGAATGGGACGTAAGGTCCCCCGGAGTACCTTAAAGCTGCAGTTCAGTCTTTTTTTTTTTAATTAATTTTTTTACTTCAATAGTTTCATGTGTGCAATCTCTAATTACCTAAAAAAACTGCATAGCTGCCGGTCAATTCGTTCTCCGTCTATTGATCGGCAAAGTTTGGCGACATCTTTAAATATGGGGAATGGAAATCGTTGCTATAGGAACAAGCACGCTTGTTAAAATAGGATACAAGAAAATTGGTCTTTCAAAGTTGTTGTTTTTAAAACAGAAAATGCTAAAAGTATTTTTTCTTACTACAGAACTGATTTATTAAAAAAAAAACCACACATGCAGGATATTGCCTGAACTGCAGCTTTAAGGCATAGCGCAGGTAAGTAAACATGGGTTTGTTTCTGTATGTATAACAATGTGTCTTCCCCTTCATTGTCAGACGGGCCATAACGCATTGCTCAGCATGCTGTTACAATGCTCTGCAAAGCGTTGCAGGCCCCCACTGGAATGGAGGGGAGCAAATTTGTGCGTCCAAGGTATTCGCTCCTCCAAGCGTTTCCCTCTCGTTATATCTTTGTGGGATTGCACCTTTACATCTTAGGATTCTTGTCACGGGGTGAGCCTTACTTACCGACCACAGCCACCATCTGCTTTTCACTGGTGTCCGACGTCTCTTGGTTCGGAACAGAAAGGATTTTCGCGACACACTCAAACTTCAGAATCCTCTCTCCTTCTGCTATTTGGAAGAGAGCCTCAGCGTAGTTCTTGGTATTAGACATTTTGGATTTCTCCTGCCTCTCCTTATTCTGCGGTGTCTTGTAGAAGGTGAATGTGAAGGGTGGATCCTCTTCTGCTGCTTCACACGTGGCTATTATTTCCTCCCCTTCCTTTACTTCCTTCTTGGAAAGTCTAAGTATGGGTTTTGACAGCCCTTTAAAAGAAACACAAGGCAGATTAAACAAGCTGTAGATAGACCAAAAGAGCTTCCATAGCACATTTCCCCATTGAGCAGCTATGGACTTCTAAAGGGTAGAGTTGTCCTCTGGCTATAGGTCACCCATGCTGGCTCCATAGCAAGGTTGCTGGGACCATGCTCAGATTGTGACATCTGCTCTACTGGACCACACTCAGTATTAGGGCTACCATGACACATCTTTGGTAGGCAATAGCAGCCATGGAAAAATGCTACAAGTCAATTGACATCTATGACATGTGAAGGGAGTACGAAGGCGAATCAGTCCTTTCATGCCAAAATCTCTGGGGAAATGGAGGGTGTAGCACCTTCTGCACTATTACTTCAACTCCCCCTTGCTCCACAGACATTTCTCATCCCAAATTTCAGAACTTGGCTTTGATAGACTTCCTTGGGTGTGACAGCGTAAAATAGGAAAACATACAGAATCTGTATTATGCCTCCTATCCCTAAACATTCTGGGATTTTGCTCGTATTTAGATTTACAGTATGTCCCAGAAGGCACATGGATGGGAATTAAAAACCAGGACTGACCCAGACTGCCCCTGGATGTTATGCTGTATGATACCAAAGAAGCTTAACCATACTTCCATGCATTGGGATTTACCAGTGACGGTGATCGGTAACTCCATGCTGGTTTTTTCCCTGCCGCTCACATCCACCTTGCACTTGTAGGACCCAGAGCTGGACACCCTCGTTGAATTGATGGTGTACGTCTCGTGCTCTTTGAAGGAGCTGACATTATAGACCAAGTCATCATTCTTGTAAAAGGAAATGCTGTACTTCAGCAGGAAGCTCCCCGTCTTCACGATTTCGACAGAGCAGTCCAATTCCAGCTTGGCCCCATTTTTCAAGACGTTGGACGGAAGAGCTTTCAGTTCAACCTTGTTGATGGTGAAGGCTCGATATGAAAGGAAAATAACTGATCATTCCCAGTGACCACATAGCATAATTCATCAATGTACAAGACCCCCAGGTACCATTGTTGAGTAGATTTGCCAACTTCCCCGAATTAAGCAGGACTATCCTAAGTTTGTAGGCAACATCCCATCTCAAGCTGGTTGGGACAGTAGAACCTCCCAAAACTGGAGATACCTTGGCTTCTTGTGCGTTTGGCTAAGGTTCGTAACGAACCAGTGTGTACTGGAGATGTCCAGAAGAAGGAGTAAGAAGAAAGATAGAGGAGGGAATAGTTCTCTATAAAGAGGTTGGAAAGAGATAACTACAGGAAAAATGTATGCTAGTCACCCGCCACCAATGTGTCAGTTTGCTAGTCACCCGTTCAGATGCTGACAGCGGGGCATCCGAGTGTGCTGGCAACTAAAATTACACACATGCACAAGATATGAAACCTAACGGATTAGCTCAGCGAGTAACGACACTGACGCTGTCAACAACAAGACTGAGCGTGCAGCAGGGGAACCTGGTTCAATTCCCGGTGTTGGCTCCTTGTGAGCTTGGGTAAGTCACTTTATCTCCCTGTGCCTCAGCCACCAAAAACATTGATTGCAAGCTCTGCGGGGCAGGGACTGTGTCTGTAACAATCCTGCGTACTGCGCGCTATACTGTAATTCCAACGCGCTTTGTGTCCCATTGGGAGGAAAGCGCTATATGAAAAAAAGTTATTATTAAACTGGATGCAATTATACATCATTTTTAAGGGGCAAACTATTAAAGCAGCAATTCCTCCTAACTAGCCATTGTTATTTACAAGATTGGAACCTCCTGGACACAACGGTGCTATTTCCAGTTCTGGGGACCCCCTAGTTCCTGAAATAATTACAGGTGAAGTTACCGGTGTTACTTACTGGTTTATAAAAGGGGATTTAAGTGACTATCCAATAGGAAGCTGCAACCATTGATGTTTCGGCTTACTATTGGGCCCGAGATTTGGTAGCCATTTTGTTTCCCCTGGAGGGAGATTTAAACCAAGTAACTTCCCTGGCAAGTATATTGGGAACCAATGGGGATCCACAGGAGCTAAAAAAAATGGTGGTATTCAGTTTCCAGGGACTCTCGGTCCCCATCCTGTAAAAGAAAGGGGGGGATAAAGAAAGGGTAGAGGGGATAAAGAAAGGGTAGGGGGGATTGCTGCATTAATGCTCCAATACAAAGTTGCAAAAGGGGGACTTAGAAAGCGAACCATGTACATCGTTACACAGACTATGATCATGTTAATGTATATCTGCAGTGGGCAAGGCCCATATTGGAATCCATCTTGGAAAATAATGCATCATGGCCAATTCCTGTCCTCAAGGGCCAGCTACGGGTCAACTTTTCCCTGCAGCAAGGATATCCCCTGCTTCAGCACAGTCAAAGACTGAGCCTCTGATTGCACCTCCTGTGCTGAAGCTGGGGCTGATGGAGTCACCTGTGCTGATGCAGGGATATCCTGAATAGTTTTGGGGGGGGGGGGCGCGGCTCACTTACCCGGCTTCCGTGTCCACTCATCACATCACCCCGAATCAACATTAGAAGCCGGAGGGAGGAGGAGGGGGGGCGCGACACAGGGGGAGAGCAGGCAGGGGGGGGGGGGCGCAGTGTTAGGGTATTGATATCCCTACCCATTTCATCAGCAGAGCCTGCGGTTTATCCCACATACCTGCAAGTGTTGATCTGTACGCTTATCAGGTTACCACCACACCTAGCTCTAGCCGCCGCCCCCCATATCACGGGGGACTTTTTTTTTAATCATTCACTGTATATAATCCCATGCATTTTTAATATGATGGTTGAATAAAACGTTATTATTTTTCGGCGCGATCCTTACACCAACTGCATAGGAGGCTGTGTATGCGTTAGTCCATCCTATCACTATTAGTGACGGAGACACTATATCTCGAGGACTCATATGGTCATTATTGATAAATCCACAGCGAGTGCCTATTGTGGGATCTTTTGGGACCCTCTTGGGTCTTTTTGTAAAAAAATGTGAAAATATGGGGCAACGTGTCTGCAAACAGTAGTGGTACTGTGGTTGATTGACAGAAATCCAACATCGGGACAAAGATCGGTGACCTCATTTTAACAAGGTCCATGCAATATTTAAAAATAGACAGAGAAAGACGTTAGATTGTTTTGTTTTTTTAAGTAAATGGATGAGGACGGGGGAGGAAAGCCGGGTCAATGGTCCCAGGCCCGGCCATGAAGGAGAAGATCTACGTAGGTGGGCCTCTACCTCGTTAGCACCCTCCACCCAATGCTCCCCCCACCCACCCATGCTCAACAACCCAGGGGCCCAGGTCAAGACGGTAGCCCTGGGTGCCAGAAAAGCTGCCGGCGCCCGTGAATGTGGAACTGTAGCAAGGGAAAGACTCTATATATATAAAACTGAAAAGTGTTGTTCGTGCGTCCCTGTAGACAATTTGATTGTCCCTCCCACGGCTCTCATTGGCCGGTGTGTCTCGCCCTCCCTCCCCGTGTGTCCCGCCCCCCCATGGCTCACATTGGGCGGTGCGCTCTAACCCACTGTTAGTACGTGGGAGCTGGTGGGGGGGGGGTGGGGAGCGGGAGCTGGAGCAGGGGGGGGGGGGAGCGGGAGCTGGTGCGGAGGGCTGCAGCAGGGGTCTCCCGGGCTGCAAGAGGCTGTGCAGCAAGCCCCCACACATGCCCTCTGCTGCTTGCCCTCCGTGCCCCCTCCCCCGGTCGGTCCGTTCATCCGTCCGTCCCCACCCCATTTACATTGATCCACAACGTTCTTGCTCACAGCTGCTAATTACGCATCGGTTCCAGGGGACGATACGAGATACGAGTGTGCGTCGGAAAGATCTAACGTCACGATGCATGTTTTCCTAGTCTGACTCACACCGGCCCAACGATGATTCATACGGTATCAGCAAGGACATGATGCGTACAAACCTCCACTGCATAACGCACGTACCCCAACAATGAGGCGTGGTTAAAGCAGGGGTGGGCAACTCCCGTCCTCAAGGGCCACCTACAGGTCACGTTTTCAGGATATGCCTGCTTCAGCACAGGTGGCTCAATCAGTGGCTCAGTCGAAGACTGGGCCACCTGGGCTGAAGCAGGGACTGATTGAACCACCTGTGCTGAAGCAGGGACTGATTGAGCCACCTGTGCTGAAGCTGGGACTGATAGAGCCACCTGTGCTGAAGCAGTGATATCCTGAAAACCTGACCTGTCCATTGCCCTTGAGGACTGGAGTTGCCCACCCTTGGCTTAAACTGATCAATGATAACGCTACAATATTACAAGGGGCATTAACACTTAAATGGCAGATGTTCTATAAAATATATTAAAAATACTACAAAATAAGGCAAAAGTACTGGAAATCCTTTTAAAATGGTTCTATTATGCACAGCAATTGGACCTACATGTGGGTCCCCTTCACACCCTTATGCTGCGGGGCGCCTTATTTATTTTTGATCGAAACCCACCCTTTGCCGATGGAGAATTTCGTTCAAAAGCAGCGAGATTGCCCGCGTTGCCGGATATAATCGCATAAGCCGCCATACAGGGCTTACATACAAAGTATCGCAACGAGCCATTCTGTCGGAAACCCGACGCCCGTAACAAATTCCAACGTCGGCGCGCAAATGTATATAAAAAAAACGATGTTGTTGTGCAGAGTGTGTTAACTTGTTTTCACTAAGAAGAAAATAACGCAGTGGGCGGAGTTAGAGGCGGGGTTGGTATGTAGTCGGCGGCGCACATAGGCAAGTATGTTTTTTTTTTAAATTGCACGCGCCACTTTCGTGCACCGGAAACGCGCCAATATGGTTTGTCCCCTTTTTCTTAGCGCAAAAGCCAAACGCGCGTCGACGCAAACCATTCTTAATGTGTTCACGGGTGATGCACGCCATGCAAACAATACGGAAACGTGCGCTATAAGCAAGAACCTGCAGAAGCACTTACCAGAACGCCCTCTGTTTCTGTACGTTCCTCCTACATACCAATTAGATTGTAAGCTCCTCGGAGCAGGGACTCCTTTTCCTAAATGTTACGTTTGTCTGAAGCACTTATTCCCATGACCTGTTATTTATATTATATTATTTGTTATTTATATGATTACCACGTGTATAACTACTGTGAAGCGCTGTGTACATTAATGGCGCTATACAAATAAAGACATACAATACAATACAAGAACATGAATAAGAAATACCAACATACGCCACTAAGGATTTGGGGTGAGAAAAACATTTTGGCGCAATGCCCTTTTTTCAATGCAAATCCAACTCATGGCTTAGATAATTCAAAATTGGGGCCTTTCCCTACCTATATAACTAGTAGGGTTAAGGTAGTCACAACGCCAATGTTGGCGGTCAACCGCCCAAAGACAGACAACAAGCAAGCGACGGATGACGGGCGCCAGAAAATAAATGTTTAAACATGTTTGTCCCTGTAACTTGTAATGTTGTCAGCGTTTTATTTTGGACCAGGGACATACATGGAAACGAGAATAAGCACCAAATGTTTTATTTTCCTGGTAAAAAAATATTTTAGAAATAAAAAAAAAAAAAAAGAGAATTACACTTGTTTGAAAAAAACAAAAAAAAAAAACAATTCTTTATACGTGTGTTTTTGGGAAACTGCGGTTGGCTAAGACCCTTACGTTCATTTTAGTTCAATTTGTTTTTGGGAGGGAGGCGGGGGGGGGGGGGGGGAGTTAAAACACAAAGATTGCTTTAGAAATCGTAGGTTTTAGTCGGTTGTTCGATGGGAGGGAACTGGGTTTGGAAGGGCTCACTGTGGCAGTCCTCTACTACAGGGGGGGCTCCAATGCAGTGCTCAAGACCCCCCCAAGAGGTTGGGTTTTAAAGGATATCCCTGCTTCAGCACAGGTGGCGCAATCAGTGGCTCAGTCGAAGAACTGATTGAGCCACCTGTGCTGAAGCAGGGACTGAATGAGCCACCTGTGCTGAAGCTGGGATATCCTCAAAACCTGACCTCCTTGGGAGGGGGGGGCGGGGGGGGGGGTGACTTGAGCGCTGGGTTGAGCATCCCTGCTCTGCTAATTACATTTATCAATGACTCGTACGTTTAGAATTAGAGCATCAAAAAATTAAGCCAAAGCCCCCAAACAAATCTTGTATAATAATAAATAAAGAGACATTCATAAGGGGTTAAAAAAAGATATCGGTGGCATTTGGCACCGACACGGAAATTTGTGTGTCCACCAGCTTTGCCATAATATATATTCGGATGTCCCATAGTCTCACGGTGTTTGTTTCAATGGTACTAAAGGATAATCACAGCCTGGCATATACTAATAACCACTTTATTTCATATACTGCGTCACAAGCACAGCGCGCGGCACGAAGCACATAAGAATGTTACAGACACAGTCTCTGTCCAGGTGAGCTTACAATCTATGATTTTGGTGCAGGGAGGCACAGGGAGCCGACACTGGGAATTGAACCCCTGATTCTCACGCAGTGTTGTTGTTGTCATACAGAGAGTGTCTTTACTCACTGAGCCGCTCCTAAAACTGCTTCGTTATTAGAAAGGGGAGTGAGTTTCATATCCTCTTTCAGCCCGTTAATAACAACAGTTGTTTCTTATAGAGGGCTGGCAGTGTGCACAGCGCTATGCATAGAATTTTGCAGGCACCGCGAGTCACTGCCCCAAAGAGCTAACACTCTAACTAGGCTGCCCGTGGCACAGAGAGATAAGGTGGCTTGCAACCAATGTCACAACTGATAACGGCAGTGACATCACCACTGGGCTATTCTTTGAACAACACAAAGATATTGATCCCAATTCAGCACCACAGTAGCTACACAGACTAATAATAATAATAATAATAAGTCCGTAAACATTACTTACCACTGCCCTGAGCGTTGAGGGTCCTCACTGGAAAAGTAAGACAACAGGTAGTTATTTTCAAAGCTTTAATGTCAGGGTATTGTTTCGCTGCTACGTCAAAGGGAAGTGCTACTTACAGCCTGAAAGGAGCAAAAAGACAAATAAGTACATCTCTGCATGGGAGAAAAGACCCTTCGAGTCCAAAAAAGTGGAAGAAATATGGCTGTCGAACAATCCGGTGAAGGTGCAAGCACTTGGGGAATCCAGAAATTTGGCAAATCGTAGCTCCCACGGGTTGCGAGCGCAGTGATTTGCCGTCGTTAGGTAATCATTGCAACTAAAAACTGGAAGTCGAAAAACAGTACACGAATATCTAGGGTAGCAGGCTGACTGTCCAGGAAATTACACTTTTCCTGAGTTCGCTCTTCCTGCCCTGTTCCTTAAGATGTATTTAGAAACAATGTGATAATGTCGTTATTACCACTGGTATGAATGTTCGTTTTGATTACCGCTAACGAGAACATCCAGTTCCTTTTGTAATTGAAGAATTGTTTGTAGTATTGAATAGCAAGCGTCTGAAGAATGTTGCAGAAGCAGCTCTATGTAATGTTGCAGGATGTAGGGTGGAGGATTCCAGCGTTGTTCCTATATAACCAGTAGGGTTGAGGCAGTCAACCCTTCTCGAAACGTCGATGTTGGAGGTCAATCGCCCAAAGACAGACTGTGTGAGACCTCAACAACCAAGAGACGGAGAGACTAAACCACAACTGGATGACACAGCGAAAGCGGGCGCCCCCCAAAAAATGGGAGAGACGGCAAGTGAGCAAACTGTTATCAGGAAACTCATCCTACAATCTTGACCATGAGATCCAAAGATGTCACGCTGACAACACTGCGATTACAAACTTCTACCTCCCTTCTCGCTTCTCAGAGACTATACACCAAAAATATGTGAAGGAAGTGGCAGAACTGACAGAAGAGGCGGGTGGGGGCAGCCATGTGTATAATGTGTCATGAATGTGGCCGAATAGTTGTTTTAATAGGTATAAGTATTGTACCCAGGGCCACCAAGCTGGGGGATGGGGGGCCGTGGGGAAGAGTGGGGACAAGTTTCCCAGGATCGGCGGAGGTCGGGGGCCTGGGCCCCACTGATCCTGAAATCCAGGTGCACACAACTGTTGGATGGACAGGATGTACCTTTGGTCCCCTCACCCCTCTCCACAACCCACCTACATTCATGCCTGTGACGGTAGCTTTGTGACAGGCTATAATAATACACACCAAATATATAATTGGGTTGAACTGGACGAGGCTTAGATATGATAAAATATAATTTATTCCTTGAAAAAGGTGAACACACGAGATATACAAATAACAGACAAAATATGGACACTTACTTAAAGGTTAGGACAAGAAAGACATCAGGATACAGGATGGGCCATTTCTTCCATAATTCAGTTGACATCACAGCAATACATGCAGATCATGAAGACACATGAAGGACATTTGAGTAAGGGGTGACTCTGACTTATATACCATTTCAACCCTTCTCTTACACTCAAGGCGCTGAGCTGTCTAGCAAAAATCTCTTTGAAGGAGATTTTGGCTTCCCTGTAAGTGTGAAGACCGACACTTTAAAAACACTCAGCCCTTTTGTTCTTACCCTTAGCATAAACAATCAGGACAGTTAGCCTTTGATCACCGGGCTATGTTAATTCTTGCAGGATGCTCTCGTTGCCCTATTAGCATAGCAGATGGGGGTCTGCATTGTCAGAGCAGACCCAAAACCACATATACATTTTAATACCTACACATATTAAAATACCCGGTTCTGGTAGGTCCAGCAGGTCCAAACTTTCCAGACCTTAATGCCGGAAGTGGTACACTATAGGGTCCAACTTTCAGCCCGCTACAACCTTCGGAACCGGAGTTATACAAATATCACATAAACCGTTTCATATTTTATTATAAAAATCTCTGCTAAAAAGAAATCTCAGCGTTTCACTAAATCCCCATTGAAAACAACGAGCTCCGCTGCCATGGGTTTCAATGGAGCAATTCCGCCGTTGTAGTCAATGGAGTTTCCCGCCATAGACTTTCAATGGAGGAACCGCCGCCATTGAAGTCTATGAGAAAATGCACAAATCTTTACCATCGTCCATACTCCGTCTGGTTGGTCTGAGGGGGCTGGAAAGGGGCATGCATTAAATCCGGAACCTTGGCTATATGCCACCCAAATCCCATCCCTCTGGTCATTTCAGAACCGGAGATATGGACTTACACATTTCACCATTTTACACTTAGTCGTTTTTTCGCCATGCGGCTTTTCCCCATTGGAATCAATGGCCGGCGCCCCCATTGACAATGCATGGCACCCGCCGCCATTAGATTCAATGGTGCGACCCTCCTTCTCCGCTCGACCCTTTACGGGGGTCCCTCATTCCCGGATCCGGTGTGGATCGTGTGTGGGGGTTCCTAGGGGTTAGGGACAAAAATAACTTTATTCCCAGGGGCCCTAGAACCCAAGATTCCCACGCCAATTGTCGTTGAACTTGACCGTAGTGATTAAACTCTTTTAAAAGACATTGTATCCGCTTTTGCGGTCTGCGGTTTGATGGCTGTCAACCTGTTCCTCGAGGCCGGCATTGAGGAATCTCCATTGAAGTCAATGAGCCCATTGACTTACCATGAGAAACCGCCGCTCCTCCTCTCGGACGCCACCTGCTGGTCGTCGCTGGAAAACAGGTCCAAAACCGCTACTTCTGCCATTAGAAAGCATGGAGGCTCAATGGCGACCTATGGACGGCTGCAAAATGGAGGCTGAAAAGGCGGGAAAATTACACAAAGGGCTATAATCACTATTTTAACATTAACCCCTTCCCTCCCGCATCAACCCTAGTGTATGTGTGAGTGCAAACACCAGGATAACACAATACATTTACACAGGGGAATAAACATTTGGATACTGAAGCGAGGCAAAACACATTACTGGACCTCAGTCCCGTTAACCCCTTGCTTCCCTGATGAGAGTAGAGGATGGCCAAATGGGGTGTAACCCCTTTAATCCCGGGCCAAATCCTCTCTATCATGACAATGCCCCCCTTCCCAGCTCAACAACCAGCTGCCACCCTCTCTGCCTCAATCCCTCACCCGCCCTCCCTTGGGTCCAGACCAAGAGTGCAGTCCTGGCTCCGGGAGAGCTGTTGGTGGCCCTGAGCTAATACTTTATCTAGGTCAAGGAGGAGCGCTCAGAGTTGCCTGTCTTTTTCACACAAGTACAAGGTTGTCCTACACCTGTATTATGCCCTGGGCCTATTAAAGCTGAAGATACGTGCGTCTGTCTCACCTCCTTTCAGTCACTTACCACAACGATGTGGAAGCACAATTATGTGCAACTGTTAGGATTGTAAAATTGCATTATGGTGCAGAAGTCTACATATGCCAACAATATTTTACAGTATTTCCTCCTTCCACAGGTCATCAGGAAGGATGCTGTAAGATTCGTCCCTTGGTCCTTCCCACTTACAATGCTCATCGCCACTGGCTACATTGTAGCAGCTTGTGTCCTGAGAGGTGAGAGGTGAACTTACAGCAAATGCTGTTAGAATGAAGGTTGTGAAGGACCCCCTATTTTAATTTAGTAGAGCAGCACAGAAGGCGTGTTGAGGTTGAACACTATATGCTCTTCTCCAAGTGATTTGACTCCGAGACAGAAACATCCAGTGTTTGTATGCTATACACAATGAAGACAAATGTTTTACACACAATGGGGATATTTCTACATCCGCTGAAGTGGCCGATTGAGTCATTCTTGGCCAAAATTCCCAATCGAAGTCAGTGGTTCGATCGGCCACTTTGGCAGATATCTAATAAAAGTCCCAATGACGGGTAGTGCTGCCCACTGTCCCAAGTGAAGTGGGGTTGTCCGATATTGGCAGGGAATGTTTAGACGCCGGTTGGGGAAAAAAGGACATTGCCTCTACTTTGGAGATAGTCTTGTCTATGTCCATGCCTTTGATACAGTGTAGGAACGAGGAAAACTTGTATGAAGAAAGCAGAGACGGCAGGGACAGAAAAAGGAGGGCAAGTCACCTGGAAACGGTTGACTAGAGTGTTGACAAAGCAGTGACCACATGAAGACATGGTCAGCAGACACCACCACAGAGTCTCCCAGGCAGATGCTGTTTCTTGATAGACATGAGTTGGACATTCTGGTAGCCTTCGTAGTCCTGGAAAAGTGTCGATCTGTTGCAAGAAACCAGCATAAGAATTCTTCATAGGTGAGATTATAGTGTATAGGTCCCACACACTTGGGTGTTTTCCAGCGCTGGAAAGGGGTCTCATGGTGGAACACTGTTTAGTGAACATGAGCTTTAGCCGACTTTGATTACATGCAATGCCTTGGTCTAGAAGGGAAGACTTAATGCACTGCTTACATTGATTCTATACCTTTCTCTATTTGATCAGCATTAAAAAACAAATAATAATAATTATATATATATATATATACGCTGTTTATTTTGCATTATATGAATACATGGGCCTATTATATTCAGGTGTTACATTTTTTTAAAAGCAGTTCCCATATTTTGTTCTGGAAACTGGCTGGATTCTGCATGCAGGGCGGGGTCTGTTATTCAAAATAAAGATCTATAAAGATAAAGCTGTGTTGTTCCATCAAAACAGAAAGTTAGGAGCCCTAATAGTGCCTGCTCAATGGTCCCATACAAAATAATACTGGAGCATCTTTTTAGGATTGGCTGTTGGCTAGTGGGACTGTCCTAAATTTCTGGGGAAGATCCTGTTTTTAGACAACGCCAGTAACAAGTCTCTGTTAGTTAGTAACAACCTTCGTTCTCAAAGTGGAAACAAATCAGTGTGCATGATTGTATCAGTGTGGGTATCAGAGTGTTAATGTGTGTGTATCATTGTATCAGTGTGGGTATCAGAGTGTTAATGTGTGTCTGTGTGTGCATCATTGTATCAGTGTGGGTATCAGAGTGTTAATGTATGTGGATCATTGTATCAGTGTGGGTATCAGAGTGTTAATGTGTGTGCATCATTGTATCAGTGTGGCTATCAGAGTGTTAATGTGTGTGTATCATTGTATCAGTGTGGCTATCAGAGTGTTAATGTGTGTGTATCATTGTATCAGTGTGGCTATCAGAGTGTTAATGTGTGTCTGTGTGTGCATCATTGTATCAGTGTGGGTATCAGAGTGTTAATGTGTGTCTGTGTGTGCATCATTGTATCAGTGTGGGTAGAGTGTTAATGTTGTGTGTTATCATTGTATCATTGTGGGTATCGAGTGTAATGTGTGTGTAAGTGTGTGCATCATTGTATCAGTGTGGGTACATCAGAGTTTAATGGTGTGTATTGTGTGCATCATTGTATCATGTAGTTACAGTTGTGGTACTTGTGCATTCCTTTTTTGTATGTGTGTGTACTGTGTCTGTGCATCATTGTATCAGTGTGTTAATGTGTGTGTATCATTGTATATGATGGCGATGTAGTTTGTGCAGCATCTTCTACCTTGCTATGTTTGGTGTACTGTGGTGCATCCTTGTATCTGTGTGTTAATGTGCTTGCATCATTGTGTCAGTGTGGTAATGTTTATCAGTGTGTGCATCATGTATCAGTGTGGTATGTTTATCAGTGTGTGCATCATTGTATTAGTGTGGGTATCAGAGTGTTAATGTGTGTGTATTGTGTGTGCATCATTGTATCAGTGTAGGTATCAGAGTGTTAATGTGTGTGTAATGTGTGTATCATTGTATCTGTGGGTATCAGAGTGTTAATGTGTGTGTATTTGTGTGCATGATTGTATCAGTGTGGGTATCAGATTGTTAATGTGTGTAATGTGTGTGTATGATTGTATAGTGTGGGTATCAGAGTGTTAATGTGTGTGTATCATTGTATCAGTGTGGCTATCAGAGTGTTAATGTGTGTGTAATGTGTGTGCATCATTGTATCAGTGTGGGTATCAGAGTGTTAATGTGTGTGTATTGTGTGTGCATCATTGTATCAGTGTGGGTATCAGAGTGTTAATGTGTGTGTATTGTGTGTGCATCATTATGTATCAGTGTAATGTATCAGAGTGTTATTATGTGTTAATGTGTGTGCTCATTGCATCAGTGTGTTAAAGTGTGTGTACTGTGTGCTCCTTGTTTTAATTTGTGTGTACTGTGTGTGCATCATTGTATCACTGTGTTAATGTGTGTGTATCATTGTATATTGATGCGTGTATGGTTTGTGCAGTCTTCTACCAGTGTGCTAATGTTTGTGTACTTTGTGTGGCATCCTTGTATCTGTGTGTTTAATGTGCTTGCATCATTGTGTCAGGTGGTAATGTTTATCAGTGTGGTGCATCATTGTATCAGTGTGGTAATGTTTACATGTGGGCATCATTGTATCAGTGTGGTAATCTTTATCGTGTGTGCATCATTGTATCAGTGTTAAATGTGTGTGCATCATATCACTGTTAATTGTGTGTGCACTTTGTGTATCATCATGAATCAGTGTGTGCATCAGTGTGGTAATGAATGTCAGTGTGTACATCATTGTATCAGTGTGTTAATGTGTGTACATCATTGTATCAGTGTGTTAATGAATTTGTGCAGTGGGTGGAAGAGCATCAGGTGCTGTACATCTGCGTTGCCCCAAGAGCTGCTCCCCTCTGCACAGGACCAGCGTGCTAAGGGGTTAACATTTGCTTGTACTTTGTGCAACGTCAACCCCACCCACTGGGATGTTAATGAGCCAAGAGGGCAAAGAACTTTGTTTTCACAGCTGCATTGAATCTCAACCACCCCAGTGTACTGCACCGACACACTTTATTCGAGCAAATACCCAGTATGTACCTGGCAGATACCTGGAATGCGCCGCTCCTCACCTCTGACAAGCCCCGTTGCGTTTGCCTTCCCAGCCTGGGTTCATGCCTGGCTGACGGGCGGCTGATCTGTTAAATGATAATGATTAGGATTTAATAGGCTGCAATGCTTCGCGTGTCTACCAGATGGCATAAATTCATGAATTGTAATGCAGTATATATATATATACTGTGCAGTATTGCAGCCAGCAGGAATAAAATGCTTCAATCCCTGCCTGGAAAATACCTCAATGCACTCGGGCAGAAAACAGTCACAAACCTCAATACACCCGGGTATATCCGAATTCGTGGGACTAGCCGAGCTCGAATAAAGTGTGTCGCCAGTGTACATCTGCGTTGCCTCAAAGGTGGACAGCCTTTGGCGCAGCCGAAGGGCAGCCAAAGGGTGTGAGCTGTTTGCTGCCATTTGTTGATGTTTGGTGATGTTAAAGCTGCAGTTCAGGCAATATCCTGCATGTGTGTTTTTTTTTAATAAATCAGTTCTGTAGTAAGAAAAAATACTTTTAGCATTTTCTGTTTTAAAAACAACAACTTTGAAAGACCAATTTTCTTGTATCCTATTTTAACAAGCATGCTTGTTCCTATAGCAACGATTTACATTCCCCATATTTAAAGATGTCGCCAAACTTTGCCGATCAATAGACGGAGAACTAATTTGACCGGCAGCTGTGCAGTTCTTTAGGTAATTAGAGATTGCCCACATGAAACTATTGAAGTAAAAAAATAAAAAAAGACTGAACTGCAGCTTTAAAGCCTCTCTATTTCAATCTGAAACTCACCAGCGCTTTATCCCCTGTACCTAATTTTCCAACTGTATCTATCCATGAAATGTCTGTGAATTCACTGTATAACCTCTCTGTTCTTTTATTGTAACCGTGTATTGTTATAACTCTGTGCCCAGGACATACGTGAAAACGAGAGCTAACTCTCAATGTATTACTTCCTGGTAACACATTATTATAAATAAATAAAAAGATAATGGATTAGCCAGCGGTGTATAGTGCAGCGGTGTATAGTGCAGCGGTGTATAGTGCAGATCGTGCAGGGTGTTATAGTAGCAAGCTGGTATATGCAGGCGTTAGTATATGCAGCGTGTCAATAGTGCGTCACGGTGTATAGTAGCAGCAACGGTGTATAGTCAGCGGTGATAGTGCCAAGCGGTGTAATAACGATACAGTCTGTGTATAGTGCATCTGTGTACTAGTGCCGCGGTGTATCGTGCAGCGGTGTCTAGTGCAAAGCATTTGAATAATAGGAAACAGCGTGTATAGACCAGCGTGATATAGTATCAACGGTGTATAGTACAGCTGTTAATCATCAGAACCAGCTGTTATGTGCGGAACGGTGTAGTGCCGCGTGGGAAAATAAGGCAGCTGGTCTAGGGCAAAAAGCGTGTTAGTACAGCGTGTATAGTACAGCAATGTAATAGTACCAAGCGGTGTATGTAACAAAGCGGTGTATATACAGCGTTGTATCGTCAAGCGGGTGTAATAGTACCAGCGGGTATGTGCAGCGGGTATCGATGGCAGCGGTATATAGTCAGCGTGTATAGTACGCTAAGATTATATACAGCTGTGTATATGCACGAGTGTATAGTGAAGCGGATGTAATATTGCGCTGTGTATAATAAGTACTCGGTGTATAGGGCAGCGGTATAGGGCACGTGTTGTGCCGCGGTGTATAGATGCAGGGACGTGTAATAGTGCACGTTGTATAGTGCGAGCGGTGTATTGCACGGTGTACATAGTGGCAGCGGTGTATAGTTGCAAACGGTTTCATATGCGCGGTGTATAGTCCAGCTGTGTATAGTACAGCGTGTATCAAGTCCAGCGGTGTCTAGTACAAAAGCTGTGTATAAGTGCCTGGGTGTATAAGTTCAGCAGTTAATAGTGCAACAAGCGTTGTATATTGCACGGTGTCTAGTGCAAGCTATGTAATATTGCAACTGTTAGAGGCACAGCGTGTATCGTACAGCTGGTATAGTAACAAACGGTGTATATGACAAGGTAATCATGTATAGGTGGGCGAGCTTGTTAATCTGCAGGGCGGTGTATACGTACGCTTGTTAATACAGCATGTGTAATGATAGAATACAGCGGTGTATAGTACAAAATCGTGTATGTACAATGCGGTGTATAGTGCAGCTGTTATAGTTCAGCATAGTGTATGTCAAAGCGTGTATATGCAGACTGGGCGTTTATAGTGCACGGTGTATAGTGAGCGTGATGCAGGTTATCAGCGGTGTTAAGTGCAGCGGTTATAGTTGCACGCGTGTATTGTATGGGACGCGTGTTTAATTTGGTATAGTACAGTGGAAGTGACCAGCGGTGTATAGTGCAGACGTGTGTAGTGCAGCTGGTGATAGTATGTCAGCGGTGTTGTATTCATATAGACAGGTATGTCGCTGTATGTAGGTTGATGTTAGCGTAAGTCAGTGTGTATAGTGCAGCGGTGTTATAGTTGGCGATAGGCGGTGTATAGGAGCTTGGTTCAAGCGGTGTATAGTGCAGCGTGTTTGTTATAGGACGCGGGTGTGTATACGTGAGAGTGTCTATCAGGTGTATAGTGAAGGGTGTATAGTGCATCGGTGTATAAGTACATGCGGTTGTATAGTACAGCGTTGTAGTGCAGCAGGGTTATCAGGTGTTGTCTGTGGCGTGGTTTATATGCGCGTGGATAGTGCCAGCGGGTTAGGTGCGCGTGTTGTATAGTACACGCGGTCTGTATAGTACGCGGTGTAGTACAGCGGTGCTAGTACAGCGGTGTTATAGTACAGCGTGTATAGTACGCGTGTATAGTAGGTGTATAACAGCGGGTATAGTCAGCGGGTAAATGAGGGTATGTGCAGCTGGGTGGGCTGTATAGGAACCGGTCAGTTCAGGCGTTAGTATAGGTACAGCGGTGTTAGTATACAGCGTGTAATATAGACAGCGGTTCATATGTACAACGTGTATAGTACCAGCAGTGTATAGTACATCGTTGTATAGTTAGGAGTTGTAGTATAGTACCGCGTGATGTACGCGTTATAGAACGCGTTATTGCAGCGTTGGCGCGTTTGTATAGCAGCGTGTAGAGGCCTGTGTTAGTACAGCGAGAACGCGTGATAAAGCGGTGTGTAACGTTGATAGTACAGCAGTTATGCAGCCGGATATATAGCTGGTGTATAGTAAACAGCCGTGTATAGTGCAGCTTTGTATAGTAACAATGTGTACTAGTACAAGCTGTTATGCAGCGCGGTATGTATCGAATACAGCGGTGTATAGTACAGCCGGTTGTGGCGTATCGTAACGCTGTGTATAGTACACAAGCGGTGTATAGTGTGCACGGTGTATGTATGTAGGTCAGCGGTGTATAGTACAGCGGTGTATAGTACAGCGGTGTATAGTACAGCAGTGTATAGTAAGCTTGATATTAGGACAGCCGGTTGGATATAAGTTGATAAGTCAAGCGTTGTATAGCCAGCGTGAATAAAGCAATATGTATAGTACAGCAAAGAGAGCTGTGTCAGTAGCGTGATAGACATTTATAGTACCGCTGTGTATATATAGAAAGCGGTATAGTACAGGCGTGTATAGTACAGACTGATGTAACTAAAGTGAAAAGCGTGATAGTACAAATACGCGTGTATCTATATTATAGCGTGTATAGCTAGGTGTATAGGGCGTTATAGACCTTATAGCAGCGTGTTTTATATGTAAACACTGTTATAGTACAAGCGCAAGGTATAATGTATAGCTGTGTATAGTACAGGGTTTATTGTCTGTACATATAGTTCCAAAAGCTTGTATAGTATAAGCATGAATCTAGTGCAGCAGTGTATATACAAGGAATGACTTAAAGCGGGTGATATAGTACAGCGGTGTATAGAAGCTGTGTTATTCAGTACAGGGATATGTATAGTGACGAACTGTGTTATGTGCAGCGGGTTAGGTACAGGGAAAGTACCAAAGCGGTTGTATAGTGCCGTCGTGTATATACAGCTGTGTTATTTTTAGTACCGGTGTGTATTGAGGTTATTGCGGATGTATAGTACGCAGTAGTTAGTGTGTAGTAAGCGGATGTACGTAATGTGTAATAGTGCTAATACCGTAAGCTATATTGTCTCGTCCGAATCGTGATGTATAGTTCGATTATAGTACATTTGTATAGTACATACGTGGATAAGTATAAGCAGTGTATAGTTATAGCTTAGTGGTAACAAATTATGTTACGGGCTTGTATAGTGCAGCAGCAGTGTATAGTATACGTGTATAGTACAGCGTTGCAAGTGTATAGTACGCTGTGTATGTACAGAGTGTTATAGTATAGCTGTGATAGTACAGCGTGTCGTATAGTACTTAGCAGCTGTATAGGTATAGCAGGGATAGTAAGCATGTTGTAGATGTCTCCATGTGAATGTCACATTGTAGGAGAGCTTTGCTAATGCAGGGAAACGGGAAGGAACTAACTGAGCCTCGTTATGATTGTATTGAGATCAGTGACGGACGGCAGCTTTTTGAGGTGAGTATCTCGCCCCTCCGACTGCTTATCCTTTCCGACTCCTGGGGTACCCCCTCCGCACTTACTGCCCACCAGAAACGAGTGACTAGCATATATAGGTCATAAACTGTTTCTCTCCTATGTTTTGATTTTGTTAGAGTATATATCTTGTATCGTATATAGGAGAAAGTGTAACTCAGCGCTTCAAACAGACACCACAGTACAGGAGTTATAATACAATAGTGCACCAAAGTCGGCACTAGAAAGGCTCCCTCCCGCTGGAGCTTAACTAACCAACATCCCCCAATACCTCCAGCACACTGCAGAGTTACCGTACCAATGGAGGTAGAACTTTACAGAAACAGCCCCCACAAGGACGTAATGATGCCGCCTGCGATTCCTTACAAAACGTCTCCCTGTATACAAAATACAGCGCTGATGTTACTTACCAAACATGATAGAATACCATCCTCACACCAACTACCTTACAACAAGGGAATGATCCTAACAACTAATGGGGACGCAATGCGGCTCACCACGGATGGCACCGCAATATGCCAATCTTTTCAATCTTACAGGCACATCTGGACAAACTTCCTACTCTGGCCCCACACCCTCCATACTACAGATACATGTATTCTTATTATATATGGACAGAGGGTGAAGAAACCTTAAACAAGTCCACAGTCCCGAACTATTCATCCATCAAATTAAACTCCAATGGATTATTCTGCAAACCTAAGTTAACTTTACTAGAGATCACAGTACACAACGAAAGATGGCAACTAAAACACCATCTGTATACAAGAAACCACAGACAGCAAATTACCCCAAAACAACCAGAACTCCGTTCATCCCACTCATCCAACCAAGGTATCATACACAAGCCAGGCTATAAGATCCACCGCGCATATGCTCTGTACAGCCAGAAGACAGACAACCGGCATAAAAACTCACAACCCTGACTGAATCGTTCAGACAGAAGAGGTTACAAACCAAGCGCCAATTGCCAACCACTATTACATCCTGCACTAAAAGCCCAACGAGAACACCATGCACAATAACAGACAGAAGAACTACACCAACCCATACCAATACTGGCCAATACACAACCCTACCCTAGAGGGAATACGAAACAAATAATCAAAGATCATGCAACCCATCGCTGGCAGAGGAATGGACCATTAAGCAAGAATCTTATCCCCATCGCCATTCTTAAGCGTTCCTCGCACCACCAAACCTCACAGAAATTGGTCAGCAGGAAAAACTACTAACTAAACTTCAGACAATGATAATAAGGCACAAACCGTGACAAACACAAACGCTGCAAACTCTGCAAATATGCCAAGATCCATAGCCAGTCACACACGGAACACCAGTTTAAAGGATCATATACAGCTGCACATCCGGAATGGGTGGTATATGATTCCAATGCAACGCATGTGACCAATAAAGGATGCACATTGCGGGAACCAGCCAAAAAACTACAAGGCAGATAGAATCGAAACACGACCACCTATACTACACTACATACCATGAAGAAGGAAGATCTGCAACCTGTGGAGCATCATTTCTGCACAACCCATCATTCCTAATATTTAAAAATCAAACATTCCTCAATGGAATGTGTAAACAACCCCAAGAAAGGAAAACAACATTTGAACTCAGAATGATACAGTACCTTTGCACGCAAACCAAACTGTACTTTAAATGTGATTATGGCGTTTCTAAAATCACACAAACCTTACACAATGTTTGTTTAATGATCCTAACCTGCCAATCTCTCGCCATTTTCTTTTACCACACCTCGCACAGGGAAACCCGCCCCTCCCAGTATCTTCCCCCCATGCTGTCCTTGTACCGTTTGATTTACCCTCCAATGGCTTCAAAAACTCACTTTTCTCACCCAACTTAAACTAACATCGGCTTTTCTTTAATCTTTTTTCTAATCATCTTTTAGCCACAGAATCACTGTGTTAATCAGTCTTGTACCGACCTGAGGAACGAGAGGAGAAACTCTCGAAAGCTGATCCCTAGGACATCAATTGTAGCCAAAGATAAAAGTAGCGCCTAATACCGAGAACTCATTCTGATATTCCGTTTATTTCCGTATAATATACAGTATAACATATATACACCGAGAACACACAACACACACACCACAATACTACTATATTATATATAATAATATATATAATCCGACAGTGCTCAATTGTGTATACCAGACACCACACACACTATAAATATAAAATCCTACCGTCTCAGTTTGTATTAACAAACCCACAAACCCACACACATATATCTAATCCTACAGTCCAGTTTTGGGTCTTAAAACAAGAGACACACACAAAAAAAACACAACTATATAAATATATCCACAGTCTCAAGGTTTGTCTTAACAAGAGACCACCACACACTCTATATAATCACTGCAGTCTCCTTTGTCTTCACACGAGACACCACACCATAACCACACGATATATAATATCCTGCAGTCTCAGTTTGTCTTACAAGAGACACACCCACACACTCTATATATATCTACAGTCTCGTTTGTCTTACAAGATACCACACACACTATTATATACTCGACATACATATACTCAGTTTGTAATGCTTAACAAGATACACACACAGTACACACTATATATTCTCCTACGTCTAACACGTTTGTCTTAACAAGGACACACACCACCTATTATATATAATCCTACAGTCTCAGTTTGTACTTCCAAGAGCCCACACACACAACTATATTATATCCTCAGTCCCCGTTTTGATCTTACAGAGACAACCAAAAAAACACACAACGCTATATATATCCTAGTCCCTCAATTTTGTAAATTAACATGTACTCTTTGTCCCAACGGCACTGCCTCCCTCTCTCCCACATGGTGAGACGTGGTGTGGCACTGAGCAATGCCAAACAAAAGCTTCTAAAGCGGGAGCCGACGCGATGCACCGACGCTTCACGTGGTCGAATATGGACAAACTTCAGAGTTTGCGACGAGGGGGCTGAGGGGGTGTGTGGCTGAGGGGGGGTTTTTTGATTATTCACAGACTAACGTGCCCTGACCAAAAAATACACACGAGGCATGGAACGAGACACCTCTTGCTGAACCAAAAGCCGCCAAAAGGGGGCCGGGCCACCCCGCCGTCGCAACTGTCGAAAATAACAATTCACAATGTCTTGGGAAAACGTAGTACCATAAGCCGCGGCTGCACATCCCACCGCCAACAGAAGGTGCTTACCGGGACCCCGCCCCACAGAGGGCGGTGTTTCTAAATTTCTTATCTTCGAGCAGCGCAAACGAGAATGACAACGCAATGCCTTAGACAGTCTGCACCCCCAAACCCGCCTTTCACCATCATCCCCAGCATACAGCGCATACTCCATCCACCATGCAAAGCAAGGGATTCTGGGAACTACCAATTCAATCGACCACAATGTATATACAACACACGCGCACAAACATATAACATCCACATCCAGAAACTCCCACCCCTAATTAACCCACGGTGTTGTAATATTTTAGCATATTCAGCTTCCCTTAGACAACAAAACAGAGCGCTCACTCATCAGGCTGCGCTCAAACGATCATGGTCCTTTGGAGGTGTAACACAGCACACAGCACCACTGCTGAGGCGCGCTCATCCAACAAAGCCCCCCCGCAGCAGCGCAAGCAGGTGCCATGCAATACCCAACCACCACACAAACACGCAACAACGCAACACAGCCGCGGTCTGACATTGACAACAAAACACGGTTATTTCTTCCCACCCGCCCCAGCAAACGCAATCGGATAGAATACAATAGATCTCCTTCCTCCTGCCAAATACGCCACCTCAGTGAGATAAGAAGCCGGCCAAAGCAACTGTATGTTTGGTGATAAACCACTTGGATGGCTTATTTCCGCAAAACAAATCCCAGACTCTATATTTTTCCCCCGGGAGGGAGCTATATGTTGGAAAAGCACTCTGTATTAAAAAGGGCTATCATGAAGAATACTGTAGGGAGGGTTGCACCACCATTCTATTGAAGGCTAACAGGGGAGATAAAACATTTTTGCTTTATCTTCTTATAGTTTTATTTCTCTTAACTCGCGGCGGACTGGAGTCTCGTCATCCCACCCCTCCCCTAGCACACCAGGGTGCTATACGGGATGTCAATAAATGCGCTGCGTTGGGATATAGCAAATGGGCCGCAATACGTGGAACGTCACCCGGCGTCAAGTTCACAATGACACCGGGACTCTCGTATATGAAGGCCCACGAGGCGTCACGTGGCACAAACTGTTAACATCATAGTCACCGCACAGCGACGCGCGTTTGAACGGCTCCGGAACAAGCCACGTTGACAAGATGTGCATGGGTAGCTATGCACAGGAGGAGGGGTCTGGGAAATGTTGGAGAAGGGCCGGAGATGCCGGAGATGCGGCAAGAATGCCTGGAGGAAATGCTGTTTAAAGAAATGATGCCGAGACTCATAAGGAGATCCCAGGGGATGCCGGTGTAAAGACCCCTCGCCACACAAGACAGAATATTTCAGTAAACACCGTGGCCCGAGGATACGTGGTCTCCCGGGTCAACCCCGGAGTGGTGCAACCCTGAAGGTATGTCCATGCGTGTTTGATAGCCAGGCCCAGCTCTCCTGCCTTTTGAAGTGGGTGTGGTTCGGATCCACAAAGTGTCTTTATGCGACCTGGGGCAACAAAACGACCGTCCCGTCCTGTATTCCTCTCTCAGGCACCGCGGAGGGTTCGTGAACAAACAAAAACAGAAAACGATAAAGTGTAGGATTTCCCCAGCGCTGAAATTCAATCTATTACAATATGGCGCACCTCACAATTAACAGATAATCATATTCGCGGTATCACGTCTTTTCTAAACGTACATTTTAAATATTATATGACCCCAGGAATCGTAAATTGATCGGATAAGGGGGCTGATGTAAATTAAAAAAAAATACAAATTAAAAATTTGGAGGAATGACTCCTGTATTTTCATTCATCTTTTATTTTCCTTCTTGTCCTTTTACTAATATGCAAGGAGGAGATGTACACTTTACAGAGAAGTAATAGTAATAGCCTCAGCTGCGTTGATCGATCGGCCAATATCCTGCGTCATTATGAATAGTGGCTAAATCAAATGCCAAAAGCCTTCTTACAAATCTTTGCTGCCATCAGCGAAATGCTTAGCCGCATGTTAACAGTATCACTTTAAGGGTATGTGCTGCTTCCGCAGCTGCAACTCTAGAGCGCGTTACTTGGATCTCAATCTGTAATGCACATGCATACAATAGCGAAGCGCAGCGCATCTCAAGCATAGAAGCGCTTGGGGAGACAGAGAATTTGTATTTGAGCTGCGACATAATGGTCACAAATGACACTTCATCCACCCAATCACACCTATTCCATTCAACACACTAAACCACAACACCACACACCAGAAAAAGCCACAAAACACCACTACAATCAGCCATACACCCCCCTGCCACGCCCCCCCACCCTCGCACGTCTTAAGGCAAAATATCTGCGGACAGCTTGCCGCTCTGCTTGTATAGTTGTAAGACATGTCACCGTTTTGTCCAAATTGTTGACAAGCTCGGCATTCCAGTACTGCTGCCTAGAAAACAACAAAGCAACGATCTCTTAAATAAAGTGATACTTGTTGCCAAAATAAATTCAGATCATGCAAAAATTGTGTGTGAGAGAACCGTTTTCAAAAGAGATGGATGTGATTCTAAAAGGTTGCAATAAAAGCAGCCATTGATTGCCTACAAAACAAATTATTAAACTCAAGTGAAAAAAAAAGAGTTGGAAAACAATGTTCATAAGTATTATATAATCCACCATTTTAAAAAAACACGTAATGATTTTGAATGTTTTTGGCTCCTTTAAGCAGGCACATACGTTAGTTATTTGCTCTAAAATTTGTGCTCCTTATTTCGCCAAGTCATGAATGCACAACGAACGACTGTACGGTGCCATTAGGCAAGTGTTAATGTCACGTCAAATTTAGGATAGCAAGCTGCGTTAATCTTCCAACATAACAATATATTGATATTACATACTCACCATTCAGATCCTGAAAGAGGGAGAAATAGCTAGACTGCGATCTCTTTGGCTCTCTACCTTCCAATCGAATACCCTAATAACTCCAGGGGGCTCCACTCATAGTCCTCAATCCCCTCCACCAGTCCGAGTATCTTCAGGATAAATAACCCTAATCTATCAGCACAGTGGCTCAATCGACTGATCCGCTGTTGAGCCGCGTGTGCTGAAGTAGGGACTGATTGAGAACCGCAGTGCTGAAGCAAAGGGACTGTATTGACCACCAGTGCGAAGCAGGTACTGATGAAACTGCCTGTTCTGCAAGCCGGGACTGCATTATAAGCCCTGTGCTGATCCGGACTGATGAGCCAGCTGTGTGCTGAGCAGGGCCTATTGAGCCACCTGGCTGAAGCAGGGACTGAATGATGCTGCCTGTGCTGAGCAGGACCATGATGGAGGCCACCTATGCTGAAGCTGGGACGATCCTGAAAACCTGACCTGTAAGGGGGGGGGGGGGGGGGTGGGGGGGACTGGTCGGGCTTACTCCCACTAATTGCCAGGTAGCATCCCCTTATGTGCAATACTGAAATGCGTAACTTAGGCTGTCAAGTGGAATCTGGGCCCGATAGAATCCGCCGTTTATTATGAAGAACATTGTGTTAAAAGTCATTCTTCATTTTGCCACTAGTACAAACTTCAGTAAGATACCCATTTACCCCTTACACGTCTCTAATGGACTTTGACGTGGTGGAAAGTTAAGATTAACATGGAGAAGGAGAAGTCGCTGACCCAGGTGGTTACAAACACTTTCGAACCTCCCCAGGGATCTCATCAGGTGTGGTAGTAAGAAAAAAAAATAAAAAACAGAAATATAATGCACTAGCTGAGAGACCCCGGCGTTGCCCGTGAGTCAATTTCGTAGAAGGTGGGGGGAGAGGGGGAAAGGTGGAGTGGGGGGTGGGGCAGGAAGGGGGTGAAAAAAAATGGGGGCGGGTAATAGGGACAGTGGAAGGTACATATGAGAGGGGAGGACAGTGGGATAAAACGGACGGGGGGCCGTGTAGCATGAAGTGACGGGCCACGTGGAGAAACAGAGAGGGGGTACGGGAACCACAGGGAAACCACCCACAGGAGGGACAAGGGACCCAAGTATTCCCGGAGTGGGGACGTAACAAGTGGCAAGGAGGGGGCCGGTGCCAGTGACAGGAGGGAAGACACGGACAAGGGGACAGGAGATTGGGTGAAAGTGGACAGGAAGGGGGGTGACATTGGACAGGAGGGGGGTGACAGATATCCGATAGGGATAGGACAGTGGACCAGAAGGGGGGGGTGACAGGTTTACGTATTGGGCGGAGGACGACAAAAAAGAAGAAGGACCAAGATGGGGACATGAGGAAACGACAAGTGAGCAGGAGGGGGCGTAACGACCGTGGACAGGAGGTAGTGGGAGCGTGGGACAGGAGGTTGAAGAGAAAAAAAAAGGAAGGGGCGGTAATACATTGACAGGAGGGGGGTGCGAACAGTAGGACAGGGAGGGGGGAAAAACAAAAAGTGAAAGGAAAAAGATGGAGACAAAGGGGGGAGAGGGGGGGAGGGGGGGAGAACAGTGGAAGGTAAGGAGGGGAGACCTATGGACAAAAAAAAGGACAGAGTGTATAGTACAGCTGTGTATAGTACAGCAGTGTATAGTATAGCTGTGTATAGTACAGCGGTGTATAGTACATTATAGTACAGCTGTGTATAGTATAGCAGTGTATACGTTACATCGGGTATAGAATAAGCGATGTTAGATTACAGCGGTGTATGTAGCCGAACGGTGTTATATAGCGTGAATATACAGCTAGATGTATAAGTGCAGTGCGGTGGGTAATTACGTTGTGTATCGTTGGGACAGCGTGTATAGTGGTCATTCAGTGTATAGTACAGGCGGTTGTATAGTACCATTCTAGTACAAAGCATTGATATAGTAATAGCTTAATGTATAGTGAACAGGCGGTGTATAGTACACGATATTAGTACAGCGGTAGTGTATAATAATGCAGTTATATAGGGCACATGATAGTACAGGCGATTTATAAGAGGCAGCGTGATAGTACAGGCTTGTATAGTAACAAAAAGCATGTGTAATGTAACACCGCTGTGTATAGTGGCACGCGTGTATAGTAAGCGGTGTATCGTACAAGCGGTTATAGTGTGGCAGGACGGTTATATTACAGTCTGTTTATGTTACAAAGACAAGCGGCTTATAGTGGCCGCAGTGTATCGTACAAAGCTTGTATAGGGTACGGCGCGTGTATAGTAATACTGTGTAATAGTAACAAAGGGGGCGGTGTATTGTAACATGGATAGTACAGAGACTGTGTATCATATACTCAGTGGGTATCGGTATAGGCATGTATAGTACAGCGATGTATAGTACATTAAGAGTACAGCTGGTGTAATAGCATAGCAGTGATATAGTATAAGCATTGGTCTAGTACAGCGGTGATATAGTGCAGCGTGTATAGTACAAGGCTTGTAATACCAGCAGTGTATAGTATAGACGTGTATAAGTACAGCGCGGTGGTATAGTACATTATAGTACAGCTGTGTATAGACTAAGCAGTGTATAGTATAGCAGTGTATAGTATAGCTGTATTCCATGTGAATGTCACATTGTAGGCAGAGCTTTGCTAATGCAGGGAACGGGAAGGAACTAACTGAGCCTCGTTATGATTGTATTAGAGATCAGTGACAGTGAGATACGTGCCACGCTGCAGTGTCCTGGGAGACTAATGACCAGGTCTCTCTCTCTCTCTCTCTCTCTCTCTGTGTCTGTCTCTCTCTCTCTGTGTCTGTCTCTCTCTCTCTGTGTCTGTCTCTCTCTCTCTCTGTGTCTGTCTCTCTGTCTGTCTGTCTGTCTTTTTTCTCTTTCCTCGTTTGTCTTTTTCTGTCTCTCATTTTTGTTTCTCTGTCTCTCACTTTTTGCTCTCTCTCTTCTCCTTTCCTTCTCCCTCTCCTCCCTCTCTCTCATATTATCACCGTGCCACTTGTCTCTCCCCATCGGTTGCCAAGATAGAATCCGAGGGCCCATAATTCATGAACTAGCTCTCATAAGGAGCGGTGTTAAGTTACAATGCAGGAGTGCTCAACTCCAGTCCCCAAGCCCGCCTCACCCCTCCAACAGGTCAGGTTTTCAGGATATCCCTGCTTCAGCACAGGTGGCTCAATCAGTTCCAGCTTCAGCACAGGTGGCTCAATCAGAGGGGGGGCCCTTGAGGACCGGGGTTTAGCAGCCCCTGCTGTAAGCCACCTTATGGTCCATTCAAAGAAATGGGCTGGAAGGGGTGCCTTCCGGTTTAACCACTGCTTAGTAAATCTGTCCCTAAATTCTGCTGATCTCCAGCCGGATAACCTTCCCCGTAATCCTGTCTCACGGCCCATCCCTGTGCTAGAGGAACAGCCGGCGCTGGTTCTTGGCCCAGGTGATGAGCGAGCATTGCAGCCTGTGCCAGGGCACCCTTTGTAATGTGGACAGAACCCGGTCCGACCTGCTCCGCCAGCGCCTTTGCCAGCTGAGCCGCAGAGGAACCAGGGCAACGGCTCCAACTCCTCCTTTATAAGGACGCGGATGGCTGCGGGTGGGGGGGGGGACCCTATAGTGCGGCCCCCCTCGAGCAGGACAGAGGCTGCATTTCTGCGCGGTCGGTCGCACAATAAATTTTCGGGGCTTCCGTTAATGACCGCGGCAGAACCGCGCGGCCAGAAATCAATTAGTGCAGCACGCCATCCTGCCCGATTAGTTTGGGGCATGGGGCATCTTGCTAGGTTAACCCCTTCGCTTCCAAATTGTGCCCCTGTCGGTGAAAAAAGGATGGAAAAACTCCCTTTTTATCTCTAATTTCCCTGCCTGGAGAATTGTGGCCTCCCCCCTCGCCCCCCACCCAATCTTTTATTTACTTTTTTGTAATGTGTTTTTTTTTCATTGCAGATATTGACATTTTAATTGATTTTTGATGTTCTAAATATACTTGCTAGAGAAATGTGTTGCATTGAATGGGACAGTCTGACTGAGCTCTCTGTCTACATCCATCTTCAGCTGTCTAATTGTCTGTCTAATCCAGGGGTGGCCAGCAGCCCTCAAGGGCCACCAACAGGTCAGGTTTTAAGGATATCCCCGCTTCAGCACAGGTGGCTTAATCCGTGGCTCAGCCGTCGGTGGCCCTTGAGGACTGGAGTTGGCCACCCCTGTAGCTGACATTTTGATCCAGTGCCATGCTGACTGAGCCATTAATTGAGCCACCTGCGCTGAAGCAGGGATATCCTAAAACCTGACCTGTTGGTGGCTCTTGATGGCTGGAGATGGCCACCCCTGGGGCAGGCTGAAGTTTTGATCCAATGCCATTCTGGCTGAGCCACCTGCGCTGAAGCAGGGATATCCTAAAACCTGACCTGTTGGTGGCTCTTGAGGACTGGAGTTTTGATCCAATGCCATTCTGGCTGAGCCACCTGCGCTGAAGCAGGGATATCCTAAAACCTGACCTGTTGGTGGCTCTTGAGAGCTGGAGATGGCCACCGCTGGTCTAATCTATCCATCTATTTCAACAATGTCTCCACAAATAGTAAATAACAACAATGCAAAGTATTTTTTGGGAAATAACAACTTTTAGGGGTAACAAAAATGCAATGGCTAATTTTCAGTCTCGCTATGAAAAATAAATAAACGCCACACCGTCCAAAAGGAATAGGATCAAATATGGTGTGTAGAGATATATTTTGCATTAAAGTTGTGTTTTTGTGATTAGCTTTGGGTGCGAAGCTGCCAAACTGTTCTATATTAAAGGCGCAATCTGAGCAGGCGTTTTTTTTTTTTTAAATTAATATTATTTTTTAACATTAGGACTGAAGCAGGAAGTCTCTGGAGCTGAACCCCATTAATTTCAGCTGCGGGGGACCCCGGCATCCTTGCCTCTGAAGGGGGGTTGCGCCGGTATCTCTGCCAAATTTGAAAGCTCCCGTGTGGGCCAATAAGAAGCTGCGCTTGATGACGTCACGGGTTTCCTATTGGCCCGCAGGACGCGGGAGATTTGAAACGTCGCCATTACATGAACCCCCAGCTAGCCGAGCAGTTTGCCAGCATGGAACCCCTTTACAAATTCTCTGTTTCTTCCGGAGACACCCGAGGCCGCGCTTATAGCGCCGGCGACGGTGACGGGAAAAATCAAATTGAGATGGCTTCCAGCGATCGCGACCAAGGCGCCGCGCTTACTATAAGCGCGCGCGACGGCGGCAATGCATTTGCTTTAACGCGAGACGTCGCTGTCGCCGGCACTACAAGCGCATCTTAAGGGTGCTTACAGGGGATTGGCTATGAGGTATCTTCCAGCGTCGGAAGGTGTTTTATGGATTAGCATCGTCTGTAAATGTGGCAGAAGGGAGCCGTTTTTTGGCTGTACGTTAAAAATACAGAAGCCTACTGCAGTTCAGATCTTGGACTCCAAACCCCCCCTCCCATTGGAATGCGGCGTGGGCTGCGCTGCGTTTTGAGTTGACCCGAGTTTAATCCGCGATCCAGCCAGATTACCGCGTTACCCAAAGACTAATCCATCTGGCCTTTGGAATCATTTTTTTTTTCTCCATCAGATTAAAGATGAACGGATTCTTTTCTTCCAGGGGAACAGCAGGGCTGGGGCAGTATTCTCGAAAATAATTCTGCCCCGTACACTATTCCCTTTTATTCTGCTCAGGTGAGCCAACGTGGTGGGGACACAGGTCAGTGAGGGGTACATTTCTATGGCTTTTAACCTTCCGGGAAATCGTAAGGTTGAATCCTAATTCCCACAACAATATGGCAATGCCTGTTTAAGGAGCACGTTTTGGATCTTAATTAACCAGCTCGATTTGGGCTTTTTACCACTAAACGTAATAGCCACACCTCATCACCATTTCCTTGTCGAAGGCTATTTTGGCATGGTAGAAATGTTTTGTGTCGGACTTGCCACCCCGGTGGGGGCTGCATGTGAGGCCCTAAATGGCACTGTGCTATGCCACAAGAAGCCATGGTAAATATGTGCTTCTATGTCAATATTATAATTTAGTTTATTTAGGTAATGAGCTCTATTTACTTAAAGCAGGATACGTCCTGTGTGCGCTCATGCCTTTTTCCCTGTGGAAAAATATTGTCATATGCTTTTGGCTGAGGAGATGTGTTTCTTGTGCCCTCTCTGGACTCCAAGCTTCCATTGCTTTGTTGGACATCGTTCCAATGGTTTCCACTTCTGTGACCCAGGAGATGGCTTCAATCCTCACGTGGGCACCATCCAGCCTTCAGCTGCCAGTTGGACAGCCCGGATAGAATACATAGTCAACAGTTGATGTAACTATGGAACAACTTCACGGGGCAAACTCGACACCATGAATCCCAAGTTGGTATGTGGTCAAACAACCTGAGGAGCAAACCCATATCACTTTGTATCTCTTTACAATAAGTGTATCACGATGTCTGTAGTTCACCCCATTGTCATGTCTTGCAGTGGTTGAGCTGCAGACGAGCATTCTGGGTAATGGCAGGCAAATGGACACCCAGTAGGTGTGTCCTTGAGCTTCCTGTACATTTTTGGACCTGGGTTCTCTAAAGCTTGCTGCATTACACAGCTTGTGCAGCTAAACCTGGGACATGTCCGACTCCACGCGGGGTACAGAAACAGTAGCAACTTTATTTCATATAGCGCTTGCCTCCTAATGGGACTCGGCGCTTCACAATTGCAGTACAGTACGCAGCACTTAGGAATGTTACAGACACAGTCGCTAGCCAGATGAGCTTACAATCTATGTGTTTGAGACAGGGAGATGAAGTGGCTTGCCCCAGGGTCAAAAGGGGAGGACACCGAGATTTGAACAAGGTCCCCCTGCTTCACACTCCGTGTCGCTGTTTACAGTCGTCGTATGACGGCGGGGTGGTCACTTGAGGCCTAAATTGCACGGAGCCAAAGTTAGTGGTTCAACTCGGAATGGAACTCGAAAGCGTTTGCATTTAATACCAACACCTCACCGCAGCAGTCCCACCTGTTCACAAATTTTTTTTGTTTAATTATTACGTTTACCTGAACTAAGGGCCCCCCGGAGCTGATCTGCGGTGCCTCTGGCGCCCGAGCGATGAAGGTGCGCCATCACTGGCAGATGACCCCCACGGCTTCCCGTGTGTGACTTTTGCTGCTATGTTTGTAGTTGTGTTAAAAGAAACTACAAATAATATTATTTCCTTTTTACTGAGAATCGAGGAGTCCTCTGAGGTTAGGGAGGGGGACCATGGAGGCGACCCCCCCCCCATTTCCGGTAATGGTGCTTTAACTGTTTGGTGACTGACATGGTAGTGGCTTTTCGGGATTCCACTTTTCAGTGTCAACTGGAAAAGCCAGGAAGAACACCCGCCTCCCCAATCATCTGACACTTCTAATTACCGCCGATACCAAACGGAAATGAATAAATTGCCGGTGAGCGGCGCTCATTGGAGCTGAATTGGACTGTGGGGCCAATTTTTAATATTTTTAGATCTTACCAAAACAAATAACCGCGGAAAGTTGGGTGATCACCAAACACTTTCGGTCATGTCTAGGTTTTAGATTGCAACTGCGGTTATTATCAGAACAAAGGATTTCTTCCGTCTGTTCCCAATACGAAAGGTCTTGTTGGGACCATGTGATCTCGGCATTCTTGTCTTGCACTGAAAGGGTTAACCCTATGAAAACAACTTGGTAAACATGGGCCTCTAACGAGCCAGCAGTGTGCAGGCGCCGAGCGCAGAGATGCTGCGAGCGAGAGTATTCCCGGCCCATCCAAACACCCAAGTATCGGTTTCAAGTCATTTGTTCAGGATCCAAGGCTCATCGGATTTATTTTCCACTTGTTTGAGCATTACTTTTAAATGAAGTACATCTGTAATTAACAAGGGGCTCACGTGCCGGCTTTCAGAAGCGCGGGTATGAAAGGCGTCGGATTACGCGGACGCAGGATATCCTTTCACTTTCTGCATAAATAATAGGGCCTGGCGATGAGTTCTGGTCATTGGCAGCAGTTAGCGTTGTAACGCCAGACCCTCTCTTTTTGTTCCCACGGGAGTCTGGCGTCTTTGCGTCTGGAATAACCGGCTGCGCGACGCATTTTGTAAGAAATTGCGCCTCTCTGTTTTATTTGTTATGCTAAATAATAAAATATCCCAAAACTACTGTATATCCTGCAGTGCAAGTGATTAAAAGTACATAACCCATCCCCCCCCAAAAAAGAGTGGAGGGGGGGTGCACCGAGCATGCGTATTTTAAATTAAACTTCTTTTTTGATTTGTCGCATTAATTGTATTTGTGATGGTGTCGGTTTTTAATTTAAAATCAAAACACAATTTCAGTGACAAAACGCGAAGAAGCTCGGCAAACACAAAATAGCTGTTTTAGCTATTTGCACTTCTATATTGAAACTAACTGTGAATTCCTTGTGTATGTGTGCTTGCTTCTGCGCGCGTGTCCCTTGCGTCTGCGAATGGGCGCCGTGCGCCGGAGGCCGCCCACGTCACTTAAGTTACTTTGCTTCCGTCACCATGAAGGTAATTTGCGCAAGCGAAACTTTTGTAGGTGCCAGCAAAGAAGTTTCACTTCAAAATAGTGTCCACACCACACCACACAGACAGGCGTGCACACACACACACACACACACACACACACACACACACACACACACAGAGACACACACACACACACACACACACACACACAGAGACATGCGTGCGCACACACACACACACACACACAGAGACATGCGTGCGCACACACTCACACACACACACAGAGACATGCGTGCGCACACGCGCACACACACACACACACACACACAGACATGCGTGCGCGCACACACACACACACACAGACATGCGTGCGCGCGCACACACACACACACACACACACAGACATGCGTGCACACACACACACACACAGACATGTGTGTGCACACACACACACACACACACATACACAGACACACACAGACATGCATGCGCACACACACACACACACACACACACAGACATGCGTGCGCACACACACACAGACACACACAGACACACACAGACACACACAGAGACATGCGTGCGCACACACACACACACACACACACACAGACATGCGTGCGCACACACACACACACACACACACACACACACAGAGAGATGGACATGCGTGCGCGCAAACACACCACACAGACATGCGTAGCACGCCACACACACACCACAACACACCACGTAGCACAGACACCACACAGAAATGATGCGCACACACACAACCACCACACACAAACACACAGACATTGCGTTGCGACACACACACACACATCACACACACAAATACAAGACACACACAGAGGACATGCGTGCGCACACACATGCGTGCGCGACACACAAAACACTCGCACAATGCCCGGATTGAACCCATATGCAAAGGTCTGCTTCATAAACAAAATTAAGTTACACTTTTTCGACCGGCCCTCGCTGCTGCCCCTTCCACCTCCCCCATGATTATATCTCCCCTTAATCTGTGTTTCGGTAAGCTTCCAGAAATAGTTAATATATAACCTTCGAGTACCAGTTCTTCCAAACCTCGTTGTGCTGGAGTTGCTAATAAACGTTGGCTATAGTTGCACACGCCGGTTTTGAAAAAGACCTGTGCGCTGTTGGTTAACAGCGACAGAAATGATTCAATTTGAGTTGTATTTTTTTTTTCTTGGATAAAACGATTCCCAGAAATACTGGACGGTGGTTTCTGTGTTGACTGAAAAGTCTACGGGGAAACATTCTCTGATGCCTACTTTACATGGAACGTTGTGGTCCTGTACTATTAATGCCAAAGTGCTAGGGGCCTCTGAGTAACACTGTGCCCCCCGTTGACCAGATAAGTGAAAGCACTTATACACCCACAGTATAATCTTCACACCAGAGTGCACCACTGAGCATTTAGGTCACGAGATTTGCGACGCCTCCCGGCTGACCTCTCCATCGTAACGGTTCTGTTCGATGGCCTCACCCTAGAAAACGAGATCTCCGCCACCCCGACCGTCTTCTAGGTACGTCATAAAGCCTGTAAAAGGCTTACGTAACCAACACGAGTTCTTCATAGTCGAAACGCGAAACGCGAACGCGTACGTAGCTTTCCCACAACCTCACAGGTCTCTTCTTTCACGTGCGTCACACCTGGGAGGTTTGGCAAAAGCCTGCACACGTTCCATTCAACTACGAAAAACCGCTAAAGGGAATGACCACCTCAAGTAACCTGCCTTCTGCCAGTGAACCCAATTCCGGCTTCAGAACGCTGATCGACATATGTTCGTATTTTCCTACAATGACACAAATCCGCCTCGTGATATTCTTACACATTTTTATATTTTCGGCTCGTCCATAGCATATACCGAGCCTAGATTTTGCGCTCTCAAGGCGTCGAGCTTGCTGGAGCGCCCCTCTCCCCTGTAGCACCACTATGCACTGCTACACATCGCCTGTCCCAGTGATTTGGTTGCTTCGGCGCGAGCTACGAGCTGACTCTATGGCCTACCCCGTAGCCCAGGAATTCACCCTGTGCGTCGGTTCCATTTTGTTTTGACCATTTTTATGTCCCACCATAGAAGACATTTAGCAAAAATGAGGTACGATGTCCCAAGTCCAGCTGTCTTGACGGCCTTTTTTGTCATGTTTCTACTCTACCAACTCCTGCAACGGGGTACCAGAGAAAACCCGGAAGTCAATTGTTGGGGGGTAACGCTCAGTCGATGCAGCCTAATAACGTGATTTAACCGCATCGAGAGTTGCTCTGCGAATTGAGTTCTTGCCCGAAGCTGCCGTCTGCGCACTGTCACAATGTCTATCGGCCCGGAGACGCCGTCTCCCAGGCAGCCCGTTCCGCCGCGTGCTCACCACGATTGGCGTTCGGTTGTGGGAAGTCGTGTCCCGGCTGTAAGCTTGGTGGCAGAAGCCGGGACCCGGTAGATTTCCCTTTTAATATTATATTAAGGGGACCGTTACCCCTTGCTTCCAAGGAAATTTTTGCTTTTATTTTTTTATTTTTACTTGAGTTGGGTGGGGTGCCCTCTGCTAGGGACCACGCCACACGCTTTTGGGGGGTATTATCGTGGCAATTTTGGGACACGCAAAAGCTGGCACCTCGGCAGAGTCAAGTAGGACGGAGTTGGGGGGAGTTACATGGTGCAACGTTTATGAGATGCATCTATTCTGCGTCTCTGCTCCGAGTCACCCTGTGGCATTTGAGGGGTGTCAAGTAGGAGCGGTTGGGAGAGACATGGTGCAGAGATATCTATAATGAGAGTACTCACTTGCTGCGTCTCTCTGTCCCCATCGTGGACTTTGAGGGCTGTCACTAGTGACGCTGAGCTGGGAGAGTTACATGGTTCACAGATTATTCAATGAGTGTATCACATACCGTCCTCTGCCCTCAGCGTGGAGAGATTTGAGGGGTGTCATCCGAGGAGTTGGGAGAATAGTTACATGGGCGCAACAGATTATATAGAATGTATCACCACTACTGCGCTCTCTCTGCCCAGGTGTAATTGAGGGGCGTCAGTAGAGGAGTTGGGGGAAGTTACCATGGTCCACAGATTATGAGAGTGTATCAATTCTGCATCTCTCTCCCCAGCGTGTGATTTGAGGGGTGTCAGTAGGAGGAGTTGGGGGGAGTTACTACGGCTGCAACAGTATAATGAGATGTATCACATTACTGCGTCTTCTGCCCAGCGTGTGATTTGAGGGGTGTACAGTAGGAGGAGTTTGGTGGAGTTACATGCGGTGCACAGGATATAATGAGGATGTATCACATTCGGTCGTCCTCTGCCCCGGCGTGTGATTAGGGTGTGTCAGTAGGAGGATTGGGAAGTACATGGTGCACAGGATAATTGACATATGATCACATTCTGCGTCTCTGCCCACGCTGTTATTGAGGGGTGCCAGTAGGGAGGAGTTGGGGAGAGTTACATGGGTCACAATTATAATGAGATGTATCACGTCTGCGTCTTCGCCCAGGTGGTGGATTTGGAGGGTGCCAGTAGAGGAAGTTGTGGAGGGAGTTACATGGGGGCACAGTTATAATGTATAGTATCAACACTTCGTCTCTCTGCGCCCAGAAGTGTGATTGAGGGGCGTGTCAGTAGTGAGGAGTTCAGGCGGCGGGAGTTCATGGTGACAATATAATGGATACTGTATCACCATTATGCATCTCTGCCCCACGCGTGCGTTTTGAGGGCGTGCCTAGGCGGAGGTTTTTGTTTTTTGGGGGGCATTACACTGGGGCCACAGATTATAATGAGATGTATCACACTTGGCGTCTCTCTTGCCCCAGAGTGTGATGATTTGAGGGCGTTTTGTCCCAGTAGGAGGAGTTGGGTGGGAGTTTCATGTGCACAGCACTTAAAATGGAGATCTGCATCCACATTCTAGCGTCTCTGCCCAGTTCATTTCCTTTTAACTTGGCTCCCCCAAAATCCTCCATATCTGAAGTGGGTGTAACTCTTACACATGGCATAAGAAACGGTTCTTGTATACGCCCCCCCAGTGTGCCTGAACAGCCTTTCCTCTGCGTTAATACAGGACACCTATGACTTTTCTAACAATTTTTAAATACCTCCAGATATAATCTTTGGTAAAATACTTGTGTTACTCCGGTTTGAACCGTGTAATGTACAGATCACACATTGGGACGGCAGAGCACACCAGAGACGCACTGTTTTTGTAAGTCGCTGGATCACCCTCGTTCCGTGGAGTACAACAGCTGACTGAATCTTGTGACTGGCTTTCCTATTCGCTTTTCTAATTTCTTTCCTCTTCTCCGCCTCACTTTGCCACATTGTTTACAAGTGAGAGTTAATCTGAAACTGTTTGGGATGTCAAAAAACCCATTTAAGAGATTTACTTGGACGAATGGAAGGTAAAAAAAAAGCTTGCGTCTGTCCGCTCTGCCTGCGCTCTCGCCCTCCTGCGCTCCTCGGCCTCTCGACTCGCGCTCTCCTCGCGCTCATCCCCTTCTGCTCTCTTCCGCCCTCCTTCCCTCCCGCTCCTCCCTCTCTGCCCTCCTCCCCCACTCGCCTCCCCTTCGCTCTCTTCCCTCTGCGCTCCTGGAACTCTCCTACCTCTCTTCTCTGCCTCCTTCCCTCTCGTGTCCCTCCTTCCCCTCGCCCTCCTCCCTCTCGCCCTCCTGGACGCTCTCGCCCTCCTATCCCTCTCGCCCTCTCCCTCTCGCCCTCCTCCTCTCCCCTCTCTGCCTCCTACAGCACCTCTTCCCTATCGCCCTCCTTCCTCTCGCCTCCTTACCCTCTCTCCTCCTCCCTCTCCCTCTCGCCCTCTGCATCTCGCTCTCCGCCTTCGCCTGCGCTCTCGCCCTCCTGCGCTCCCTCGCCCTCCTGTCTTCCCCTTCCCTTCCTGCGCCCTCCTGCGCCCATCGCCCTCCTGCGCCATCGCGCTCCTCCGGCTCCTCGCCCTCCGCCTTGCCTTCCCCCTCGCCCGTCCTTCCCCCTCGCCTCCTCCCCTCCACCGCTCTTCCCCTCGCCTCCTTGCCCCTCGCCTCCCTTGCCTCGCTCACTCCTTCCACTCTGCTCCCTCTCTCTATCTCTCCTCCTTCCTCCTCTCCCTCCTTCCCCTCCTCTCCCTTCCTTCCTCCTCGCTCCTCTCGCCCCTTCCCTCTCGCCCTCCTGTCATCTCGCCCTCCTTCCCTCCTGCTCTTCCCTCCTCCGCCCCCGCCTCTAGCCCTCATTCCTCCCGTGCCCTGCCATCCTCCTCTCCTCGCCCTCCTTCCCTATCGCCTCCTCGCTCTAGCTCCCCATCCCCTCCCCTCTTCCCTCTCGCCCTCCTTCCTCTCGCCCTCCTTCCGGCCTCTCTTCCCTTCTACCTTCCCTCTCCCCCCCAGTCCCTCTTCGCTCCTGCCCTAGCTCCTCCTCTCCCTCTCGCCCTTCCGCTCTCGCCCCGTCCTTCCTCCCTCTGCCCTCCGCCCCTTCCTCTTCCTCTCTCCCGTCCTGCCTCTCGCTCCCCTTCCTGCGCTCCTCGACCCCTCCCTTCCCTGCCTGCCCCTTGCGCTCTCACCCCTCAGCGTCGCCTCCTTCCCCCTCGCCCTCCTTCACTCGACCTCTGCACCCCTCCCTTCCCCTCGCCCTCCTTCCGCCCGTGCCATTCCCCCTCGCCCTCCTTCCCCCTCGCCCTCCTTGCCCCTCGCCCTCCTTCCCTCTCTCCCTCCTTCCCCTCTCCTCTCCTTCCTCTCTCCCCTCCCTACTACTCCCTCCTTCCCTCTCGCCCTCCTTCCCTCTCGCCACATCCTTCCCCCTCGCCCTCCTTCCCTCATCTTCACCCTCCTCTTCCCTTCCCTCTGCTCCCCCTTCCCCTCTCGCCCCTCCTTCCTCACTCTCTCCCTCTTCCCTCTCGCCCTCCTGCCCTCTCGCCCTCCTGCGCTTCGCCCTCCTTCCCCCTCGCCCTCCTTCCCTCGTCGCCCTCCTTCCCCCTCGCCCTCCTTCCCTCTGCGCCTCCTTCCCTCTCTCCCTCCTTCCCTCTCTCCCCTCCCTTCCCTTCCCCTAGCCTTCCGCCTCTCGCCCTCCTTCCCTCCTCGCCTCCTGCCTCTCGCCCCTCCTGCGCGCTCTCGCCCTCCTGCGTCGCCTCCTCCTTCGCCATCCTTCCCCCTCGCGCCTCTCCTTCCCTCTCGCCTCTGCTCCTCTCTCCCTCACTTCCCTCATCATCCCCTCCCTCTCGCCCTCCTTCCCTCCTCGCCCCTCCTTTCCTCGCCTCTCCTCTCCCCTGCGCCCTCCTTCCCTCGTCGCCTCCTCCACACCTCGCTCCTCCTGCCCGCATCTCGCTCCCACTCTCTAGCCTGCTCTCGCCCCTCCTCCCTCTCGCCCTCCTTACCTCTCGGCCTCTCCTTCCCTCGCCTCACTCCGCGCCTTCCCTCTCCACCTCTTCCCGGTCGTGCCACCTCCCCCGCCTTCTCTCGCCCATCCTTCCCTTTCGCCCTCCTTCCCTCCCCTTCGCCCTCTGCGCCATTCTTCTCTCGCCCCTCCCTCTCCCTCTCTGCCCTCCATCTCCCTCGCCCATCTTCCTCACTCGCCGCCTTCCCTCCTCCGCTCTGCGTCCTCCTCACCGCTTCTCCTCCTGCCCTCTGCGGCCTCCTCCCTTCCTGCCCTCCTCTCCTTTCTCGTGCGCTCCTTCGACCCTTCTCCTCCTGCTCTCTCCCCCCCCTCCTTCCCTCTCGCGCCTCCTTCCCTCATCCTCCGCGCTTCTCGCTCTCTCCCTCCTTGCTCGTCGCTCGCACCTCTCTTCCAGTCCCTCGCTCTCTCTATCCCTCGCCCTCCTCCACCCATCCCACCTCCTTCCCCTCTCTCACTCCTTCCCCCTCCCCGCTTCCCTCTCACCTCCCTCTTTCCCCCCTCCTTTCCCCATCTCGATCCTCCTTCCCTCTCTCCCTCCCTCCCTCATCCTCTCCTCCGTCCTCCATTCCTCCTCCTTCCCGTCTGTCCCTCCGTCCCCCCTCAAACCTCCTTCACCCCTCTGCCTCCTTACCCCTCGCCCATCGAGGCTTCCTCTTCGCCCTCCTGACCCTCTCGCCTCTCCTTCCCCTCTCGCGCCCCTTTCCCTCTCGCCCTGCTCTTCCCTCTCGGCCCCCTCCTCCTCATCGCCCTCCTGCGCTCTCGCCATCCTTCCCTCAGCACTCGCCATTACCTGCCCTCCTCCCTCGCACCGCCTTCCTTCCCCCTTCGCCCTCAACTTACCCTCTCACGCCTCCTCCCCTCTCGGCCCTCCTCCCTCTCGCCCTCCTTCCTCTACGCCCTCCTGCGCTCTCGGCCCATCCTCTGCCTCTCGCTCTCGCCCTCCTTTCCCTCTCGCCCTCCTGCCCATCGCCCTCCCTTCCCCCCTCTCTTCCCCCTCTCCTCCGCCCCCTTCCCACTCTCCCCTCGCGCCCTTCCCTCTCTTCCCTGCCTCCCCCCTCCCGTCCTTCTTCCCTCGACTACTTCTCCCTCCTTCCCTCTAGGCCCTCCTTTCCCCCCTCTTCCACCTCCTATCCTCGACCTCGCCCTCCTTCCCTCTCTCCCTCCTTCCCTCTCGCCCTCCTTTCCTCCCCCCTCCTTTCCCTCTCGCTCCCTCACTTCTCCTCTCCCTCCTCTCCCTTCGCCCTACTTTCCCTTCTCGCCCTCCTTCCCTCGCTCGCCCTCCTCTTCACTTCGACCTCCCACTCCCTCTCGCCCTCCTTCCCTCTCGCCCTCCTTCCCTCTCGCCCTCCTGCGCTCCCTGGAAGATCACTGGGGAAGCCTTCACCCAGCAGTGGCTGGACGACGTGTGTGTGATTTTAATTCATCTCCCGTTCATTCCACGCGATCCCGCGCAGCTCGCTCCTATTCCCCCATGTGGTTCTCTCCCTTTTAAACGTTACCCGTAAAGGATTAGGGCCCACATGGGCCAAGTCTTAGGGCAGCTTTTGGCACGTTCGGATGGCTTGGCACCGCTTGGCAGACATGGCCCGAAATGGTCTTTAAGTATTCACAAAATAGGATATAGTGCGCCCCCTCCCTGCCAGAGAGGCCATTGCTTTGCTAACCCCTTCGGGGCACATCGGGCCCTTTCAGAATCTTCATTGTTTTGATGGGTTTAAACCAGGGGCGGCTAACTCCCAGTCCGCCACCAACAGGTCAGGTTTTCCAGATATCCCAGCTTCAGCACAGGTGGCTTTAATAGGTGGCTCAGTCAATCAGTACCTGTGCTGAAGCAGGGATATCCTGAAAACCTGTCCTGCTGGTGGCCCTTGAGGACTGGGAGTCGACCAGCGCTGGTTTCAAGGAGCAATCCACGCAATATTCTACACGTTTAAAAAATAAAATAAAATGAAGGCTGGATTGAAACGGAAAGGCGGCCATTTAGGGAACCCCGGGACGCAGGATCTGCGCTGATCGATCGCGGGAGAACGTATCGATCGGCAGCTAAGGTAATTAGAACTCACAGGAGGCTTTAAACCATTGAAAATGGCATTAAGAGCTGAATAATAAAAATAAAAAAATACAGCGAGTATTATCTAATATCACAGAACTGTATTTTTTTAAAAAACATAAGATTTCACGTTTTTTGCTTTTTTTTAAATATAAGACCTCCCACAAATTAGCCGACGAGAGTGGAAAATGCCGCAATGTAAGTGATAAAGGAGCAGCGTTTGTAGAACGGCATTAAATAGAATTAAGAGTCATTTTTACGTTTTCTGTAATGAGAATTGTGTCCCTTCTGCTTCCTGAAATCTGTGACGACGTTATCATCCCTTCTGATCAATTCTGTGTGAGGGGGATATTAAATATTCATGAAATAGCCTGGAATACGAGCGTTCGTGATGTGGCTTTCATGTCTTGGGATCCCACGGGAGAAACTAAAAGGGAAGAAGGGCAGAGTCAGCTGGGTCATATAGGGCCACTGTTGCTAAGTGGGGCTAGCGCATCTCGTAGGCTGCGGCCATAGTAGGGGCGACCGGCGCGAGCGACATCACGGGCGCCGAAAACAAAATGCATAAGGTCAATGTGCGCGGCCATAGTGCACGTGAGAGGCGGCGCTGCAGAGACTTCAGGAAACGGATACATTTGTTTTTATGGCGCAATGGCTGGGTCACGTGCGCGATTCTGCCGATGTGGGCGAACCGCTCGCATGACGCCCTCGCCATGCCCCCCCCCCCCCCCCGTCGCGCAAAACCTGCTTGCCACGGATCGCGTCTAGTAAAGGCGCGCGTGACGTCATGCGCTGCGTCAAAAACGCACCCGTACTATGCACGAGGCCTAAGGCTGCGCCGGCGACGCGACCGATTTACGTCGACCATTGCGATGAGTTGTGTTTGAAGTTTAGGCGACGTCGCTGGCTGACGTCACAGAAGGGGAGAGCAGAGGGACGGAGAAGCTCCTGATTGGCCGCAAGGGGAGACCGTCACCGTCCATTGCGTCTTAAAAACGCTCCATGACATCATAACCGCGCGCTGTTGCATGATAACCCCGCCCCTTACGTCAGAACCCCATCTATTCTCAGCACCACACCCCCCACTCCCTAGCGTTGGAAAAAAAAACCCCATCCGGCCGACTCTGGATCCCCCCTGCCCCAGAGGCAAGAAGGGGTCTCGCGCCAATCTCACTCAAGTGCGAGGTCCCCTTCTCACGCCAATGATTACGCTCTGTTCTGATTGGCTGGATTTTGCAGGCACAAGGAAGTCCCTGCCCCATAGAACTCGCAATCTAATTTGTGGGGCGGAGAGATGAAGTGAAGATACAGGGATTCAGACCGGGGGGGTTCATAGCTTCGAAGATCCATTCCCATTCACTGTCAGGAACAGGGGGTACATTTAATTGCGCTCATTCTTTGTGATGTATATAAAAAACCAGACTACGAACTCATTTTGATTTCATGTTTGAACAAGATAATGGTAGCAGTCCCATCCGATATATAGAGACTGAATGCATCTGTGTTTTTCCCAGCAATAAGCCGGTCTTCTTTGGTATGAAGCCTTAGGCGAGGTCGATAGTGCCTGTGCGGTGGTGCGCTCGGCCGCGACATCACCCCGCTTGAAGCGAGTGCGTTTTATTTTTTGGCCACGGTACGCGCGCCATCCGTGGGCGCGTCTAGGGGGCGCGCCAGTGACGTCACTGAGCTGGTTAACCGCTCACGTGACCGGCCTGTCGCGCTGAGAAATCAGTTTAACTGATTTCTCACGCAACGCGCGCCCCCCGCCTGCTTCGGCACGCACGCCGCGCGGACGCGAACGCCGCCTTAAGGCACGGTCTGCGGGCTACCATGGCCCCCAGCCTCACCCTTACATCTTCCTGAGAGAGAAGATGGCTTCACAGCGGTCCCGATGAAGGGAGAGCGTTGGCTTCTGGGAGTTTGTCAATTTAAAACGTTGTTTTTTTTTGGAGCTATGAGAAAAGGACATTATTATTATTTGTCTCGGTTCCTCTATCCCAGTAATAATAGAATATGATTGATCCTGTTCACTTCCTGCATCAATTTGAAGAAGCAACTTAAATTAACAGTTCCAACTACGCCATTATTGTTATTTTTTTTTCACCCCTAGATCGTAAGCAGTGGCCATCCTGTGACATGCTGTATACAAGATCATGCTATTATTATTAGTATTATTATTAGTATTGTTATTATACAGCGCGGTGTATTGTGCACTGTGTTGTAATTGAGAAGATCTTTGAAAGAGAAAAGCGCTATATGTAATAGTTATTATTAATTATTATTATTAAAACATTTCATTATTGCATTAGTGTAACGTCCCTCCTCCTGATGTACTAGGACAGGAGCGGCCAACTCCAGTCCTCAAGGGGCCTCCAACAGGTCAGGTTTTAAGGATATCCCTGCTTCAGCACAGGTGGCTCAAGCAGAGGCTCAGTCACAGACTGAACCTCTGAGCCACCTGTGCTGAAGCAGGGACTGATTGAGCCACCTGTGCTGAAGCAGGGACTGATTGAGCCACCTGTGCTGAAGCAGGGACTGATTGAGCCACCTGTGCTGAAGCTGTGGTATCCCAGAGGACTGGAGTTGCCCGCCCCAGCGCTACGTGAAATTGTTTGTGCTCGTTGCCTTCTCGCGGGAGGAAAAGCGCGGTACGTGTCGGCGCGGCCTGCGGCCAATCACTCGTGGCAATGGATGTGTGTGGGACGCTGGGGGTGGGGAGGGGGAGTGGGGGGGGGGAGGGGAAGTGGGGGGGGGATATGAAGAGATTAAACATTGGCGCAGTTTTTCTAATGAAAACATTGACACTGAGTGTTGTTCTGTGTTATCTGCAAGCAAAGCGCGGGCTGTTTATACAGCTGAGCTGCGTTTATCTGTGTGATCGGTACACCATGATGTTTGTATTACATTCCCCCCCTCCTCTCTCTCTCCCCCCCTCCTTCACTCTCTCTCGCCACCCATCCTCCTCTCTCTCCCCGCCCCCTCCTTCCCTCTCTACCCCCCCTCCTCATCTCTCTCCTCCCCCCTCCTCCCCTCTCCTCCTCCCCTCTTCCTCTCTCTCCACCCCCTCCTCCCTCCTCTCTCCCCCGACCCTCCTTCCCCCCCTCCTCCTCCTTCCCCCTCTCCCTCTGCCCCCCCTCCTTCCCTCTCTCCCCCTCTCCGTGCCCCCCTCCTTCCTCTCGCCCTCCCTTTCCCCTCTCCCCTCTTCCCCCTCCTTCCCTCCTCTCCCCCCTACTTCCCTCTCTCTCTCCCCCCGCCCTCCTTATTCCCTCTGCCTCTCACGCCCCCTCCTTGCCCTCTCTCCTCCCCCCCCTCATTCCCATCTTCCCCCTCGCCCTCCCCCCTCCTTTCTCCTCTCTCCCCCCCTCCTTCTCTCTCCCCCCCCCTCCTCTCTCTCCCCCTAACTCTTTCCCTCTCGCCCCCTCCTCTCTCCTCCCCCTCGCGGCCTCCTCTCTCCCCTCCATTCCCCCCTCTTCCCTCGCTCGCCCCTCCCATCCCTCCTTCTTGACCCCCCTCCTCCCTCTCCTTCCCCCCCCTTCCTCATCCTACCCTCCCCCCATGCCCCCCCCCCCGACCCCTCGCTTTCACTCGCTGCTCCTCCGGCCGCCCCTCCTTCCCCTCTCCCCCCCTCTCGGTCCTTCCCTCCATCTCTCCCCCTCCTTCCCTCTCTCCCCTCCTCCCCCTTCTCTCATCCCTCTAAAACCTCATGCCTTCTCCCTCTTCCCCCCTCCTTCCGTCTCGTTCCCCCCCCTCTTCCCTCTCTCCCCCCCTCCTCCCTCTCTCCTCCCCCCCTCTTCCCCATCCCCTCCTGCTCCCTCTCTCCTCTCCCCTCGTTCCTTCCCTCTCTCCTCCCCCGGCCCCCCTCTCTTCCCCCCGCCGTCGCCGCCCCGCCTCCTCCTCTTGCCAACCCCTCCTTCCACCGCCCCCTGCTCCCGGCCTGTCGTGCTATGTCTCTCCATCTTCTCCTCTCTTCTCTCTCTCGTCCCTCCTCCTCTCCCAGCCGCTTCTATCTCCCCTCCGTCCCACCCTCCTTCCCTCTCTCTCTCTCTCTCTCCGTCAATCTCGCTTGTGTTGGAAAAGATAAATCCAATGACAATCGTGTTATTTCCTCCTTAAATGAAAACGTCTCATTGTATCAAGGTCTGCAGAACAATCAAGTTATCAGTTTTGTCAGACGATATAACAGCCGTGAAATCAGAAAGCGGATATAAAATCTCTTGGGGATCTCGAGTTTCGAGTTTCAAGACCGTCCGTGCTATCGTTAAGTCTCTGAAAATACGATAACAGCACAGCCCCACATTCTGTATAATGATAAGCATTTAATTACCCTTAAGGTGGTCTTTTTCTCCTCACTAGGACATTTAACACCCTCCAAATGTCCTGAGACCCCCCCCTCCACCCCTCCTCCCACCCCCCAAAAAGACTTTGCAGTCGTTTGGGTTCAGAAAAGTTTCTCCAAAAATCTGATTAGGGTAAATCAATGAACAATCCCCCATTTACTACTACACTGATGCAATTTTCTCGGCCCAATACGTGGCTCGCACTTGTAATTGCAAATGCTGTTACTTTTACATGTCACCCATAGTCACCTAGCTGTGTGGGGGGGGGCACCCTTAGGTGAGCCCGCTCTGAGTTAGCGGAAAAACTGGCATCAATGTAGTCGAATTTTCGTTAACGTTTCTTTGTAGCCCGAACCCAGGGCGGTGCGCAGCGCCCAGTCCTCAGGGGCCCGACACCAGGTCGTATTTTTAAGGTATCCTGCTTCAACCGGGGGGACCTCCATCATTCGGCGACTGCATGCCACTGAATGAGTCACCTGTGCTGAACTGTCAGTTACGGAATTGGGAAAACTGGGGCTAGATCCCCAGGTCAGGGGATTTCCCAGTAGGGGTTACGCGAGGCGTCTCCCCTATTGGGTTGTCCCACCCTCGCCCCCCCCTCTCAAATCTTACATGGCGGATCGCAGGTAGTATAGTGGGGTCCTGAGCCCGTGTGGGGACTGCGCTAGCAAGACCTCCAACACGCAAAGCCCTAAGCATGGCTGATAACATGTCGATAGTCAACGCCATTGTTGGGCCGTACTTTTGCAGAAGCTCTCCTCCCGCCAGTGATGCAGCTTACCCCCCATGCGCTGCCTGCACACACATGAGTGGGCATTTGGACGTGTGATAATAATTAAGCCGTGCTGTCCCCCCACTAGCTCAGGACGCTTAGTCAGTACTGCCCTGGGATCGTTCACACAGTGTTTGGCGTATCAGGATGTCAGCGATAATAATTTATTCTTCAAGGGCCGCGGGGGTCAAATATTTTTCCTAGCAGGGAGCGCTGTGTAATATAGCGTTAGCGAACTGCTACTGTGGATCAATTAAAAAATATTCATCTGAGTATCTTCACCCTGAAAGTAGCCAAAATTAAGAACTTGTCAACTCTCACCCTAACCGTAGCAGTATAGTAAGCTATATCGTTAGGCGAATATAAATACCAGAACATCAGGCCGAAAATGACAAATCGCAGGGAACCTAGTGCATCTAACAACCTACATTTATTCCAAAATAGCTTCTACTACCTCTGTGGGAGGCTTAATATGCATGCCACCACCCCTTACCAAAAGAAGTACTTCCTGACGAACGTCCTCCCCTCCCACCCACCACGTTGATGGCAAAGGTTTCACTGGGCTTGACTGTAACCACTTGTCAGCAACGTATTCTCTCACCATCGTCCACAGCTCCTCCAACTGGATACCACCAACAACGCAGCATTATTATAGATAGGGAGCGATCTCACATCCTGTTTTGAAACTGAGTTCTCTTGGGCACTCAAATGTAAAAAGGAAGCCACGGCGCGTCCAATCATGGAGTCATCGTGTAAAACTGCCGTTGTCCCTCTTACAGACATTAAAAACCCGCTCTTGTCTCCTGCTCGATGCCTCCGTGCCGTGGAAATCAGTCACTCCGGTTAAGCGCTCATCTGGAGTCAGCCATACGGTTGTCTAATTATAGCGGGTGACGCTGGACACTTTTAGGGCGGGGGGCTGCGCCGTGTAAAGGTGATGGGAACCGGGCTTTCTTTCTGGAATGGGATTGTGACCGGGGTTACACCTTTATGCCCACCATAAAAGGTCCTGGGAGGAAACGGGAAGGGTGTTGACCCTTTGTCGGATGATTTCTATTAACCCTGTTTCCTTCAGACACCAGTCGCGCTCGGCGTGCGTCCTGCAGGCCGTCCCATCCCAATCGTTGGCTCTGCCTTCGTTCTGTGCGAAGGGATGAGTTTAAGGTTTTATAACTCTAATGAACAATCACTCAAGGTGCAAAGTTCGCATAAATCCCCCACATTGACACTGATCGTTGCGATCTCTTTAATGGGATTCAAAGCTCAAGTATTGCTGCTAACTCTGCGCGCAACAAAAAATTATGACACACAGGAGTTTTACATTCACTTGATATTCTCCTTGCAAACCGGATAGATTAGGTGCCTGGGATTTGTCTGGGATGTGGTGGATTGGAAGATGGGGTTTGGGGATTAGTGTTGTTTTACCGCCGTTAGGGTTCTACAGCATTACAGCCTCTCGCCAGGTGAAGGGAAACTCATACATTGACGGTTTACATGAAAATTGCCAGCTCTACACCGTTCCGACCCCATATTCGGCCTATGTGCTACATCTATTTCTGGAGCACGCATGCACACACAGTGGATTGTGAAGGTACAATGAGCCAGCTAAGAATAAATAGAATGTGCCGGCGCCAATGTGGCTCCGCATTCTTTCTTTTTCCTTATGGCATCTCGCCTGACGGTAGCGTCGATATCTGTCGGCTGCCCCATTGTTTTTTACCTGTTTTTCACGTGTGTCCTAATGGGGTACTTGTTTGTTTTAAAGCGCTGTTTTTGCAAAACCGTCCTTCTCTTTTGCTTTACGAGCCACTAACTGCTAAGTCAATTTAGCTATGTTGCGCCGTCGAATTCCTTCTCCTCGTGATGATCGGGGAGATTCGGCTCAGGGGCTCACTACATGGCTGTCGGTGGCGGCAGACAGAGGACCAAAGATGCCAAAGTTCGGTGGGGAGATCATGTGACCAGCAGTCACTAGATACAATTGGTGCCACTGCTCGAAAAGGGCAGGCTCAAAAAGGGGTTTGGCCAAGCTGCTTTTTCAGAGATGGAAGGGATGTGACTTTGTAATGACGTTGCAATTGAAAACAAAAATGTTGCTTGTAGCATTATAATAATTAAATGTCTTTCCAGTAGTGTTTAAACAAAAAAAGAGCTGCAAGTATTTTCTCATAGTTACAGCAATGAAATTTTATTAACAAAAATCACCTGTAGGATATTAGCTTGGTCTGCAAGCTTTAAATCGTCAAAGAAAGTTACCGGTCGCATAGGTGACTATTATACCGTTTGAACATGCGCTTCTGTCTACGACAAAACCCCTTCTTCTTTTACCTTTTTGATGAAATTTAATTATGCCTTCTGGCTCCTTGTACAACTGGACCCGGGAATATGTGAGGCTCACCCTACACCTCTTTCAGAGGAGGGAAGGGTCCTGTCGGAGATCAGAACTCGACCTCTCACCCAGTCCCGGGTACTTACATACGTGTCTTCCGGTTAGGGGGATAGACATGAGGGACAGCGCAGCAAGCCACCCACAGACCCTGCTGGACCTTCCTATGGCCAGGACTGAGTGGGGACGCCCGTGGGAGGAACCCCACCTCGCCAGGACAGTTAATGGCACTTGGTTACGGGCGAGTAGGCCATCGGCGACGTGCTCCATCGTCTAGTGGCCCATCGATGGTTGACAGAGTAGGTTTCCTGGCTTCGAGGGGGTTAGACCTCCCAGGGAGGCTGGGAGACGGGTACGTATTCGTTCACGGGGACAATGGTGGAGGCTACAACAGAGGAGAATTGCTCTCCTGACAAGAGACGGAAGGATCAGCTTGTTGGTAACGTAACTGCCGGGACCGTGGGTACCCATTGAAAGTCCTTTCTGGTCGGTCTCTTGTGTCATTGGCATGTCTGCCTATCATCTCCTGCGCTTTCGGGAATAAACAGAAATGACCTCGCTCTACAGGGGCACGGTTTGTCTCGTGCCTGCAAGTTCTTGTAACAATCAACAGAGCGCGGTGTACAACGCCACCAGCGTCGCAACGTTACAAAAAATAAAATTAAAAAAGATCTTTCTACTGTGGTCATCGACACGAGTCGCCCTTCTTTTAGTCGGTGGGCAGTGGGTATTGTCAGTTGCTGAGAAGCGGCATCACACGGGAGTCCTACACGTGTGCTGGTGGGATGAAAGTCCTTTGTGTGTGCCACTTCTTCACCCTCCTTGTGTGCGACAATGTGGTGACACCAAGGTTCCACCGTCATCATACCGTTTGTACAGTAACGCAACGGCATTGTGAATGTGAGCGTGTCTGTCCGTAGGTCATGTGTTCGTCATCCCGCGGTCGTCATTTGCTGTCAACGGCACGCGATAGATTTGCTTTCCGTGGCTGTTATGACTCAGAGCATTACGGTGCTGCTCCCTAGCCTAGAGTCTTAACCGTAGCGGTTTCAACACCCGAGCCCTAAGCTTTATTGAAGGATGCTAGTTATCAATTGATCGGGGATCACTGAATATCGGTGGGGGCACAACTGAATTTAATAGCAAGAGAACGATCTATTAATCGATGTTCAATCTTAGATCCAAATATTTGCTGTTCATCTGCAGTGTAAGATGTCATCTTTCACATTTTGCCTTTTTCCCCCCCCCCAAAAAATGTTACTTGTTATAGTCGTTTTGATTATCCTTCATTTTTGCACTGTGCTGCTTTCCGTAATTTGACCCTTTCGGGGGGTGATTCATTAAAACTGTGATAATCTCGATGTAATGGTTCTCTTCACGGTCCCTTTCTCCGAAACTATCACTCATCTTGGGTACTTCACACTGCCCCTGTTCCCGTGATCGGCTACTATCGTCATGCTTTAATAAACCGACTCCTATGACTCTTGAGCTAATTGGTTCCCAACCTCGTGTCCGTTCCAAACATTTTAGAAACTTCGGTCGACGGCCGCAGCGAGTGGCCCGGTTATTGGTGTCACTTTCTCACTTGTTGTGTTATTGCATCAAATCACACATTATAGTTGGGGATGTCTCTGGTTTTTGGTGTTTATTTCTTTGTTTTTAATAAAGTTTTCAATTGCAAAAAAATCGTGGTTTTTCATGTGTCTTGTACCTATATAGAAAATGGCACAAACGCTGTAGTTTCCTAATTGAACTTTTATACAACATTTTTTTTGGGGGGTCCTGTTTTCAGGGGGGCTGTTTTAGGGGGGCAAGTGGGAATTTATGTGCAGGGGGGTGGGGTCTGTTTGGAGGGGGGGGAATCTTTATGCCGGGGGCAGGGGGGGGTGTCTGTGTGCAGGGAGTGGGGGGAGGGTCTGTTTGCTGGGGGAGTGTCAGTGTGCAGGGAGGGGTGGGGTCTGTTTGTAGGGGCAGTGGGGGAGGGCGGGAGATATTTGTGCCGGGGGGGGGGTCTTCTTTAATGGGTGGGGAAAGGTATTAGGTGGGACATAAACATTGTCATGTGCTTTTCCCCCCAGGTCCTGACACACTTTTAAGACTGCAATGACAAGTCTGGACAGCAGCCATGCAGAAAAAACACGCCAACCCTCTTCAAAACCGTCTGCGCCAAAGGTGCAGGTCCAGCGCTCCGTTTCTCGAGAAACCATCACCATTCACTTCTCGGCTTTTGGGAAGGACGAAGAAGAAGAGGAGGAGGAAGAAGAATTTAAGGAACCACTCGATGAGGATCTGGACGACCAAAGCATTGTAACAGCACTAGAAGCTAAGGAAGACCTTTGCTTCGAATCGAGTAGCCCTTTGCTTTCTAGTCCTGCCACTGTGCCTGGCATGGCAGTGATAGCGTCGCCATCTTTAACACCACCACCTGCAGCTAAGCCAACCGTAAACACTGTTCAAGTCGTCGTCGAATGTTCTCCTTCATCCAAAGCATTCAGCGCAGTGCCATTAGCCCTACCATCATCATCCCAAACGTCTCCACTAGCAAATGCAGCCAACGTTTCACCTCCCACAGAACAAAAAACTTCGACGATTTCATCCCCATCCAAATCGCTTGCTTTGTCTACTAGTACATCGACGGCCCCTAACCCCAGCGCCAAGCCCTTTTTGAGCATGGTGAAGTCTCTCTCCACAGAGGTAGAGCTGAAAGAATCAACACCCCCCACAAGGCACAGACACTTGATGAAAAACCTGGTTAAGTCGCTATCAACGGACACTTCTAAGCAGGAGTCGGAGTCTGTGTTGTACAAGCCACCCGAATCAAAGTTAAACTTGCATCTGTTTAAGCAGTTTACACAACCTCGGATGACCGGTGGAGATTCCAAAACGGCCCCTTCCTCCCCCATCACCTCCCCTTCGGACGGCCGCTACTTTTTTAGGGTGACGGAAGTGGAGGCTAAAATCGAAGACACCAAAAGGCGCCTCTCGGAAGTGATCTACGAACCTTTCCAGCTCCTCAGCAAAATGATGGGGGACGAGTCTTCAAGCTACAGGGCCAAAGCCTTGTCTTCTAGTGCGTCGGAACTCTCAAATATGTCCAGTTTGAATGGCCACCTAGAAAACAATAACAACTTCAGCATCAAAGAGGAGGACGGGGATTCGGAAGCCGACTGCTCCACCGGTGAGGGCAACCACATGAAGGACGAGAAGACCAAAACTCCTGGAGAACATGTGAAGGATTTAGATTTTAGAACCGCAAGCACAAAGGACGCCAACTTCAGAACGCCTCCGTCTTCGGTCTTGGAGAAATGTTGCTTATCTGCTTTGGCGAGCAGAGAGGACGAGGAGTTTACTGAACTGTACTCAGAGGACTTTGATTTTGAGGAAGCCACTGGGGGGGATCCACTTCTGGATCAATCTGAGCTACAGGACAGAGATGGTACGCCCCCTGAAGATGACGTGGATTTGTACGTGGAACACGCGGATATACCTGTGAAAACGTTGTTTTTCTTGATACTGTTAGTGTACGGCTACCTTCTACTTCCTCTCCCTAGTTACTTAGATGGACTTTTTATGGGGACTGCCTTGGGATTTATGGCCGCTATCGGTGTCATTTGGCTTTTTACATCACCTCGCGCTCACCATAAACGGCGTAACCACCAACAACATTTGAATTTAGACCCTTTGCACATTGAAGAACCTGACATTTTGAAGGTAAGGTTTACGTGTCGCCATAAGAGAAAAGAAACCAAATCACATGTAAACATGTATTGCTTTTTGAAAAACGATCTATTTTAATCAAACAAAAACAGAAAAGCCAGCACATCATACAAAATGACAACACACATAGTGCAATACCTCAGTGCTTATCTGAAAGAAAGGGTCATTTAGTTAAACCCTTTGGCCAAAAGGTTATAAGCCTGCAGCCACTTCACAGCATGACCAATCTGCAGGTCCTAACACTACCTGGCATAATTCTCATGTACCTCTCTTTTCTGCTGGAGGGAGACAGACCATACTGGGTCTGTGATACACAGGATCATGATAATAACTGCTAATTGGAAAGTGGGGCGGGGCGAGCTTTAAACCATAGGGAGGAGGGTCACACCTCCAAGCAACAACAGCTGCGTAACCCATCAAGCTCCAGAACCCCAATCTATTTTAATCATTCTCCATAGTTTCAAAAGAAAATAATTTTTTTTTTTTTAATAACTTATTGTTTTTTCACCAATTCAAAACCGTTTTATACTCTTGGTACCTGTTGGTGAAGATGTGTTTATGGCGTAGCCTTCCAACAGGGGTGGTAGGGGATGATAAGGGAATTCCAACATGCTTGGAACAGAGAGAGGGCTATCTTAAATGTGAAACAGAGCCGAGGATCAAATGGGGCCTGGGGACTTACAGAAGATGGGGAAATGGGGCAGACTTTGTGGTTATTCTCTGCCGCCAAACGCTCTGTTTCTACGTAAAGGTAAGTCCGTTCTGTAAATGGTAAGTAGCCGTCAGGGAAGTGGTCTTCGTTTTAATATTGTGTATCAAAACCATAGCGCATATTCTGCGTTTTTAAAAAAAATATTTATTACCCATTATCTTCCCATTTTGCGGCACGCTGGGGAAACCGTGTTCTTACTCAAATTGCATTCATTCCAGATCTGCCCAACAAGCCATCCACTAACGCATCTCTAGGAAGCTGTCGCTTGTAATGAATAATTCATGCAGTGTTTGAGTGCTTTTTATTACAGGTAACCTGCATGCGTTTGCTGATGGTTTCGTGTACCTTGCACGTCAATTATCTTGCCATCCCGGGGCTTGTTTTCTTTGTAACCTTCTCGCACCTCGTCTGTAGGTTAATTCCCCTTTGCACTTAGTTGGCCAAACATCTTTAGAGCTTTGGAGGTTCCAAGGGGTGCTAAACTAAGGTCCTCTAGACCCCCCCCCCCCAATGGGTCAGGTTGTAAGGCTATCTCCACTTCAGCACAGGTGGCTCAGTCAAAGACGGAACCACTGATTGAGCCTCCCGTGCTGATGCAGGGTCTGATTGAGCCACCTTTGCTGAAGCTGGAACGGAATGAGCCACCTTTGCTGAAGCAGCGACTGAGCCACCTGTCTGGAAGCAGTGATTGACTGAGCCACCTGTGCTGAAGCTGGGATATCCTTAAAACATGAACTATTGGAGCGGGTCTGGAGGACCGGAGTTGAGCCCCCTATGTTATACAATGTTCTCTTCCTTCACAGACCATGCACAAATTGCTCTAGAACGGTGGCTTTTCAGAAATGAACGTGTAAATGACATCCGCCAAAAGGTGCTTACAGGTCACAAATGGGGTGGGGGGGGGACGGTGGTTGTGTGAGGTTGGGAACATCTCCTCTCACTGCTGCCTATAAATTCCTCTCCCTGGCAAGCATCCCATGCTTATCTAGGACGTGGTGGGCTACATCTCTCCCCTCCTCCAACGCTCGTCCTACCAGTTCTCCGGTACAGATAGCACCAAAGTTGTCTACACTCCATCGCTGCACGGTAACTGTAGTGTATTGGGTACTTCCTGGTCATGTGATGCTGTGATGTCACCACTCTGACTTCTGAACCAGGAAGTACAGTGGGAGCCAGTCGGAGAACATCAGGACATAAACATGTTTGAGTTGTCCAGGGCAGAGACCCCACCGTATTATCTCGTTTTAGCCACACAGGGGGAAAACACAGGGTTCCCAAAAAATGAAAGACGAGTGGTTTCCGAGATACTTACCGGTGAAGGTGGCATGGTACCGTCCCCTCCAGGGGCAAAAATGGCGGTTTAAATCTCTCGCCTCACACGGACCAGTAGGAAGCCGCGACGTGACCTATCGCAGCTTCCTATTGGCCCGTTGTGACATGGGGGATATAAATATAGTGAAGCGCCGGCGGCACTTTCCCCGGTACGTATCTTGGGAACCTGGGGGGTTCCCAGAGCTGAAATTGCCCCTTTGTAGAGACCCCCTGCTTACCACTCGTAAAAATAAATGAGGGCTATCGCGGTGGACGACCCTTAATGTCGTTGTCCCATGGTCGATTTTATTGGAGAAAACGTCCATTCTTCATGAAGACGGAAATGATAACCCCTCTGGGTCACGTGATCACGGCCGGCGTCCCTTCAGATGGAAAAGGATGGATCCTGCATGACAGATGGAGCGCGGACGCGATCTCGCCTAGGGAATGCGCACTCGGAGGGCCTGACAGAGCCACTGCATCATGGACTTCTGGAGGGCCGGACCTCAAAGTGGTGGCTACGGCTTGGGGCACCCAAAGGGTTAAGGAAACTTAGAAAGGGAGCAATATAATGGATATATATGTACACTGGGACAGCGGTTCCCAACCTTTATTACACTGTGTGCCCCTCCTGCTAGAAAATATTTCTTCCCGAACCCCTAATTAATCTTATTGCCGACCCGTCAGACTGTCGCTAACACTGTGTGACCGATCCCAGGCTGTATAGTGTCCTGAGCTCGTAGAACGCCACAAACTACCCCACCCGTGTGTGCGCAGGCAGCATGGGGGGGCGTATAGCTGTCGCTCACTCCGGGAGCTTCCAAAGGCACGGCCCACAATGCCTTGCTGCTGTGGCTGCAAAGCCTTGTGGGGAGCAGCTTTGGAAGCTCCTGCGGTGATTTGACTGTGATTGTGCAGACCCCACACAGGCTCAGGAACCCGCTACACAGCCCCGAATCCGCCAATACAGATTTTTATTTTGGGGACGAAATCATAGTGGTTCCCGAACCCCCTTTTTTGGGAGGCGCGGCGCTGGCAGATGCAGACCGTTGCGAAGAAAAACAAGGTTGTAGAACGTAGAGGGATTAAAAAGACCGTGACAGTTCTTTATCACACTGAAAATACTGGTGAGAATTACCCTGGCTAATAGAACATGACTAATGCGTGCAGACCTTGGATGAGTGATGGTTTATGACCGAGAGTAATGGTTTTCAGTTGAAAATAAACAGAACTGTGCTGATAAACTATTGCATCAGCTGCCATTGATCACGTCTTCTATGGCAGCGTGTATGTTTCACCGGGCAACTGGAGTCAAAGGTCACCTGATGTTATGTCTCCATGTGCTATGGTTTTATCCATAGCCGAGTGTGGGAGAGTCAGGCAGTAACAGGGGGGAGTAGTGAAAAGGGTGCTCAAGACCCCCTCTCCCCTCCCCAAAAGAGATCAGCTGATATCCCAGCTTCAGCACAGGTGGCTCAATCAGCCACAGGTGGTGCCACCTGTGCTGAAGCAGGTACTGATTGAGCCACTTGTGCTTAAGCTGGGATATCCTGAAAACCTGACTTGTTGTGGGGGGGGGGAGGGCCTTGGGGACTGGAGTTGAGCGCCCCCTGCTGGAGGGGTACGTATAGCCAATGTAGTGACTTGCATAGTGGCGCAGCAGAAGAGCGGTCAGTGAGGCAAATAGTCCTGTTGGCAGCACGTGGAATGGACTGGAGAGGAGACAGACAGCAGAGACCAACCAGAAGTCGTTTCTAGTAGCCCAGTCCGGATATAGGGCGTGAATAAGAACTTCGATGGATTGTTTCCGCGAAGAAGGGACGTATTTGAGCAATAGTGTGGAGGTGGAAACGACATGACTTGGAGACCCCCTGAATGTGCGACATAAAGGAGAGGGAGGAGTTGAGAATGACACCTAGGCATCTCAGGAATAAGGTGGAGTCCTCTATTGCGAGTGAGAAATCTGGTGTAGGTGTAGACTTAGATGGGGGGAAAAAAAGTTCTGTTTTTTGACATGTTGAGTTTAAGATGGTGATTGGAGCATCCATGAGGAGATGAAAGAAAGTTGGGGATGGAGATGAGGCGAGGTTGATTTGGATACCATCCGTATTGAGGCGATGGTTACATAGTTACATAGTAGATGAGGTTGAAAAAAGACATATGTCCATCAAGTTCAACCTACGCTAAGTTTAGATGACAGATACTTTATCCTATATGCTCACTTACAGTATATTGATCCAGAAAGTGAAAACCAAATGACCAGTGGAGAAGATCCTAAAGGTCATTCAACAGGGCCCTGGGGTACACCAACTGTGAGAGGGAGTGAAGAGGACTACGTGCCAACAGCAAAAACATAACGTGCGACCAGATAGGCATGATATATACCAGGAAAGGGCAGTGGCCTGGACACCTGGAGGCCCCTTCCTCCTCCGTAACGGATTGCAAGCAGCGGAGGATTGCTTTGGGAGCATGGTGGGAGCTGTTTTGTGTAGATAGAGCTGGACAAAGTGCGATGTTGTGTGGGATGTCAACTTTAATGTGGTTAGCGAGGTCTGGAGCAGTAAGGGAAATAGGGGGAACTGGCGTCGGTGGGTGAAGGCATTGTAGGACATTTGTAGTACTGAGGGAGTAGAAGTAGTTTTGGGTTAGAAGTGGATAGGGCAGCATTTTAGGCAGAAAGAATACATTTTGTAGTGCACGAAATCTGCTGTAGAGCGCGATGTCCTCCTTTTTGGAGTTGAGCATCTCTGGAGGTATCCTGTTTTTGCCGGTGTGGCATGGGTGAGGATTGATGAGATGGTGAAGAACGTAGAGCAGGAGTGGCCAACTCCAGTCCTCAAGGGCCACCAGCAGGTCGGGTTTTCAGGATATCCCTGCGGCAATCTGATTGAGCCACCTGTGCTGAAGCAGGGATATCCTGAGAACCTGACCTATTGGTGGCCCTTGAGGACTGCAGTTCTCTTCCTCTGCTTGTACAGAATTGCTTTAAACATCCAGCGTGATCTGTCTGCTTTTTGTAAGGTTTTTAATTCCCCTAGTCCGAGGGGGCCTAAATGGAATAATTGCAGTCAACAGGGTTCAACCCTTTGAGTGTCTGAGAGGTTCGCGGTACCAGGAGTGCCACGGCCCCTCCGGCACAGAAAGGAAAACGGAAGAAGGGTCCTCGGTTTCCCTACTCCGCAGATTGCGTCCTGCACCCCTTGGGGACGCAATGTAAGCAGGGGGGGGGAAAAAGACCCTTTGGGTAAAGGGGCCCCCCAATTTTTTAAGCTTGCTTGAGCTTAGTTTTTATTTTATTTTTTTATTTTTTATGTGCTGGGTCACAAATAGAATTGACTGCAGGAGTGACCTGTGACCTGTGACCCCATGAGCCCTGCCGATTTTAACCCTTTGCGTTCCGCAGCCCCTCCAGCACATCTTGATTATGTAATTGCGACATCAGTGACGAACAGTCTGAATAATTGCCTCCGTGACATCTCTAATTGGGTGGCATTTAATCGGCTACAACTTTTTCCCCCCCTTTTTTGGGGAAAAAACTGTTTAATATAATAATAATAATAATTGTTTGTTCTAGTATAGCGCTGCTAGTTTTACGTGGTGCATTTTTACAGACACAGGTCCCTGCCCTGTGGAGCTTACAATCTGTTTTTGGTGGCGGAGGCACAGGGAGATGAAGTGACTTGCCCAAGGTCACAAGGAGCCGACACCGGGAATTGATCCAGGTTCCCCCGAGCCACACCTTCTCTCCCTTACTTCCAAGTCCATCGGCTGAGACAAATGAAAGCGTTTCTCTCGATAACCAATCTACAGATAGCAGCACGGGTCGTGGTCCTCTCCAGATAGGTCATGGTCCTCTCCAGACTGGAGTCTCTGCTGATGGGTCACCAAAAACATAATATCGAAGCCCTGCAGTGTGGGCAAAATGCTACTGCCCGTCTTTTATTGCAGGCAAGGAGAGACCCATCTCGCCAGTATTACAAGGTCTGCACTGGCTCCCGGGGGAGCAAAGGGTTCATTTTAACATCTTGACCCTTGCCTTTAAGACTGTCCATGGACTAGCCCAGTCAGGCCCTTGGATCTGCCATCGCCCCTCAACCGACTGAGCCTCGGTTTTAGGTCAATAAAGCAGATGGGAGAGCTATTTCAAGGGCCGCCCCAAGACTGTGGAATAAGCTCAATCATGAAGCTTTGCTGCCATTCAGAAAGGAATTAAAAGCTAACACAACCTGCCAAACAGACCCAAATACCCTGACAGCCATCTTTCCTTCTCCTGTTGGTGTTCCCCACCACCCCTCCTTTGTTGGTGTTCCTCGTCTTTCCCCTATATGTTTTCTGTGGGTCCCGGTTCTAGGTCTGGGATGGGGGTTCCCGCTAAGTTCTTACATGTGCTATTGTGCCGAGTTTATTTGGCAGGGAGCGCGTTAGAAAAAATTAGAAATAAATAATAATTGATGATGCTAAACTCTCCTAGAAAGGGAGCTGGGATCGATGGGGCTTGTATTCTCGCCGCGCGCATCGTAGCATCATCGCGAGACTGTCTTCCTATAGTATACATACGCGTTTCATCCCCTTCATAGAAAGCAGGGGAAGCTTTCCGTAGCTGTGAAAAAGGGGAATTGGGACTTGAATGAGGAACTTTCTGTTTTTCACTTCTGCGTGCCAAACGCCTTCTACAATCCCTGCTGGCAGCTGACATTTAGCAGTGAGGATCACAGGATCTGAATACATCTCGTGAATCAGTCCAGAAATGTGTGTACAGTATAGAGGTACATTTAACACACAGCTGCAATTAGGAAGTTTTGTATTTTAAATCCTCTCTCCCCCCTTCTCTCTCCCCCTCACCTCTCTCTCTCCCTCACCTCTCTCTCTCCCTCACCTCTCTCTACATGCTCCGGTCCCATTGCGTACGTTAAAGCGGGGTATGCCTGTATGTTACACCTTTTAACACTAGATCATGTCCAGGGCTGTTCACTGCGATTGTGCATATGTTTGTTCAGCGTTCAGTCCACCATTACAGCTGTCCTTTGCCGGTCCCCCATGGCCCGGCTCTCCTTGCCTCACAGGGATGGATGAACGAGATTCAGAATTACGACCCCGAGACGTACCATGCCACTTTAACTCACTCCGTCTTCGTCCGGTTGGAAGCCTCCACGCTGCGGCTCTCCAAACCCAACAAGAACGTCTCCCGGAGGGCCAGTTACAAGGAGGCCAAGCCCGAGGTCACCTACATCAGCCAGAAAATATACGATCTCGTTGACGGCAAAGTAAGTAATGGGTTAATTTTGATTTGCGTGGAGCCTTCCTATCCAGGATATGATATTTATTCCAGCTACGTAACTTCTCCTTTTTTTTTTTAATGCTGTTAGTAAGGAGGTGACGTTGCATTTGTATAGCGTCTCATATGGGTTCGTCAGGAATATTCCTAGGTATTTAATTGTGCGGGGCTGCCACCTGAAGTTTAAATGTAGTGAAATTAGTTTTATCGTCTCGTAGGGGATGTTTTATGTTGAGTGCTTCAGATTTTGTTTTTATCTATTTTTTTTTGAAGCCTGAGAGTTTATTAAACGGATCTAGTTCGTTATATAGATTAGACAAAGAGGTCAGCAGTCTGGAGAGGGAAAGAATGATGTCGTCTACAAAGAAAGATATTTTATAATTATGGTTTTTGGTATGGCTACCTTTGATATCCAAGATTGTTTGTTTGTTTGTTTGTTTGTCAGCTGCCAGCGGTTCCAGAGACAGGACGAAAAGCAAGGGTGACAGAGGGCAGCCTTGACGGGTTCCCCCTGTTTATGAGAATGGTTCGGGAAGTTTTAACATGGAAACCCTGTGCACCAAATTTTAGCTGTGGGATTGAAGTATAATGATTTGATAACCTGGAGAAACTCCCAGTTGAACCCAAACTCCCGGAAGGTTGACGGCATGTAGTTCCAGTCCAGGCGATCGAAGGCCTTCCCCTCGTCAAGCGCTAGGAGCATGGCAGGATGTTACTTCCTGGTTTTTAAAGGGGGTTTAAATGAAGCCACAACCGAAATGTTACAGCTTCCTATTGGCCTGAGATTTGGTAGCCATTTTGTTTCCCCTGAGGGATAGTTAAACCTGGTAATTTCACTGGTAATTTTCTTGTGATCCACGGGTCTCCGGAGCTGATAATAGTGGTGCTTGGGCCAGGGGGAATGCCCGGGCCCCACCCTAAAAAAAATGAGTAGGCGGAGCTGCTTCTTTAATTGGCACTGCTGTATTAAACCGTTTAGGGCATGGCCAGCTGATTTACATACCTACATATTCCGGTTTGCATCTGCAGGTTTACCTTGTTCCCAAGAGTTTGGCTCGCAAGCGGGTGTGGAACAAGAAGTACCCGATCTGCATCGAGCTTGCCCGGCAGGATGACTTCATGTCGAAAGCACAGACGGAGAAAGAGAGCGCAGAAGATAAACCCCCTACCACCGAGAGAGGAGACCCGCCGGCCGAGGAGAGCAAGAAGCCCCCCCAGGATGGGGGGAGACCCCCGGGGCACCGGGAACAAGTGCTTTATCTGTTTGGCAGGACTGGCCGAGAGAAGGAGGAATGGTTTCGGAAATTACTGCTGGCCTCCAAAATGAAGGCGGAACTGAAGAAGCCGAACAACCCGTCCGGCGTGAAACCAGGTATTAACGGTGTAACAATGTATTCGTCTGTAGCCCGGGTAGGGAAAGCAGAGCTGTAGGTAGCACAATTTACACCAGGAGTTGCCAACTCCAGTCCTCAAGGGCCACCAACAGGTTACGGGTTGAGGATCACACCAGGCTCAGCAAAGGTGGCTCAATCAGTGGCTCAGTCTTCGACTGAGCCACTGATTGAGCCACCTGTGCTGAAGCTGGGATATCCTGAAAACCTGTGTCGGTGGCCCTTGGGGACAAGTGTTGCCCTCTCCTGGTGTACACACGCGATGGTTTCTGACCTACAGATGCAGCGGCCGTTATTCGAACGTTTACCTCGTACTTCTCGTGTCATTCAATTCAATGGCAGTCATAGCGCAGAATATCGGAGAATCTCTCACCAGAGCTGTCCCCAGGCCTATGTGTTAATTGGTGTTAAATGGCCAGTGACTCTGAAGTCCGCCGGTGGGAGGCATTGCTTCTGGATATCGCCGCCGCTAATCCTTTTTGAAACGCCGCTGGAAATGTTCCTTGTGAGCCGCAGCTTTTTATTTAAAACGCTCTGTTTATCTCTCCCTGGCAAAGCGTCTCCTCTTCCCCACTTTCCATCTCCACTGCCTCGGAGAATGCATGCGTGGCCAACCCGGTCACACTCTGTTATAGGATGTCTGGACATATTCACTGCTCCAGCAGGAGCTCGGGGAGTGCAGTGCTGCTCTGTCGAGACCCAAGGTGCCCTTTTATGACACTAGGACAGTGGTTTGCAACCTTTTTTTGGGAACCCTATAATTATATTGGGAAATGATGCACAACCCCAACCCTCTCTAATAGCGCGCCTGAGATCAGATGCATTGTAAGGAACCCCAACCCTCCCTAATAGTGCGTCTGAGATCAGATGCATTGTAAGGAACCCCAACCCTCTCTAATAGCGCGTCTGAGATCAGATGCATTGTAAGGTAACCCCAACCCTCTCTAATAGCGCGTCTGGGATCAGATGCATTGTAAGGAACCCCAAACCCTCTCTAATAGCGCGTCTGGGATCAGATGCATTGTAAGGAACCCCAACCCTCTCTAATAGCGTGTCTGAGATCAGATGCATTGTAAGGTAACCCCAACCCTCTCTAATAGCGCGTCTGAGATCAGATGCATTGTAAGGATCCCCAACCTAGCATTAATCTGCCCAATGTACATAAGAAATATATATATATTTTTATTTGTCTAACTAATACATTATTTGTGCGTTACCAATTGGATTATTTATTAACTGTTCAGCATTTTTATAGCCAGTCATTTGTAGCTTTTACAACCAGACTGTGGATTTTGAAGTGGTAATAATTAATTTAACATACATTGTCGCGTATAGAATTTACAGGTGCAACGAAGAGATTAAAATCCAGACAATGTATTTACCACTCGGCCAACCCAGCTCCAGTTAAAAATACTTAAAGGAGCAATCCAAGCCGTTTTTTTTTAAATTAATTTATTTTATCATAGTATTGAAGCAGGGGGGTCTCCGGTGCTGATCCCCAATAATTTCAACTCCGGGGACCCCCCTCTTCCCGAGATACAGACCTCCCGTAGGGCCCATATCACGTGGGCCAATGGAAATCTCAACCTGATGACGTCACGGCTTCCTATTGGTCCGCAGCTTTGAAACGCCGCCATTACATGAACCCGGCGCTCCCTACGTAGGGTCTGTATCGCCGGAAGCGGGGCTCTCCGGAGCTGAAATTAATGGGGTTCAATCCTACTGTATGTAATAAAAAAAAAAAATGGCCAGCTTGTATTGCCGCTTTAACTGATCTGTTCAAAGCAGCAATCGCTCTCACGGGCCTAAATAAGTTTAACTCGTATAATGATAACACACAGGGATCTGCAGCCAGATGAGAGGCTGCAGAATTAACTCTGCTCAAACGCTAGGAGGGAAAAGATACCAAACAGTGGATGGGAGGGTGGTGCTCACAGGGAGTGGAGTAAATGGCAAGTGGAGAGAAAGAGTCCCTATTGTGTGGGCACTAAAGAGAGTACGCCCTAATTAAAATTTATATTTTTATTATAAACTGATTAAAATAAACAGTTTGGAGAAAACCACATGCACAAAACAAACAGAAAATAATTAAAAGACGGAGAGGTGTGGTAGAGTGTTTAATAGAGGTGTTTTTATATCTATATACCTCTTAATTAAACCTTAGTGAACCCTATGATATGGGTGGTCTCTAAACAAAAACCCCTTTGAGTAGTGGGATATAAGCAGTTAGATGCAGGCTTGTCTGCTGAATGCAAAATAAGGTTGCTCGTAGTGATGGCTGAGATGAAACAGCCATAGGCACCTTAAGCATAACAGAGCTGCATTGAACTGCCTGATGTTAGTTGGGTAATACCAAATGTAGATATATGAGAGAGACTAACCTCACGGTGTGAGTGCTTTTGCTGCCCACGGGCGCAGTCTACGAAGCACTCAGACAAAGTGGAGCCCACACCTCACCGATGAGCCCACGTGACGGTGACGTCAGACGTACCCTGCGTACGTTTCACCGTAACTGGCTTCATCGGGGGAACAGCCTTATTTTGCATTCAGCAGACAAGCCTGCATTTAACTGCTTATACTCCACTACTCATTTTGTTTAGAGACCACCCAGATCATAGGGTTCACTAAGGTTTAAATAAGAGGTGTGTGTGTGTATATATATATATATATATATATATATATATATATAAACACCTCTATTAAACACCCTACCACACCTCTCCGTCTTTTAATTATTTTCTGTTTGTTTTGTGTATGTGGTTTTCTCCAAATCCAATAGGGATTCTTTAACTCGTATAGTGTTAGTTTTTTGCCCCCTGAGCGTGTACTGATCTTCATCTCTAGCTTCTGGGGTTACTATGGTCACCTTTAGATTGCACTGGGCTCTGGGTAGAGCTTCATTTTATCCTCCTGGACACTTAATATTTCAAAACGCTGAACGGAGCCTCAGGATATAAATATTATACCGGAGTTGGGTAGGGCAAGGGGAGATCTATTACAGAAAGTTCAAAAAATCTATAATGCAAATTAATGGCGGTCAGACGGCTGCGCTAACCCTTTGAAGTACCCTCCGATGTACCCTGCAAGTCGTAAGTGCCAGCTCTCTAGGGACCCTATGCCATACAGGGCACGTCACACTAGAAATGCTTGATTTCTAGGGGACTCGGCAGCGCTGGTGATCGGGACAGAAGTGGAGTATCTTCCACTTCCGTTCACGTCCTGGGGTCCCCACTGCCCAGGACCATGCAATCGCTACACCAAACTACCCCATGGTTGAACCACCAGAAGACTGGTGGCACTCAGATGCCGCCGGTCTTCTGGTACTCCAGTGGATAAAACCAAACTCAATGAAGACAACATTTCTGTGGGTTGATGGTTGGACCTCATTGTTCCTCCACTGACCACAATTCTTTGATCCATTGCTTCTTGGCCTATGAGTTTACCTGGATCCCCCTTGGCCCTAGGGTGGTTGCCGGCACACAGCAGACATAACAGCCAGTCTTCCAGTACTCCAATGGTTAAAACCAAAGTAAATGAAGACCACATTTCTGTGGGTTGATGCGTTGGATCCCAGTGTCCCCCAAATATAACACAGGCCAAGAAGCAACGGATCAAAGCATTGGGTTAATATGTTTACCTGGATCCTCTCTCTGGTTCTAGGGTTGCTGCCGACACACAGCAGACATAACAGCCAGTCTGGAATTATGAGCCACAGTCGGAGCAGCAGCAAAGGAAGCCTGGACGAAATTCTGTCGCCGCCAAAGATGAAGGAGCTCTCCGGGAACGTCCGGCAGAAAACGCTTCTGGATTACAATGTTTACATGGCAAAGTGTATCCCGCAGGAGGAAAAAAGTCCCGCGGAAAGCCCTGTCCGCAGTGCCAACAGCAGCCCCACTGCTACAAAGAAGGTGAGGTGATCGCCGTAGCGCATGCGTGGAAAGTCCTGGTTAACGCTTGGTTCAGTGTTTACTGCGCAGTAAATATAACAATAAGCTGGGGACACACAATGTGTTACAGAAAGTGTCCTACAAACACAACCCACACACACATCTTGTTATCATTTGTGTATCAACGCAGAGAAAACGGCGTATCGACGCACATTATTTTTCAGCGCAACGTTGCGTCCAATGTAGAAACATTTTATTTATTTTTAACATCTGGTGCAGATCGTTACGACCAAAAAGTCAGTTTCCCACCTCCAAACCTGGTGGATTTGTTGACACCGATGGAAGTGGAAGAAAGGAAAAGAATGGCCATGCACAAATCGATTACGTTGTGTCGAGATTCCCCAAATCTACACGCTGATGTACACGGGGCTAAAATTGTAGCAAAGATCTAGATAGATTGCCGATAAACGGCGTAGATTTAAAATTACAATCTGCGTCAATTATGCTCTAAATATGGCTTAGTTATTACATGGAGCACTAAACCCTGCAGCCGACCCGACACCGGCATTCCTGGGTTGTTAAGACTGGGGAGGTTGTTAAGTGGGAGGGAGTGGGGTGGGTGGGAGGGGTGGTATGGGGTGGAAGGGGTTGCTGACAGTTCATTAAAGAGGCAATCCAAGCTGGCCATTTTTTTTTCTTTTGTTTGTTTACGTAGTATTGAAGCAGGCGGTCTCTGAAGCTAAACCCCATTAATTTCGGGGACCCACTGCTTCCGGAGGTACTTGCCTCCGTAGGGGGGTGCCAGTAGCCACTCCGGCTCGCTGGCAGGGATCACATAATGGCGGAGTTTCCACGCTCCCGCGCCCCTGCAGGCCAATAGGAAGCCGTGACGTCACCCGGTGCAGCTTCCTGTTCTCCCACGTGACGCGGGAGCTTTAAACTTGCAGGGGATACCGGCGCCCCCTACGGGGGGGGGTAAGTATTTCTGAAAGCAGGGGGTCCCCGGAGCTGAGATCAATGAGGTTCAACTCCGGAGAAATTAAAAAACGCCCCTTTAAATTTGGATTATAAACTCTGTTTAATATGGATTTATTCTGTCTGTCAATTCTCTGCGTACTGTTGCCGTTCTGTATAAGAATGATAAATATTAGAATGTTGCGCGTCAACAATTTATATTCACCACAAAAAAAAGCGAGACATTGTTTTAACGTTGCAGTTGGCCGTTGTGTTCCAAAACGGAATGACTTTGCTTTCTCACTGTGTGTCACTGAGAGTAGATGGATTTCTCTCCTGTAATTCTGCTTCCCTATAATAGAGTCATCGATGACGTACGGCGTTGTTCTATTACTTGATTGAGGGATCACAGTGAAGGAAAGGCGAGGTTGGTAACTTTTTGCCTTTGTTTGGTTCAGATTCCAGATGCGCAGTCAGCGGGAGAGGAGCAGCAGGCCTGGGTGAACTCTCTGCTAGGGAGGATGTTTTGGGACTTTTTGGGAGAACCGTATTGGTCCGATCTGGTATCCAAGAAGATCCAGATGAAACTGAGTAAAATAAAGGTACGTGCCGCGTGAAAACCACACAAGAGTGAGCCTAGGACGCATGCGCCAGGTTCACTAACCTCCTATATAGGTTATCGTACTGCGATCCCTCGTCGACTGGCATGGACTTGACTAGCCGTTGGTATGGGGATCTCCATGCGATAGCCTGCATCAGAGGTTAGTAAATCTCCCCCATTGTCTTGTATGTGGGTTACCTTAACCCGTTGGGTGCCGAAGGGCATAGGACGTAGCTATTACATGATGGGGTCTGGCACTCCAGTGGCGCCATGACCTAGTAGAGGAGTGGCCAACTCCAGTCTTGAAGGGACACCAACAGGCCAGGTATTGGGGATATCTCTGCTTCAGCACAGTGGCTCAGTCATTCTGACCTGTTGGTGGGCCCTAGAGGACTGGACTTTGCCACTCCTGACCTAGTAGCTACGTCCTAACCCAACGGCTCGTTTTTGGAGGGAAGATCAACGCGGTCTTACTGGAAGAGGACTCTTCCGTTCCATCATCGGTGGCGGAGCGATCACTTGATTGCGTGGAAGAAGCGGTCAAGTGATCGCCGGCGCTGGAGGAGCCGCGACACTGAAATGGTTAAACTCAACTCGCCGTAGTTCTTCAATGGGCGCCATAAGAGAGGGGAGGGTCATGGAGTCTGTGGGCCTTATTCAATATGGTGCGAAGACATCTTTCCAGGGCCGGAGAAGCGTTGACCTCCATTCACCTGAAAGGGAATGAAGACTTGCGTTCGGCACTGACGGTTCCACACCGGGACGCCGGAGCCTGTGCCCTGGCGTCTGCCCTTCCTCTGTGGGAAGGGGGAGAAGTAAAACACATGCCTTCATATTCGATAGTTTTTATTGTAATTAGTGACTTTTATACGGAACCCCAAACGCGTTGGGTTCTCAGGCTCTTTGGTTTATTTATGACACATATTTAATGAGGAGAGAGGAGATGAATATATCATTTTCAAGTATTTCACCTTTAGTTTATCTGCCCTTTTAAAATATATATATTTTTGAAACGCGCGGGATATTACAGTGTTGCTAAAAATAGAAAACACTGTTTATTTGTTTGTTTGTTTTTCCCCTTAGAAATTACAACGCATTTAATCAGTGGACATCCAAAATATGTCTCTCTCTTTCAGATCAACGGCAGCTATTTTAATATTTCGAAAAAAGATTATGCGTCGTTCATGTGTTGCCGTATCTAACAGGGGGGGCCCAACTCCAGTCCTCAAGGGCCACCAGCAGGTCAGGTATGCAGGATATTCCTGCTTCAGCACAGGTGGCTGAATCAGTCCCTGCTTCAGCACAGGGGCCTCAATCAGTCCTCAGCTTCTGCACAGGTGGCTCAATCAGTGATTGCGCCACCTGTGCTGAAGCAGCGATATCCTTAAATCCTGACCTGTTGGTGGCCCTTGAGGACTGGAGTTGACCCGCCCCCTGGTGTTCCGTGTGCGAGCGTTCGTTACCACTGCGCGGGATTATCCAAATGAAAAGGGAATGCGGCCAAGAGATGTGGTGCGGCTTTTTTGCTTGGTAAACTATACAATGAACGAGGCGTTCCGACTGCTAGCAATGCAGCTCCAGGCAGGGCGTCCGTTCATATCATTGGAAGTGCCAGTCTGTAAAAGTCGCTGGTGCCTGTGGAGCGAATAATACACTCCGACTCTGCTCCCGGACCAGTGCCCCTTTCCCCCCACCCCCCCAGATGTTTATTCCCTGAAGGGGAATGCCAGAAAGTTTTAAATGTCAAACGCGAATAGCAGATGGAAGTCGTGTCCTGGAACCACGTGCAATGTAATCTGCTCTCTCTCCGTCTGGCGACGTTTGCATCAAAACATTCAGCCTCATGTTTACTAAACGGTGCTATGCCAGGAGACCCTTTCCGGCGCTGGAAGACACCTCGCTGCCTATTCTCCCGAATGGGCCTTTGAGTGGCTTTTAGCACTGCTTAGTATACCCATTCAAGCCTTAAAGGAGCTTTGCCTTATCAACACACTTAGGTGGGAAGCGGGGGCGTCTCCGGAGCTGAACCGTGTTATTTTGAGCTCTGGGGACCCCATGCTCCCCGAGATACCCGCATCGGAAGGTGATGCCGGGATCTCACTTCTCTTTAAATGTTCCCCCGTCACGCGGGCCAATAGGAAACCGCAAAGGGATGACATCACGGCTTCCTATTGGCACGGAATATTGATATTTAAAGGACCTGCATCCCAGTGGCCAATAGGAAGCCGTGATGTCATCCCCTTGCGGTTTCCAACGACATTACGGCTCCCTATTGGCCACTGGGATGCAGGTCCTTTTATATTTCAACATTCCGTGCCCACCCAGAGCTGCTACCGGCACCCCCTACAGATGTGAGGATCTCGTCAAGCAGGCGGTCCCCGGAGCGGAAACTAAAGCGGTTCAGACCCCCTGCTTCCCAAGAGTAAACATGTTTACTCCCAATTTATTTGCTCCTCGAAGACCTTGTGCCTAAGCAATTTGTTACCATTCACTCCATGGTTGGTAGGCCAAGGGCTGCGTCCGATTTCTAGCACACCCCCACCTCGGCCCCATCTCCTTATCTCTCGGGCTGTGCTAATGTACAGGGAGGGAGGGAGGGAAGGGGCACCGCGCTCCCACGAGGAGACCAGCTGGTGTTTGTCGGGAAGGGAGAGCGCCGCATTAGCTCGTGCAAATATTTGCAGATGCTTCACTAGCCACCCTAGTGCGACCGACCCCGGCAGCGCGAGCACCTGTCGCTCCGTAGGGATCGCGTTGATCATTTTGTGCCGCGTGTGAAAGGTTGTACTTCTGGCCATATCGGCGGGGCCGTGGGATGGTTGATGTTGACTATCAGAAAAATAAAGCTGACTTTATAAATGGCTACATGGGGGGGGGGGGGGGGAAAATTTAAAACTGGACCTCGGTGTTGGGCTGTTACTATTATCGTTTATTTGTAAACCGCCGGCATATTCCACCGTGCGCTCTAAGACGTTTCACTGCGACTACTTCGCCGCCGAGACATTTGTCCGCCACAGGTAATGGGTACTCTAACCCCTTACCCGGAAGAAGCAGCCAACAACCCGGAAACGAGGACCAGACGAAACCGATACGACGGACCCAGGGAAAAACCGCGCAACGAACGGACCCCAGAAAACTTCCGAACGAACGGACCCAGAAACGCCCGAAGGACGGATCCAGAATAACCCGAACGACGGACCAGAAAAACCCGAACGACGGAGAAACCGAAACCCCGGACCCAGAAAAACCCGAACGACGACCAGAAAGACCGAAAAGACGGGACCCAGAAAAACCGAACAGGCCCAAAAAACCCGAACGACTGACCCAGAAAACCCGAACGACGGAACCCAGAGAACGCCGAAGACGGGACAAATAGAAAAGAGCCGAAAGAAGGAACACAAGAAAAACCAACGAAAGAAGGAAAAAGACAAAACTAGACAGAGAGGACCCAGAAAAAGCGAAACGACCGGATCCCAGGAAAACCACGTGAAAACGAGACGACGCGACCCAGTAAAACACCGCGCACGACGGAACCAGAAAAGTAAGGCACGAACGACGGACCTAAGAAGCCGAACGAACGGACCCAGAATAAAAACCGAAAATTGTGCGACTGACCAGAAAACCCGAACGACGGACCCAGAAAACCACGAACGAGGACCTCAGAAATACCCGAACGACGGACCCATGAACATCATAAATAAGACCCATAAAACCCTAACTACTTACCCATAAAAACCCTAACTACTTACCCATAAAACCCTAACCCCTTACCCTAAAAACCCTAACTACTTACCCTAAAATTCCTAACCTTAACTACTTACCCATAAAACCCTAACTACTTACCCTAAAAACCTTACCCTGTGAACCCCTTACTATAACAATCCCAACGCTGATCACCTACCTCCGGGCCAAAACGACCAACGGCTAAACGGTTGGCGGCCAACTGTTCGCTCGGCGGTGAAACGGCCGTGTCTAAAAGCCCCATTCTGCAACAATGGTGGGGGGCACAGAGCCACGTATAACCGTTACGTACGAATGAGGACAGACGAGCGCAAACAGGTTCCTGATCCCCAGAGCTTACAATCTAGAGGGAATGAAGGGCAACGTTAAAACAAAAAAAAGGTATTATTACTGTATAGGGCGGTGAAGCAATTATATACCAGATCAACCCTTCTCCGGCGCAGGGCAGACGTCTTCACACCATATTGAACAAGGACCGTAGACTCCACGCCCCCCCCCCCCCCCCAACCCATCCCCCTCTCATTGCTCCCAGGGTTAATAGTCTGAACATTACATGACACATTGTAGCTATCGGGCGGTGTAATGGAAAAGGATATTTACACTCCCCACCTTCCCAGTCACCCTGACATGTCCCCATTGTTCCAGAGAGAGAGGAGGGGGACGGGGGTAACGTCCCTGCTTTTTGAAGTGTGACCTTCGGCACGTTGCTGGACCTCCCTGGGCCCTGAACACCCCGATTTAGATTGTAAGCCTTAAAGCTGCAGTCCAAGTAACCGTATGTTTTTTAAAAAAAAATAGAATTGAAGCAGGGGGGTCTCCGTAGCTGAACCGCGTTGATTTCAGCTGCAGGGACCCCCTGCTTCCTGAGATAATCACCTCTGTAGGCGCTGCCAGTAGGACCCCCCCCCCCCACCGGCTGGGGTTCTTAATATGGCGGGTTAATAAGGTCCCGCGTCCTGCTGGCCAATAGGAATCCGTGATGTCATCCTTCGTGTCTTCCCGCGTGACGCAGCCGTTTTTTAAACTGCGCAGATATATCGGCGGTCACCTACAGGAGGGTATGTGTCTCGGGGAGCAGGGGGTCCCCCCGGAGCTGAAATTGACACGGTTCAGCTCCGAAGACCCCCTGCTTCAAAGTTATGAAAACAAAAAAACAGTGTCGGCCTGGAGAGCGCCTTTAAAAAATTCTATGTTTGTATAGCGAAAGGGGGGGAAATAAGTTATTATTACTTCATCGAATTGCTGCTCCGGTGAGCAGGAAGCGGCGTAGCCCATTATCTCTGCACACAAGCTATTTTAGTCACATATTCATGCCCTCTCTCTTAGTAACGGTCGTCTCCTGGGATCAGGAAAAGCGCACTCTAAATAAACCGTAAAACAAAATGGGGGTTTAACAAATATAAAATGGAAACCAAAAAGAGGCTGTTACACTCCTAATATGCAGCATAAAAAAATTAGTTTGAATACAACGCGTGAAGGGTGTTTTGGAATCATCTTGCTGCGCGTTCATTTTGACCCGTGTGAGCGTCGACACCGCTTTCGGAAAAAGGATATTATTGGAGGACCGACACGGAGACCTTGGGCGCGCGCATAATATCGAACCTGCCTGGCTCTGTATCCGCGTTTTTGCTTGCGCGAGGCTAATAACCGTCTGTCCTTACAGCTGCCATACTTCATGAACGAGCTGACGCTAACCGAACTCGATATGGGAGTTGGCGTGCCGAAAATCCTTCAAGCCTTCAAACCCACCATTGACCACAGAGGTAACGTCCCTTTACTGCGCATCATGTTCGGCTGGGGTATACCCTCCTATTTAGCTGAAAAGCAGTAAGGATGGGAAGTAATCCCCAATAGGTGCTTCCAATATCCGGATAATGATTGCAATATAGCAAAACTTCCAGGAAGTAATATGTCTTCTGAGAAATTGGCGTGCGGTGTATAGGCTTAGATGCTCACATTGTAGCCATAATATGGGATATCCAATAAGGGGTGAAGAGCCCCACAGTGAATGTGTGAAGTGAGCACTCAACAAAGAGAGCCCACCACACACCCACTAATTGGAGCGGGACACCTAAATCCCTAGGCTTGAGCAGATAAATCACCTAGTAGTTTAAACAGACTGCATAGCATTGAAGAAAATAATTCACTCACAGTTTGTAAATGTCCTGGAAAGTACAGCGTGCCTCCTTCCGGTAATGGTAAATCACGGTGAAAAAGAGTGGGGGAGCACTGCCTAGAGTCTGTTTATAACCTTAAAGACATGACAATCTAATTGCCCAAGGTCACACGGACAGCTGACATTGGGAGCTACTCCTGCAGCCCACGTTAAGTATTCTTTAATAAGTGCAAGTGTAAATGTTACATGTTTAACTTCTCTTCTGATAACCGTGGTTTGGAGAGGCTGCCTTTTACTTGACATAGTATACGACGTTCTCTTTCTCTCCAGGACTTTGGACGGATTTGGAGATTTCCTACAACGGGTCTTTCCTGATGACCTTGGAGACCAAAATGAACTTGACCAGGTTAGGTAAAGAACCCGTGGGAGATGTTTTGAAAGTTGGAGAATTTGGCAAAGAAGGGTAAGGACTATTGTAATAATCTTTCCATGTGTCGCTGCTCCGAGCAGACTCTTCGTAATGTGGGGAACCTTTTATCGGGCCAACGTTGGCGTTCTTCATAGGTTCAACTATATAGTGTCCAAAGCTTTCGAAACCTCCTATTAGACCTGAAGAAACCGTTTAGGTTTAGAAAGCTCTGTGTACTATAATTGGGGATTCCTGTTTTCAGTTGTAACCCCCCTCCAAAAAAAATGGTAAAACGCCATTGGCCAATCATTGGGGTCTTGTGGTTAAAATTGGAAGGTGAAGAATGACATTTAATTTAGCCGCCAATGATTGTCATTGGGGAGTGTCCTCACGTGATGTTCTTCCCATGCCATATGGCTGCGCGGGCGCCGGAATGTGAATGGCAATCTAAGAAGAGGCAGCGGGAGGAGGAGAAGGTGCGACGCCTTTGCCGAAGCACACCGATTTCCCCCCACCCCCCATTACCATGTCAGATGGCATCTATGCTATTCCATACTTAGTTACATAGTACAGGGGTGCGCAAAGTGGCAAGAGATTCGCTGCGGGGGGCGCAGAGTTTACAGAGGCCCCCGCGCGCTTCCCGGAGGCATTTAAATTAATGCCGGGGAAACTACAGGGCCTCTGTAAACTTCTCCTTACCTTGGTTCAGACGCTCCTGGTTACGCGTCTCCATGGAAATGCGGCGTCAAATGACGTCGCGTTGCCGTGACACCAGGACTTCAGAGCGAAGGTAAGAAGGGGGGGGGGCGCGAGAAGAGGGCGACAGCCGGCAGGGGGGCGCAGGGAAAAAAAGATTGCGCTCCACCTGACATAGTAGATGAGGTTGAAAAAAGACGTACGTCCATCAAGTTACAACCTAGGCTAATTTTAGACGACAGATACTTTATCCTATATCTATACTTATTGATCCAGAGGAAGGCAAACAAAAAACCCCAGTGTCACATCATCCAATGATATATCATAAGGGGAAAAATAAATTCCTTCCTGACTCCAAATATTAGCAATCGGATTACTCCCTGGATCAACATCCTTCCCATGTATACTTATTTGGTTTATCCCTGTATACCTTTCCCATCTAAAAAGATGTCCAACCTTTTTTTTTGGAGATATCTATTGTATCTGCCATCACAGTCTCCATGGATAATGAATTCCACATTGTAACTGCCCTTACTGTAGAGAACCCTTTCCTTTGTTGCTGGTGAAATCTCCTTTTCTCCAACCTTAAGGAATGACCCCGTATCGTTGGTACTGCCCTTGGGATGATGTGTGTGTGTTAAAAAAATGGAACAAGCTAAACACAGAACTTTAATGTATTGCGATTTATTTTTATTTTTTGCTGTACTATATTATTTAACACTGAAAAACATAGATGGAAAATATTTACCATAAATTAAATAAAAACCAATTTTACAAAAAAAAAAAAAAAAAAAAAATTACTACTAGAAGTGATCCACTGAAATGTATCACTGCGAACAACGAATCAGCTCCTCTTCAGGGCCCATAAGGCTACAAGAACTTTGACAAACATCATTTCTATGAGACAAAATTCCAGTTGGCGTTGTGAGATTTTGCAGGCAAATGTGAATTGCCTGGTGGAAATATAGGTGAAAAATAGCGCTCATGCAAACAGTAATAATTACAAAACCTGTGATATAAAGTCCGAAAGATAGTCCTGGAGCTGCCCAAAGAAGTTAATCTGGTATCTCCTAACCAGACCTGGGAACGTAGAAGAAAAACACCTCCTGTGGCGCTGAGGCAAGGATAGGGATTGGATTGTGGACAAAGTTCTTCCGATTGATAACCTCAAGAGAAAAGTCAAAACATGCAGACAGCATTGCAATAGTGCATTACCCAGGGACAACAATGATAATATTAATTAAAGAGAGCATTTAATACACAATAAAAAACATATTATAAAACACAATGATTGCAATAAAAAACTTTCTGTGCCTTTGCACTAGACAGTAGATCTGGAAACTTGCTCCGCCTTTGGTAAAACTGAAAACCTACTCGCCAAAAGTGACTAGGACATGCGCATTTGTTTAAGGGTCTTGTCAACAGGTAAGCCGCTCGCCGTGGGGTGAATTTCGCCAGTCAACGGAGGAGGATCCCCTTCTATGCTCGGAGTCTGCTTGCTGACAGAGTCTGGTCGATCGACTCCTCCTCTGACGTCACCACTTGGATGATCACAGCTACGGTGTCCCTGCGATGCCAAAAAACCTCCTACGCGTTTCGAAACTCCAATTAGTGGGTTGACTGTTGACAAGACCCTTAAACAAATGCGCATGTCCTAGTCACTTTTGGTGAGTAGGTTTTCAGTTTTACCAAAGGCGGAGCAAGTTTCCAGATCTACTGTCTAGTGCAGAGGCACAGAAAGTTTTTTTTATTGCAATCATTGTGTTTTATAATATGTTTTTTGTTGTGTATTAAATGCTCTCTTTAATTAATATTATCATTGTTGTCCCTGGGTAATGCACTATTGCAATGCTGTCTGCATGTTTTGTCTTTTCTCTTGAGGTTATCAATCGGAAGAACTTTGTCCACAATCCAATCCCTATCCTTGCCTCAGCGCCACAGGAGGTGTTTTTCTTCTAAATGTGAATTGCCAGTTTAAAAAAATAAATATATATATGTATATGAATATGTATACATATTTTGGCTTGGTTAAAAAGTTTTCTCAGGGTTTGTAACACTTTTGCGGCCAGAAGGCCCTGCAACTGGTCGTGGTCCTTGAAGACTCTGGGGGTTGGTCATGAGACCCTGTGGGATTCTGTTCAGGTTCCCTCTTCTCCCTCTACCTGTGCATGTCGTTAATGGCACAAACCCCTGTACTCTTCAGGGGCGCCTTCAGCGGCGAATTTCCACATTTGCCGCCTCCTAGGCACTTGCCGGTGTCGGCCGCCTCCTTGGTGCCGCCCTCCTGCTCCTTTTGGAATCCTGGCGTCAAATGACGTCACCGACGTGACGTCGTCCGGCGGCACGTTGACGTGAAAACGTGAAGTTGTGACGCCATTTGATGTCGCCCCTTTTACGCTGCCATGGCAACGAGACGCCGCGTGACGTCACAGTGGGGGCTGGCACACGCACGTAGCTTCCCATTGGGTCCGATAGGCCCGAGAGCGCGTCAAATTTATATGGGGGCGGAAATTTTGCCAATTTAGGCCCGGGTTTAGTGGGAAATCTGACCTGGACGCCTTGTTTTCCTTCCGTTTTTTTCAAGGAAATCGCTCCACTTTTCTGCATGCTTCTTCTAAACTTCCATAGACCAATGAGCTAAAACAACATGGAGGATACAGTCAAGTGAAGCATTAAAGCCAGTTCGATGATGTAACTGCCCTTACTCCGGAATCAATAGTGAGAGTAAGAAGAGTCTTGGAGAGGGAAAAGCCACTCAAGTCTCCCTGATGCCGCTAAAATAGTTTATCAGTCAGTAGTGATTATAATTTGGCCCCCTTTTTTTTGTGTTATATGACGTTTGCCGGTTTGGGGCGCGATCACACCCTTAAATCGCTTGATTCCTAAATAGCCAAGAAGGTACATTTTTAACTGGAGTAATGTTCGGCTGATGTATTTTCGCCACTAATTATGTTTCTTACATTTTTTTTCTCTGCCTTCATCAATCTTGGGATTGGTAATTAAATGGTGAGTTGAAAGTTTGCACACCCACAGCGTGTTATTAAACGCCTTCTACGTACGCCCATTCCCTCGTTGTTCTTCTTTCTATATACGGTACAGAAGAAAGTATGTTTTGAGTGATTACAATACAATGTATTTTTTTTATAGAATCACTCCTTTTAACTACAGCTCAACCCCCTTATAACGCTGCGCTTGGGGCCCAAAGAATCACATCGCGTTATAAGCGGATCCCGTTAGAAATAATGTACAATTGTATGCATTGTACAATAAAGTATTTAAGACACCAATAATCGTGTTGTAAAGTATTCATAAATACGAAAATTGGGAGCCACGCTGACATCGCGTTATAAGCGATCCGCGTTGTAGCGGATCGCGTTATAGCGGGGTTGAGCTGTACTTTCGCTCTTCCATGGATCACCTTTTCATGTCTTGGTAGAAGACCTAGGGCCATATTTACTAAGCCAAACTACTCCATAAGAAGCCTCCCAGCATGGCTTGGTAAATCTGCCTTCCAATATGGAAGCTGTTTTACAGAGTAGCACGTCTTAGTAAATACGTCCCTTAGGGTCATATTGCCAACGCGGTGCTAAGCAGCAAGGCACCATACGACCCTTTCTCTTGTGGCAGATGTCAAAGGTGAATTTCCAACGTGACCTTGAGCCATCTCCAGATTTGATGGCTAATCCCATTGTAACCCGACAGCGAAGCCGTTACCGGAATAATCTGCGCCAACGCACTAAAACGAGATTAAAAACATGGGAGGAGATGCATCGACGCCAAGAAAGTTAAAAGAGATGTTTGTTTGGAAGCGCGGCTCCCTTTTCCGTGTGCGTTTGCGTCAGATGTGAAATGGTGTTCCCTAGTGCAAATTTCCCCACGCAAATTGTTAGCCAGAAAAGTTTACTCCGCTTCGGAGTTGGTGGATTGTTTCAACGCAAATGCAACATTAAAGCAGCAATCCAAGCAGGCAATTTTTATTTATTGCAAATTTTTTAACATGAGATAGAAGCAGGGGGTCTCCGGAGTTTAACCCCATTCATTTCAGCTCCGGGGACCCTCTGCTTCCCTGCAGGGGGCGCCGGTAGCTACTCTGCTCGGCTAGCAGGGTTCACGTAATGGCGGTGTTTCAAAGCACCCGCGCCCTGTGGGCCAATGAGGAGCCGTGATGTCATCACGTTCAGCTTCCTATTGGCTCACGTGACGCGGGAGCTTTAAACATTGCAGAGATACCGTCACCCCCTTCGGAGGTCTATCTCGGGAAGCAGGGGGTCCCCGTAGCTGAAATTAATGGGTTTCAACTCCAGAAGCCCCCCCTCCCCCCCCCCCCGCTTCAATACTGTGCTAAAAATAGTAATTTGAAAAAAAAAAGTTGCACAGAGACGCAGCGTTGCACAGAGACGCAGCGTTGCACAGAGACGCAGCGTTGCACAGAGACGCAGCGTTGCATGAATCTCACAATCTGCATCGTGAGGATGACACATGGCACAGAACTTGGAGCAGAGATCTTGATACATTGAAGCAAACAGACGCCAGGCGAAAAGGATGCAATTTGCCTCCATTTTTGCTCCACCTTCGCCGTGGTGCATCGCCTCCACGATCACTATACATAGTTGTATATTTGACTTCAGGTTGAATATGATCCTGTATTACTGGGATCCAATTCTTTTTAAACATACAACTAAAGTATATATAATTTGTACTTCTGTCGTGTGCTCTTCAGTCCAGCCAAAAGGGAATGCTTTTCTTTCCAGTAATACATTGCCTCTGTTCCCTGCTAGCACCACCCTCCTCTGTTTTTGGGTTCCTATACTAATACCTTAGCCCCCATGGACTTAGAGCAGGGTTCTCTCAACCCCCCTCTGGGGAATCCCCCCCTTTGTATAAGATCCTGTTGGTTACGGAAGTGAGTAAAGCACTAATCAATATTTTCTATCAACAAACCAAGTCGGATCAATCGTGCAAGTTGAGTACGTAGCATGTACCCCGCAGGAGAAACGAGTAGTGGTCTTGTGTTCGAAAAGCTGCCATCGGTGTCACTAATAAAAGATATTTCATCTACACATATTGTAAGAAATGGCAGCTCTTGGGAAGATGATGTTAATGTGTTCAAATAAATGATTGAAATTCCATCTTGAAACGTTGTGCTTCCTGCTGGGATAGTGTACGTTCCATTATTACTGCGTCCACGTTTAATAGGGTGGCGTGTTAGTCAGACTAAAAGCATACAGAGATTTCCCAGTGCATTTACTGCACACAGATTCCCTAGCCGGAGCCCTTCCAGTTTATTCTGAACCGTGGTGTCAACCAAGAGGATAGCGGTGACATCATGTAGACTATGACATCACAGCTCCCTATTGTTTTTTGTAAAGGGAGGCGGGATACCGTGGCGTTGTATGTACTTTCTCCGTTAAACACGGCAGGAATTGGGGCTTTGTGGCGAGCGAAAAATAGCACGGTTCACCTTTGAAGGACCCAGCGCACATGTTCACGCCTCCAGCGTGTTGTGCCTCCTTCCATTAGCTCCAGCTCCTAGTAATTAGCAATATGAATGCATATTTCAAGTACATTGTTAGACGTTGAGGTCATCGACCACCGTATGTACGAGCCAAGATTCCATGGTCTTCCCTACTGGTTCTCCAACAATGTGACACAAAGGTGTTTTCGCTGTATTATACCAAGGTCTATGGTGACATGATGAATGTATTCCACTGTTATTGTACATTGGGTTTATTAACCCCTATGGCTGGTAATGGTAGCGTTACCAAAACTTATGAGATTGTAGCTAGAATCTGGTGGGTCTCCGTACAGCATGACTAGTGGAGACGTTTCTTTTCTTTACATGGGTGAAAGCCTGGGGGGGCCCCCGGAGATGAAACGTGCTATTTTCAACTCTGGGAACCCCCTAGTTCCGGAGATGGTTACCATGGAAGGTAGCGCCGGTACCGTCAGGGCGTAACAAAATGGCTGTATAAATCTCCTGTGTCAGGCGGCCCATCTGACGTGGGGGGGTTTAAATAACCAAGAAGAACCAGCGATTCCTTTCCCCCTTATGTACTGGGAGCAAAGGGGGGGTTGCCAGAGGTGAAATTAACACTGGTTCAGCTCAGGGGACATCCTACGTCCCACTATGCCGTTAACTGGAACTCTCCAAGCTTATGTCGTGTCCCTCCCACAGGGCCAGGCCACGAGCATACTACCTCGCGGACAGCGATGAGGAATCCTCCAGCGCTGGGTCATCTGATGAAGACGACGCCCCTGAATCAACGGGAGATAAACAGCTGACTCCTGGGGCTGAGGGGTAAGAGCCAGCAAGCCGGCCGAATTGAGTTTGTGTGTTTTGGTTTCTTTAGGTTACTGCATGTTTTCCATTGCATGGCTCCATCGCTGATATACCTGCGGAGATAGTGATATGCCAAATGTCACCCCACCAGGGTGCAGAGGGGGCGGCCACAGCCCAGGAAAGACAAAGATTTCCCAATCTGGGAGAGAAATCAGATGTGTCTTTCTCCGTTTCAGAGAGGTTGCGAGCGGGTTCCTGTCATTGGGTCCTTGGTGACGTGGCCATTTAATAATTTGGCTTCCCGGCAAGGAAGTGGTCTGTGGCCAATTGTTTTCTCGATTTAAACAGGAAATGCTAGTGTTACAATCTGAATATATTTCCCAGAACCACTACAGTCCGAGATTTAGAGAGACCCTAATTGTGTTTGTTAAGGAGGTGATCCAGTCGGACTGTCAGAGGTGCAATCCTTATTGGTTTGCAAAACCTGTTTGAAAGCTACGTAACACTGTGATTGTCCTGATACCGATGGAATCAGACTTAAAACAAACATTTAGCTGTGAAATTAACGAGTTGTGTTTTCATCGGGGTATCTACATCTGTATTTTATTTATAAAATGTGTTACCAGTAGTAATACATTGAGAGTTACCTCTCGTTTTCAAGTATGTCCTGGGCACAGAGTTATGATGACAAATAATACATTGTTACAAATACAGTTACATTAAGTGAGCGGAGTTATATATTATATACAAGACATTGCACGCACTATTATTATCCAACCTTTACAACAAACAGTCACCTATTGTTCCACGATTTATAAATAATACTACCTATTACGCATTTACATCCCGGGCAACGCCGGGTCTCTCAGCTAGTATATTATATACAAGACATTGCACGCACAGTTAAAGATAATATATATTATAGGCGTATGTAACAGTTACAGACAAGATTAAAATGTGTGACAGCTTTAGTTTTGAAAGAGCTTAGCCTGGTGGCGGCTGTGAGAGTCTCCGGGAGACTGTTCCAGTTGTGGGGTGCACGGTAGGAGAAGGAGGAACGTCCGGATACTTTGCTGAACATTGGGACCATAAACAGTTTTTTGGAGTCAGATCTCGGGTGGTAAGTGCTGCGTGTGGTAGGGGCGAGGGGCTTGTTCAGGAGCTTGATGAGGCATGGGGTGACGAATAGCCCATCCTGTCTCTGTTAGAGCTAGTGAAGATGAGGTCGCAGGGGAGAGAGGGGGGGGCTTTGCCTGTGCAGCACATGGTAATATCACACAAAGGGAGCCTGCCAACGGAAATCAGACCCCGTGTCTCAACTTCCCGTATTAACAAAACTAACGTTATAACGTGCATTACTATTAGGTATCCGACACTTCCCCCCCCCCCCCCCACCCCACCCAGTTTAAACGCCTTAAACTCTTAGCGTGCCCTATGATATACTCTGTACGTCTTAAAAGCCAGCGCCCCAGGGGCCCTATGATGTAGAGTACGTCATGGATTAGAGCAGCAGTGCTGGTTTCATTTATTGTTTATGTTATTACAGGTTTGAAGCAGGGGGGGGGTCTCCGGAGCTGAACCCCATTAATTTCAGCCCCGGGGACCCCCTGCTTCCCGAGATACAGACCTCCGTAGAGCGTGCCAGTATCTCTGTGGAGTTTAAAGGTCCTGGTCTCACGCGGGCCAATAGGAAGCCGCACCGAGTGACGTCACAGCTTCCTATTGGCCAGCCTGCGGCGGGACATTTTAAAGCCGCCATTATGTTAGGCGCACAGTTCCCTGGCTGCATAGATGCCGGCACCCGTACGGAGGTAAGTATCTCAGGAAGCGGGGGGTTCCCGGAGCTGAAATTAGCGGGGTTCAGCTCTGGGGATCCCCTGCTTCAACCCTGTAATTAAAAATACACCTTGAACGAAATCTGTATTGCTGCTTTAAATGCCTGTTTTGGTTCTAGGGGGAGATCGCGTTCCCTGCTGGAGCTGTGAACACGATCGGAACAGGTTGAGGTCTCCCCGCTTCTGTTCATGTTTTGGGGGGCCTGTCCGCGATTACGCGATTGATACACCAAGTGATCTCATGGTTGAGTGCCGGAAGTCTGGTGGCACTCCAGCACCCCTGGTCACCCGGTCCTTTAAAAGGGGTTTTAACTGCCTAGGGTCCTAGGAGAGACAGCACCTATGGGTGTTTACAGGAGCATAGCCGTCATTGTGCACCCGTTGCAGAAAAACTGAAACTCCTATTTTTTTGTCCCCCAAAACCGCCAGGTACCCGGGGCCACATCGGACCAGTAAGATCATGCGATTCGTGGATAAAATCACCAAGTCGAAATATTTCCAGAAGGCGACGGAGACGGAGTTCATCAAGAAGAAGATAGAAGAGGTCTCCAACACGCCGCTGCTGCTAACCGTGGAAGTGCAGGAGTGCCGGGGGACGCTGGCCATTAACATTCCACCGCCTCCTACTGACAGGATATGGTAAGTACACCCGGAGAAGGCTGAATCTGTTCGCAAGGACAACACATACCACTGGTGAGCCCATTCACGTCTCGGACACGTGTCTTGGCATACAACAGTTCCACTGCAGCCAGGGATTCTGGGTAATGACATGCCAATGAGCACGGAATGCAGATGTAGCAGACAGTATTTCAGGTGTTAACGCAATGTGTGGCGTTATCGCTGGCACGTTATTTAACAAGAGTTAAGGAGAGAACATAGCTGTTATTTAACGGGCGACTTGGCGCGTTACTTGCGTTAACGGGGGTAATAGCGTCTGCAACATCTGTGCCCTGTGAGGCTCAACCAGTGTTCAGTCAAATGCGTCATTTATTCAATTGTCTGTCGGCGGAATGGGAGGAGCTGGTCGCGATCAACTCCCAACCGGCGTTTAGCCGCAGGGGGAACCTCCGCCGCTTCGACAAGACGTTTTAGGGTAGGGGGATAACTTTAGCTGTTAGGGTAAGGGGTTAACTTCATGCCTTTTAGCAGTAAAGATTAGGGTAGGAGATCAGGGTAAGGGGTTAAGGTTTTTAGGGTCGGGGATTAGGGGTTAAGGTTTTTAGGGTAGGGGGTAGCGTTGGTATTAGGGGTTAAGATGAGCGGGTTTTAGGGTAGGGGCTAAGGTTAGTGACTGACGTTGGCGACAAAGTGGCCGATGGATGAGGGTCCCGGCGGCGAGGTGAGCAGTGGCTGAGCGCTTGCAGTCATTGGGTCACGGCGAAACGGACGCGTCCATATGTCCTAGCCCGCCGTTCCGGTGCTCATTCACACCTTCATCAGGAATAAATCGTGGACAGACACTTGGGGGCGTGGGGGGGGGGAAGCCTTTTGTTGACGACTGGTTGAGCCTCACGGCGCATTCTGTTCTTGGATTAAATACTGCAGCGGTATCGGTACGTGTGAGCGACCAGCAGGATACACGGCAGCCATGTCTGGCATCAAAGGACTGGTCCAGACTGAATGTCTTATATCCGTGTGCTTTACATTCCCTTACAGCCGTCGTCATGGATACAAACCGTTGAGCGTTTGCTTATACGGTCTCCACATAACATCCAGCGGGCAAAAGCTCTGGGCAGCCCCCTAACTAACATGAATGGAAGGCCCCAAGTGACACGCTCGGTATTCTCCTTGGCATTACCCAGAAGCGGTTTAACCCACGGTGTAATGTGACCGTGGGATGCATGGTGGGGATTTGGGGGGGACCCCTGGTAGACACCCTCACGGGTTCCTCGTTTCTGCCGCTGCTAACATCTTGTTAGCAAGAGGTTTGCAACGAGGCTACGGCATTAACCCCGTCGCAGCCACGTTAGTCACACATTGCGCTCCCTTGCATTGTTAACCCCTCGCAGCTGCTAATGCGCTATTTTTTGTGGTGTATCTATCTCCATAACGCTCTGTCCTTTTTGGAATACACACAATACTCTTCCTTCTACCACCCCAGGGCTCTTCCACTGGCGCCCCACACGGGGCCTTGATGTAGCCATTGGACGCTCTACTAATTTTAAACGAGTCGCTCAGGCAGCGAAGTGCAGTTTTTGACACTGAAACTTTAGGTAATGTAACTATACAAGGCACACGTGTTAGAACAGGGGTGCGCAACATTTTGGAGCTGCGCCCCCCCCTGCCTGCTCGCGCCCCCTTGCCTTTTTTTTCCAACGTCAAATGACGACGCATGACACCGTCGAGGCCTCTGCAACCGACACGCCCCACCCCCCCAAAACTCTCCCCCACGCACACCCCTGTGTCCGAATACAGTATTCTTTAAGTCTTTAAATGTATCTAAAATTACATTTGTAATAACCTTGTGACCCTTTTACTCCTAAATGATCGGGCCCTTTTGGAAAACGAGTTGAAGCGTCCTGGTGTCCACCGTCCATTGTTCCTCTGAGATTTGGTATGTCTGTGTGTTGTGTTGTTCCTTTTGAAGAGTCTCACATCTTCGCCCATCGTCCTGGTCCCAGAAATTCTCTATACACACTGGATTGAAGGATAGTGACGCCACTGCTGCATATATTCATGGTGCGCAGACTCCAACTGGAGTCCAATGAAAACTGAACAAAGCGTTGAATTTGCCATTTTGCGTTTCTCTTCAAGGTACGGTTTCCGAAAACCTCCTCACCTGGAGCTGAAAGCTCGGCCAAAGCTTGGGGAGCGAGAAGTGACCCTGGCTCATGTCACCGAGTGGATCGAGAAGAAACTGGAACAGGAATTCCAGGTAAGACATGGGCCACGAATCCCCCCCGGGGAGAGCGCCATTTTAAGCCCCCCCCCCCCGGACACTTGTACTATTTCCCACGCTTCGATCTCCGGAACGGAGCGTCCGATTTGAAAAACGAAAACGGCGCTGGAAAGAGCGAGAAGAGATATATACATAATCAAAAACCAAATATGGCGAGTAGCGGGGGGTGCTGCTTTAAAAAGCCTCGCGTTTATTTTATGCAGTGTTATTCACCAGTATGATGTCTGTTTTCACTGCACGTTTTTTGCCCTGCTCACTGACTCGGCGGCCCCCCTTCTGCGTATGCGTGGACTCAGCGGCCCCCCTTCACGTATGCGTGGACTCGGTGGCCCCCTTCTGCGCATGCGTGGACTCGGCGGCCCCCTTCTGCGCATGCGCGGACTCGGCGGGCCCCCCTTCTGCGCATGCGCGGATTCGGCGGGCCCCCCTTTTGCGCATGCGCGGACTCGGCGGCCCCCCTTCTGCACATACGCGGACTCGGCGGCTCCCCTTCTGGGTATGCGCGGACTCGGCAGCACCCCTTCGCAGTCATGAAACGTACCACCATATTGGCGGATCGTGGAGAAGCGGGACACTACTGTATACGACGGTTTCTCCAATAAGACTGTTTGAAGTCTTCATGGAAACCAGTCGGGTGACGCGAGTGTGAATAAACAGCAGCTGTCGCTATATGGGCGCTGAATGCTCTGGGCCCTTGCCTACAAATTAAAATTAATTCTAAAACCGCCACGAAAAACAAATAAAGAAATAAGGTGGGTAATCACACGGCGCTCACATTGTGCCTCTCCCCAGGAAAAGTCCTCAATCTGCTCACTCATCCCCCATAGAGCCCCCAACCTTCATTCTCTCCCTGTACCTTCTTTCTTTGTCTGTCAATGTTCCGTTTATCTCTTCTCCCCCCTCCCCCCCCTACATCGTTCTAGGACATTTGGTCACGGACGTTTTACCGCGACCAAATCTCCGCTGGCGTTTAGCCAATCTCTCCGGCAGCTGTTTCGCCACCAAGGTAAGCCCCTAACTGTAGCCTAAAACCCCCCAATACGAACGCTTCCTCCTACCCTAAAACCTTGCCCCCTTACCCCGAGGCCCCCGCTTACCCCGAGGCCCCTTACCCTAAAGCGCCGCTACCCTAACCGCTAAATTAACCCTAAATTTAACTTACCTTATTGGCGAAGCCACCGCCGACCAAATATCTGCTTCCGCCTCTCCATATCCTTTACTGTCCCCGCGTGATTAATGTAAAGTGCCTTTAGTATAATACTATTCTTGTATATAGCGCCGAGAATATATAGCGCCGCGCAGTATATAGAATTTGCAAATGATTTGGGCAGATAACGAAGAAAGCCCAATTTTCGGCGAGTTTTCCTAAACTGTGGCACGAAACGGTATTTGTATTCGTATTTCCCCCTGAGTACAAAAAAGTAGCTCCTCACCACAACCCCTTAACCTTCCACCCTCTGGCTTCGGAGACCGACCTCTTGTTCTACCTCTTCTCTCTCACTGAACTATGCTTCGCTGATCATATTTTATTTTTCCCCAGAAAATATTTGTCATGCCAAACATGGACGATGTTTATGTCCCACTAATGCACTCCGCCACGGATCCCCGTTCCTCGAAAGAAGCAGAGGCCGAGGCTGCCGACGGACCATGACATGTGAAAAGCCTTCGCTGTTTACAGTATTAAACTTCATTTCCACGTTTTTTCTTTTGCAAACCCGGGCTGTATTGTCGTCCCAAACCCGTGCCACCGTTTCTCAAGACGCAGTCTCGGAGTGAGCCAACGGCAGTGACCTGGACCAGACTGACCACCATGCTGATCTTCTCATTGGTGTCCCCACTAAAGTTAGTAAGGGGAGTTGGCATGTTCCCACTTTCTTCTGGAAAGAGTTTCCCTCCACCAAGGGGAAAGTCGATTTGCCTCTTCCTGGCCCAGACTGACCACCATGCTGATCTTCTCAGTTGGGTTCCCTCAAAATTAGCTGAAGGGGAGTTGGCATGTTCCCACTTTCTTCTGGAAAGAGTTTCCCTCCACCAAGGGGAAAGTCGATTTGCCTCTTCCTGGCCCAGACTGACCACCATGCTGATCTTCTCAGTTGGGTTCCCTCAAAATTAGCTGAAGGGGAGTTGGCATGTTCCCACTTTCTTCTGGAAAGAGTTTCCCTCCACAGGGGAAAGTCGATTTGCCTCTTCCTGGCCCAGACTGACCACCATGCTGATCTTCTCAGTTGGCCTCAAAATTAGCTGAAGGGGAGTTGGCATGTTCCCACTTTCTTCTGAAAAAAAGATTCTTCCCTCCACCCAGTGGAAAGTCGATTGTCCTCTTCCTTCCAAATCTCCCAGCATTGAGATGTTCCCACGTTGAGACCAGTATGAGTTTAGTGGCTTAAGTCTTGGTGTTCGGTGACGCCTACTTTAACCCTTTTGGATGCCCCCAAGGTGCAGCCATCACGTCACAGGGTCTGGCGCTGCCGGGGGGGCCTCACGACGTCGTGGCTCTGTCACGGGCTGCCCACTCATTTTCTAGGGGAAGAACGGGTGAACGCATTCTGGCCGGGAGAGGGCAACCACCTCAACCGCGATAGCGCCCATCGCCTGATCGCTCCGTGGAGCAGCCCCACGATGTGCTGGCAGGGCATGAGGCCCGCTGGTGTCGTGAACCCCTCCATCACTCAAAGGCCTAAATATATCCGCGGAAAGATTTAGATGTATTTTTTTTTTTTAAAGTGGATTATTTACAACCAGGAGCCAAGTGGGGGAGATGGCGGGTTACCCTAAATTAAGATTATGGGGTAAATACTAAATACAGTACTCTCCCCATCAAAGCCTAATGGAGATAGACATCCGCCTCGGCTTATATAGAATTATCCCCCTATACATATACTGTATGTCTCAACTAGGACCAACCAGAAAACGGTTAGAGGTGGAGTGTGGGTTCTTAACTTGCAGGGCGGTGCCATGTAAATATAACAACCCAATTAGATGGGTTACACGGGTAAAACCACTTGTCCCGTTTCCTTTGTAAGGTCACCGAGATTTAAACCTGTCCAGCATCACCGCGGTTGGTTCACTCTGGTCCTACACCCAGGGGCGGGCAACTCCAGTCCCCGAGGGCCACCAACAGGTCAGGTTTTCAGGCATATGCCTGCTTAAGCACAGGTGGCTCAGTCTTTGACTGAGCCACTGATTGGGCCACCTGTGCTGAAGCAGGGATCTCCTGAAAACCTGACCTGTTGGTGAACCTTGAGGACTGGAGTTTCCCACCCCATGGACTACACTGTTAACCCCTACAGTGCCAGCAGGGTCAGCGACGCTATGCGTTGCCATTTATATGTTGTTGGTTTTTTTTCCCCCCACAATGTGCCTGGTTAAACCCCCAATGTTTTTTATGTGGTTGTACAGTTTAAGTTGTGTGTTTTTTTGTTTTTGTTTTCCCCCCCTCCGTGTCGCTTCCGGTTGCGAGAGACCCGAGTCTGCGTACCCGACCTCGCCACCTTACACTGCCATTCTAACACGTAGGTACGTTTTTCTCAGACTAGCATCCTTCGGGTTACCGACCGCCCCCCCAATCAGCAGGGGGACTGCACAATGTCACGTCTGGGAAACCCCTTGACAAGTTCTATATGACGCCTCTAGCCGAGTTTAGCAATGAGCCCGTGCAGACTAGAGATCCTGAAGATGGGAAGTAGCGCTCGTTATACAGCACGGCCATGTATTCCGCTCTCTTAAAGCCGCCGTTTTAAAAATGTTTTATTTCTTTTTTTCCATTCAATGTGTGCATCTACACAACCTGCACACTGACAAGTGATTGGCTAAGCTGCAGATCGATCCGTTCTCCTGTAATCGATCGCTGAAGATTCGGCTCGGGGGTTCTTTGTATCACTGTTAGGGCTGCAGAAGATTACCCACGATGCAAAGTTCTGTGTGGAAGATCATGTGACCAGGCAGGCACTAGATACAATTGGTGCACTGCTAGAGAGGGGGCAGGGTTCAAGAGCCAGAGCCTGTCTCAGAAGAGGAAGGGGATGTGAGTGTGTAAATGGTTGCCATAGAAACACAAATGCTTGTTACATTAGAATACATTAAAAATGTCTTTTAAAATAGTTTTTTTTTTTTTTTAATGTTACAAGTATTTGCTCATAGTACAGAACTTATTTATGAAATAAAACACACGTAGGATATTGCTTGAACTGCAGCTTTACGTGGCAGGATAGTGGTAACTTTACGAAAAGGCAGATCCCCCGGCTACTGACCAATGACCACCACTGGTTCTCCCCGGCCAGACGCTGGTCTTAATAACCCGGGATTGTCCCATTTCCCGTGTTTGAAAGTTGGTAGCCTTAAATATACTGATTTAATGCCAAAAAGAAAACCTTTCATGGCCGTGGGAGACGGGGGACTGTCGGTCGGGGGAACTTTCTAGCTGAATATCATGTTTGGGAAGTCCCTTTGCATCTGAGAATGAGCTGACTGGTGTGCTGAGAAGTACTGAGTGTGTGTGTATGTAATCTCTTCATTGCTATTAAATTACCTCCCTCTCTAGGGTATGGGCTGGGCAACTCCAGCCCTCAAGGGCCACCAACAGGTAATGTTTTCAGGACATCCCTGCTTCAGCACAGGTGGCTCAATCTGAGCCACGGGTTGAGCCACCTGTGCTGAAGCTGGGACTGATTGAGCCACCTGTGCTGAAGCAGGGATATCCTGAAAACCTGACATGTTTATGGCCCTTGATGACTGGAGAAGACCACACCTGCTCTCGATAGAGTTCTAACGCTGGACTAACGCCAGCGCAGCTAGAAGGATCCACAACGCATTGCCACGCAATGACTTGCCCGCCATTATGGTATCTAAGAGGTTAAAGCCGGAATGTCACCCCATTTTCTTTTCTTTTTACCATGGGAAGCAGGGGATCCCCCGCATTAATTCCAGGGGCTTCTGGTTTCCGAGACACTTACCGGGTTAAGGTACCACTGGCATTTCCTTTTTTTTATACAATTCCCCCGTGTCACGTGACCATTCCCATTGGCCGCCGTGATACAGCGGATTTAAACCGCCCCGTTTCCCCCGGAGGGGACTGGAACATGCTCATTTTACCGGCAAGTATCTCGGGAACCAAAAAACTTGGCAGACTGCCGTGTTAAGTTAAAAAAAAAAAAGACAATTATCAAACAAATTGTGACACTACGCTGCTTCCTCGGACGCTTAAAGGTTGACTGAACCTTTCGACTTATTTGTTTCCCGTGAAAAATGGATGCTTCTGCTCGCACCTCATCCGTTTACCTCTAATATCTGATATTTATCTGCTATTTCCCTTAATCTGGCTAAAGACACTACAACTTTTTTACAGAAAAAAAAAGCTGCAGAGAACCCAAAAAGTTGAGGGGAAAAAAGCGGTCTGCGAGTAGGGTTACAGGCTCTGCACTTGTTTAACCCAGGCTGTGCTGAAAATCGGTGTACTGCGGCAGGCTTCTAGAAATCCATGTTAAAATGGGTAAGAAGGAAAGAGTGACACACACTGCTCATTTGCATGTCATTACCCAGAATCCCTGGCGGCAGCGGAAGCTGTGTACGCTAAGAGATTGCAGACGTGTCTGAGACATATGAATGTGCTCACAAGTGGGGGTTTTATGTGCTACGATCTTTACCTAATTTTGTGTGTGTGATGACACTGAAAATAACCCGGTTTAACCCCTCGTCCCCAAGCGGTGAAACAGAACAACTTTGGGTCTGGTACTTTAATATTTTGTAGATCAGAATGCCGGATGGATGGAGAACTTGTTGGGCTATTCGTCGATTTCTCCCATTTTAAGCCAAGATAAAGGGGGGATTTGTCCTATTAATCCACTGCCAGCAACATACAAGACCCTTCAGATAACAAGTAGGAAATGCCATTTTTAAGTGGGCTGGGTGTGTGTAGATACTCTGCATCATCATGCTGCACAGCGTGGTCATGTTCAGGGTGGCAAAATTCCTCTCTTCCCAAAAAAGAAAATCCTGTTTAACCCATTCACTGCTACAGAAGACGGCGCTCGCCGGCAGGGAATGGGTTGGATCGCGCCAACATGGCTACAAAAGCTTGATTTGCATTGTCGGGCGTCAGATAGCGCGTGTAATATTTGAGTTGGTTTTGAGCTCTAACATTGGCTTGTGTGAAGCGATCACGAATGTGACAAGCAGGTGGAAAATAGGATGTACAGTATATTGGACGACAGATGTGTGTGTTGGATGTATAGATAACAGAAAGTGTTGCGGGATGTGTCGTCGATAAATCTTTCACGTTTTCATGTTGATTCGTTTCCCGGAATGAAGCAGCCATAAGACAAGTAATGTGAATTAGGCTATGTTCAGTTTTATTTTATATACCGATATTTCTGTGCTTTTATAGAAACCGCGGCTAAAGCATAGGGCGCTTTATATATAGTGACGTACAATCTCAAAAGTCTCGTGGCAAAAAAAAATGGGGTCTTTCTGAAAGATTAAGTGGGAACACGTGACACTCCAGAGTGGCCGGGAAATTATTTAATTGTGGGTCGAGTTTAAATGAACCCCTTTTGCTGTCCGAGAGGGGTCACAACACTCATAGAAAGTTTTATATCAGAATATTAATATACGAAAACTCTACATTTACCTCCACCTAGGAAGATAAGAATTTAATAATAACACTAGTCACTAAATGAATATAACACTTCGAGATCCAACCCCTTTTTTCATTATTTCACCGTTTCCAAAACCGTTGGAACACTAATGCCCTTCTTTTGGCGCGTGCCGTGTAGAAGCCTTCCCCAGGTCGGAGAAGAGATTAGCACTAAAATCTTCCCCAGCGCCGGGAAAACGTTTCACGGCATTGTGAATAAGGGGGATGTATCTGGGAACAGTTTGGGCCAGGAATCCTTATTTTGCATCGGGGAGTATGTATCTCGTGGCTCAAACCGAGTGTTTGACGCCCGGCGCCGATCAAAGGAGACGGAAGGCAGCGAGACATGTTGATTCTTCGTGTCGCCACGCCCCAAATCTCATACGGGGTCAAATTGGAGCAAAGCAACCAGGGCCCAACAAGGCTTAGCGCATGGGTGCTAGTCAAGAACGAAGTTCTCCCACAATCAAGGGTATGCCTCCGGTGTATAGGTCAAGCTCGCACGTATTTGCCCACTGGCGCTGCCAGAGATTCACTAACCTGCGATATAGGTTATCGCACTGTGACCCTGCATTGACGCCAGTGGCAGTCAACGTGGAGGGGATCTCCGTCCGATAACCTGTCCCGGAGGTTAGTCAATACGCTGGACAAAGTACCTTAACGCATCAATACGGCCCTTCTATATATTGTAACGCTGATCTTCTGTGCGGATGCTGGACCCATTCAGTTGATTGGCGCTGATCTCTTCTCCCGCTATGGGAAGTGGTTTCACCCCATATGGAAATTGGGACTCGAGGCACAAGATACAAATTCTCCCATCTTGCTCCAAAGTGGCCATGATACATCTCCCCCCAGGAATATATATATATGTTTATTTTTGTTACCGTTCGCAGATTTTGAGTTCTGATTAAAATTGCCAACTTTTATTTTGCGCTCCTCAGCTAACATGGTCTTTACAGTGAGGTCGGTTTTGAGACTTATTTAGCGAGATTTCTTTTCGCCCTTTGGAAAATAACATATATATTTTTTTTAACGGATTTTCTACTTTTTTGTGTTCAAATTGACTATGTGAACTTATATATTTTCCTTCGTACGCAAAATGACGCTTGGCCGAGCAACTGTAACCCTTTCTCTGCTGGGAAGGTTTAAAAATGGATTGGCAGCAGACTGGGTTAACCACTTCATGCCCCGCTGCCAGTGACGGGGGTGAAGCAGCAGTCCCTCCAAAGATTTGGGGGTTTGTTGTAAATTGTGTGATCGCGTTTTATTTTGTGTAAGGACCGGGAGTGAGTTCTTCATGTGTGCGATATTATGCACACGCTATGGGGTCTTCTCCCCCGAGATGTCTTCAAAGCAACATCGATTTCTTGGTGGGCCAACTCCAGTCCTCAAGAGCCACCAACGGGGGAGGTTTTCAGGATATCCCTGCTTCAGCACAGGTAGCTCAAATCAGTGGGCGAGTCTTTGATTGAGCCACCTATGCTGAAGCAGGGATATCGTGAAAACCTGAGCTTGTTGGTGGTCCTTGAGGACTGGAGTTGGCCACCCCTGGACTATAGAGGTTTGGGGGGGGGGGGGGGACTTTATAGCAGTAATCATACCAGCACTATACTCCAAGTGTGATAATAATCCTCCTTTTCTGCCAACATTACTAAGTCAGATCTGAACAAAAACTGGTCTGGGATAACTTGCTGACCTGGGGTTTATATGTAGGGATATGTACCCCGTCTTTATTAGTACTTATTTGTACTGCCCCCCTGAGACTAGGCTATTACCAGTGTAATCTCACAGTTATCTCACTGTTCAGCAAGTATACCTGTCCCACCTTTACAGCCCACCAGTGGAGATGCAAATCAGATAACGTTCCCCCTCATTGATTGGCTCACAGGCGTGGCATTGACAGGCAGACATTTTTTTTTCTCCCGGAACGGTAGGGAGGGAAAGTTATCTCTCTGCTGAACTAAATGCCTCTGCGAGAAAAATGTAGGGGGGTGAAAACGGTAGGCCAACTGTAATCAGAGGGAACTATGAGTTTAAAAAAACATTCAGGGCCGTTTTCTCCAAGGAAATGACAAACATTATTCTTATTCGGTGTTGCCTTGAAAATTCAGCGATATTACACACACAGGAAACTCGTTTTGGTCCATTCAAGGTGCAATCCCATTTAGGGCCTAAATGCACTAATGGTAGTGAAGCGTTTCATGGTTGAAATGTGTGCTTCAAAAAAAAAAAATATCTAACGAGTATCAAGTCTTAAGGATACTTACTCTGTCCTAGTTTGTTCTCTGATAAGGAGGGGTGGTGGGCACAACATACATCTGTTATCAGTGGTGCTCAAACAAGATACACCATAATAATAATACCCCAGCCACTTCTGTAAGAGAAACATGATGGGGGGGGGAGGGGGCAGCTAATACAACACATTGAAGATTTTAACCATTTAACCTATAACTAAATATGGCCCTTGGTGGAATTGCACCTTGTAAAAGGTACCACACCCAGCAACAAACCTACAGCTGCACTACTTAAATTGAGTAGGGGGACTGCTGCTTTCATCTACAGCACTTTGCTTGGAAACAAAGTTAGCATTTAATATATATTTAAATATATATATATTTAATTTGAATTGCTGTCGATTATCTTAATATAATTCTGGCTTTGTGTATAATGTTGTCTTTTTTTTTTTTAGCACCGTGCGTCGCGCAGTTCTTTACGTAATTTAATTTGTGTGCAGTTTGTTACAGGTCTGAACGCACACCAACGTGTGGTCAGATATCCTGATTTATTACACTATACGTGTCCATGCTGCACATGTTAAAAATTTGTGGGTAATCAAAAATCCGCTTGCTGTTTTCTGAAATAAAAAAAAAATGTCTCCAATCTCCAGCGGCTTTCCTTTTATTCAGGGTGACTTACTAAAGCATGGGAATTGGGGGGGGGGGGGGGGGGGGGACGGCTGGGTGCCATAAACAGTTTATAATCCATCTGTCAGAATATCAGAATTATGCATGCATTTTAGTTATTAACCTCTTTCTGGAGGTCAAAAATAACAATGAAGTAGTAAAAGAATCACATCCGATACGCCTCTTACTGGATTCACAAAACTGCATCAGTTGAAAGAATCCCTACATTTCTGGAAATGATGTAATTAACGTTTTGGGGAAATTCTGCCAGATGGAAATAGTCTGCAGCTCCCTCCTCTGGTCATATCTAATAATGTCAATTCTCACCGCTCGTCTTATATATCATTTTTATACCAGTTTGGACAGTTTCCTGAGAGTGGAGCACTTAATAGCGTGTCCTAAAATATCAACGGTTAGTCCAAATAAAAAGGATGCTCTGATGCAAAAGCAGTTATTTATTAGAGACCTGTTTATGAGATCTTGATTAAATATTTGTTTGTACCGTCATGTATTGCTTCGCGGAGCAGTTTATTTACAGCATATGACTTCAGGCGACTTGCGTTCCTGTTGGGTGCTACAAGCAGTATATTGGCATATTTCTTTTCTCCTGTCTTTGTGCAATCTAAATAAAAAGGGGACTATCTGATAGACATATTCCTTTATTTTGCACTATTGCAACTGGGCCACTAGACTACCTCAATTATGAAACCTACCCAAAGATTTTAACAGACACTCGTGTGGTTCCCCAACCTACAGGAAGCAGGACGGATCTCTGGCAATTAATGCAGTTAGTCTTACTTGGGGCAGGGCTTCCCGTTCCTCATGCAGGTTTAAACCCCCTTGCCAACAGTAACCCATGACATTCCTACGGGCCTGCATGAGGTACTGGCAGTATCGTTCCAGGTGAGGAGCTACTCAGCAGGGGAAATGAATGCAGTTCAGAGCTGGAGACCCTGTTTCCTATACAAGTGGGGGGATAAAATAAAGTGGCCTTGGGGGCGACATCCCTGTGAATAGAATACTATGTACTTAGAACACATGGGCCCTCTGTAAAGATTCATTCGAGTCCTCTTGTGGCTCACGTGACAACTGCAATTTCTACTTTAATCTTCCCATTAAACCTGCATGGTCTTAAGAAACACGGGGGGCGATGTACCCCGTGGTTGGAAGCCTGGGTCTGCAGAGCTGAATCGCATGAATTATTCCAGGTTTGGGACCCGCTGCTCCCCAACGTACATGTGATTCAATGGAGCCAACCAGTGTTCATTTCAGCTCTTGGCCCCCGCTTCCAGAAATACTTACCTCCATTGGGGGTGCCGACATCAGTCACGCAGACCAATCGGAAGCCACACCGGATGGTTACGGCTTCCTATTGGCCGGTTACAAGACATTTAAATACCTTCATTATTAGGTAGTTTCCCTGACTGCAGACGACGGTGCGGGATCCCGCAGCCAAAATCAACACAGTTCAGCTCCAGAGCCCCCTGCATCAACCCAGATCTTATTTTTTTTTAAAGAAACCCATATTGCTGCTTTAAAAAAAGGTCCAGAAGGCCAATAGAAAGCCACAAGTAATATTGTTACGGCTTCCTAATGGTCCACTGGCCTTTTAAACAGACATTCCGTGCCCAGCCTGAGCCCCTTGAGGTTTTATAGGAAAAATAATGGGGAAAGGCACACCTGCTTCAGCCTAATAGTAAGTCAGTAGAACTATTGCTGTGGTGCAAATAGGGATAAACAGACATAAAAGCTCCCTACTGAATACACTCGCTGCAATTGTGCAATGTTTACGATTAAAAAGTCTGTTTTATACAGAAGGGTGAGGTATTGGTGTCCATGACCATACCCTTAGATCAGCGGTGCGCAAACTGGGGGGCACGAGGTTTAGAGGCCCTGCCCGCTTCCCCAAGGCACTTAATTTAAATGCTGGGGAAGCACCAAAGGCCTCTGTAAACCTTACTTACCACGGTTCAGCCGGCATCTGGAGACACACCACCATGGCAACATGCCATCCAGACGCCGGGAACCACGGTAAGGAGGAAGGCGCGCAGAGAGCAAAAAAGATTGCGCTCCCGTTTTAGACAATAAACATGGGTATAGCATTATATAATATAGCATATACTGTAACACATTTATGGTCTAAGGGTTTGGTCATGAACACCAATACCCCACCCTTCTGTATAAAGCTTTTTTTTTAGTTTGTCAATTTTTAAAACCCTTTTTAATAGTAAACAAACTAAACATTTCACAATTGCAGCAAGTGCATGCATCAGGGAACTTTTCTGTCTGTCAATTTCAGAGGAAGCAAGGGGTGCCCAGAAAAGAAACATGCAGTGGGGCTCTGGAGACACCTTAAAAAAAAAAGAGGGGGAGGAGAAAAATAAATAAAGTCACCAAGAAGTGCATTAAACTACCAATCTTCTATATCTATATAAAAAAAAAAAAGTCTTGCACATTATCTGACATGTAACTTGCATTTAAAAGTGCAACTTAGGGTTTGACTAAGAAGCACCAGTTATAACAAGCCATTTACTATTGCACGGTTGCTTGGCCAATGAAGCCATTGAATGGGCAATTCAGAGGTTCAAAGACGGTGCGTCTGGAAATATCCGAACAAAAACACACAGGGCGCACACACTTGGAGAAATGCTACTTTATTAGATTTAAGTTACAAGTAACAGTGGTGATCCTCCCGAGAGCAACGTACCGCTTCCCACGACGAATCTTCTGCTCTGAAAAGCAAAATAACGTAGAATTAGGAATAGCACATTTACAATCACCATTTAGGAGAGATACAATGTACACAGCCTGGAACATCTTAAAACTGTGGTGTTCACCCATTCATGGAAATAAAAAAGTATGCATGAAGATGGCTGCATCAGATTTGAAGTAACTTCATCAGCATCAGAAGTCTAACACGCAATGGTTATCATCATGTCAGCACATCTTCAAGAGGAAACTCTGGGTAATTATAGGTTGCAGCACACACAGGGGGGATTACTGGGGTCTTGGCATATTAACCCCTTTGCTACCAGCAACACAACCTAAAATCAGCTGTGACCTCAACTGCTTAGACGTCACTTAGCTTTTCCAATTAAATACTTACATAGACGATGATAATAATAATAATAACAGCATGTTCTTGTATAGCGCTGCTAGTTTTACACAGCGCGTTAGACATTTTGCAGGCACAGGTCCCTGCCCCGTGGAGCTTACAATCTGTTTTTGGTGCCTGAGGCACAGGGAGATAAAGTGACTTGCCCAAGGTCACAAGGCGCCAATGGTTTAATAGGCGCCTTGTTTGCATTAAGCCCCCTGCATTATGCAGACTTCCCAGGGTCAATAAAAATGACCAACCCCTCCAAGTGCAAATAATCCCCAACCTGAAGAACTTACACTCTACAACCCTGGTGCATGGGGAAGGGGGGGCAAATGGTGTTTAGAAGTGTGGTTGTAACCATTTTAATTTGCCAGGCTACACACATCACTGGCTAAAAAAGGCTCCCCCCACATCAAAGACCAGTATTTGTACAAGGTGAAGAAGCAGGAATCCCACCCACCATAAAGGGACTGGAGGAATCTCTTCCCCCCTTTGTGCAGCAGAGTATAACCCAGAGCTCAGCCATGTGCCGGGGGACAGACTCACCCCCTCACCTACCCTAACCCGTCACCACCAGAAACACTCAAAACAGAACCCCTCAACACCTCACCCCCTCACCCCCTCACCCCCTCACCCAGCCTGCGTCCACAACGGAAAGAGAACGAGTTCCGGCTTCGCATCCTCTTATATAGAGAGAGGTTACGATGACGTATTTCCGGAGGCAGCCTCAGCCAATCAGGGAAGATCTGCGGGCCAGCCCTAGTTACCAGGGCAACCGCTGCGTACCTGCTGTAACCCCTTCCATGCCGGGAGGAAGCGAGGCTTGTGAATGTGAGTCCATCATATGGGAAGTGAATGATCATTATAGCAGCCAGAAACATATGTACTCACTGGTCATTGTAATGTAATATCAATGATATCATGTACATTGTAATGAAAATGTTAATCACAATTATTCATATGATGATAATAATTATTATTAAGGATATATAAATATATTATTACTTATATATAAATATATTATTAGTAATTATATATAAATATATTATAATAATAATCATTATAAATATATTATTAGTAATGATATATGAATATATTATTATAATTATTATTAATAATTATTATAATATATAAATATATTATTATTATTATTATTATTCATTATATATACATGTATTATTATTAATTATATATAAATGCATTATTATTAATTATATATAACTGATTATTAATATTAATTATATATACATGTATTGACCCCTTAAACATGTCACTGCCATTAGTACACTTTGCTTCTAGGAGGGACTGACCCATTTAACTGACTCTTTTGTGCAGTGATTTAATTCAGGTTTTTTAACCTCTTGTGTAGACCGGTTGACAACTCGAACACATTAAAAGCTGAAGATAATCCGCCCGGGATTCCTATGGCGCAGGTGACGCGCAGTCCTACCTGGCACGGCTATCTCCAGCAATCACCCTGTCTTGTTACCAGATCTATCATCTGCCCTCCAGCGAACGCTATGTAACCTTCTTCTTCGGCAGCAGATGGTAATTAAGGTAACGCATACAAGGAGTGAGGGATTCTGGGATTCAGAGGGGAATAGTGCAATACATACTCATGTTTTATTCCTCTTCGAGGCTGAAGAAACACCGCCATTTTTACTATGCCCACGAGTCAACGGATAACTGGGAAGTAGGGTTGTCAGGTGGCTTCTCCAAAAATACTGGACTCAGTGGTGAAAGGGGCATCAGGTCACTATGTCCAGGGAGGTAATACCGGACACATACATGTCCAGTATTACAGAACCTCTCATTTATTACTGGGCAGAGTGTCCAAATACAGGACAGTCCAGTTCAATACCGGACACCTGGCAACCCTACTGGGAAGAAGTGTAAAACGGTGGGCGACAGGGGGGGAATACCGCGTTTCCGTTGCGTTGTAGATTCCTTTGGCAGCAAACAGGTTAACCCCTTCAGTACCTAACAGGTCCCAGAATGCAGCCAGACCTCCCGACATTTGTAGATAGTGCGCCCATCCTCTAGAAAATAGGCGTTTCCCTGTTACGTTAATAGGGTCACATGCCAGGTACGTTACACGGGCACGGAAAATATCAACACCATCCAACTTAGTAGGCACAGTACATTTTTTTAAGACCAGCTGTATCTAGGGCTGCAGACAGGACAGAGTCATTGTGCGGGGCAGGGGGGGGGGGGCATTAGTAGCAGTCTAGTACGTTTTGGCACGACCATCTCGCCACGGCCAATCAGCCACCAGCTTTAACCCGCCGCTGATCTGTCGCAGGGGGCAGCTAGCCATTTCACCGCAAACTTAAATCCCTAACCTTAGCCCCTTACCCTAAAAACCCTTAAGTCCTTTCCCTAACCCGTTAACCCTTTACCCTAAGACCCTTTACCGGAACCCCTTATCCTAACCCTGTACCCCTTACCCTAAAACCCCTAAACACTAACACTAATCCCTCTAACCGCTTACCTTCTCTGTGAAATGGGCGGCGGTGAGCTGTCTCCTGCGGCTGACCGGCGGCGGCTAAATGCCAGCGGCTGAGCAGCGGCAGCGAGGTGGACGCACCGAAACGTCCCCATTCCGATTAGCGGGCCCTCAGTACCTGCGTGAGTATCCCCAGCTGCCGAGGGAGGAACAGAGGAAGGTCCAGCCAGGCAGTGGAGAAGGGCCTAGGCGGACAATCGCAGAAGTCGTGCCTATTTCCGGTATCGGCAAGACAGCTCCTCCGTATCTGCTGCCCTGGCTGGACCTATTAAACAGAAGTTTGTTTGTGTGCGGGGTAAGCGACAGGTTATGGGACGTCCATAGGATTCGCTCGGAAGTTCCTCCGTCCAGCACGATTCGAGGAACTACGACCGGACCTATTTTGGTGTGCAAAATATTGGACGGTCTGCAATAGGCAAAATACTGGTTTTATTCAGCTAAGTGCTATTAAAGTCTCTGAGATTGCACGTTCCAATAATCAGTGAGACTGAATCCACATTGGCGACAGTCCCAGGGATTTGAGGGGAGTTAACATATAGGCTGTTAAACTCTGTCAAAAACAGCCCAAAGAAAGTAATGGGATCTGGTTCCATTGTTCTGGAAAGTGCTGCCACCGCTTCACTGCCGGCAGACTGCGGTAATTACCTGTCTCTGTGTAACAGTAGATAAGCAACCCTGTTATTTCCGCATGGAGGGGATTTGGTTGGAAATCCATTACTTGGTCCCAACAAACCTTACCAAGGTGGGGCCCTCAAACCAGTTTGACTATTCTCAGGATGACTTGAGCATTTCAGAGGGGGACTGCAGGAGGACAATGGGAATTTCTTATAAATAATGCTTATCCTATTTTATTTACATGTAGTAATGTAATAACAAAGGAGGGAGTAGGGGGGTATGATACCTTTTGTTGGACCAACAAGTAGTTGATATGTTACAAGCTATCAAACCTCTCAGGGTCCTTCATTGGTAGGGTTGCCAGGTGTCTAGTATTGAACCAGACACTCTGAGACGTAATACTGGACATGTACGTGTATACCGGTATTATCTCTCTGGGCGTGTATGTGTATACCGGTATTACCTCTCTGGGCGTGTATGTGTATACCGGTATTACCTCTCTGGGCGTGTATACCGGTATTACCTCTCTGGGTGTGTATGTGTATACCGGTATTACCTCTCTGGACGTGTATGTGTATACCGGTATTACCTCTCTGGGCGTGTATGTGTATACCGGTATTACCTATCTGGACATGTATGTGTATACCAGTATTAGCTCTCTGGACATGTATGTGTATACCGGTATTATCTCTCTGGACATGTATGTGTATACCGGTATTATCTCTCTGGACATGTATGTGTATACCGGTATTACCTCTCTGGGCGTGTATGTGTATACCGGTATTATCTCTCTGGACATGTATGTGTATACGGTTACCGGTAGTACCTCTCTGGATGTGTATGTGTATACCGGTAGTACCTCTCTGGATGTGTATGTGTATACCGGTATTACCTCTCTGGATGTGTATGTGTATACCGGTATCACCTCTCTGGATGTGTATGTGTCTGGTATTACCTCTCTGGACATAGTGACCTGACTGGCTTGGGGGACCGTGGGATTTCCCTTACCAGGGCTGCTGCTGGGGGGCTGAGCAGCTTCCTCCACCCTGATTCGCTGCTGCTGGGTAATGAGCCAATCAGGAAGAGGTGTCAGGAGCCTGGGAGTAGGGCCAAGGAGAGGAGGAAACAGCATGGAGCTGAGAGAGGTGTGTGTGTGTTTGTGTGCCTCGAGCACGTCGCACCTTTCACCATTGCGTCCAGCATTTTGGGAGAAGCCACCTGGCACCCCTACTCACCGATGAAGGACCCTGAGAGGTTGGACAGCTTGTAACATATCAACTACTTGTTGGTACAAGGAATCCGCAGCACTCGCCGCTATGATACAATAGAGATAAATGTATTCAAACCACGAGGCAGACCATAAACTAGGGCCACGTTCCGGACCACGTTTCGGACCACACTCGGACCTTTCTCAAGCTCTCTACTTGTTGATCCATAAAAGGGATCACACCCCCTACTCCCTCCTTTGCTAGGAGAGGGAAGACAGAACCAGCCCCCCCCCCCTCCTTCTTTGCTTACGATTTAATTTATATGTCATTTATTGCTTCTGTTATTTTGGCAAACGAAACTCACCGAAATTGGCACAGGTGGAAGTAATTGGCACAGGTGGAAGTAATTGGCACAGGTGGAAGTAATTGGCACAGGTGGAAGTAGTCGGCACAGGTGGAAGTAATCGGCACAGGTGGAAGTAATCGGCACAGGTGGAAGTAATCGGCACAGGTGGAAGTAATTGGCACAGGTGGAAGTAATTGGCACAGGTGGAAAGTAATCGGCACAGGTGGAAGTAATCGGCACAGGTGGAAGTAATCGGCACAGGTGGAAAGTAATCGGCACAGGTGGAAGTAATCGGCACAGGTGGAAGTAATCGGCACAGGTGGAAGTAATCGGCACAGGTGGAAGTAATTGGCACTGAACCAAAAAGATATTTCTTAGATAATATACTGTGGCGCCATATTCAAGAAGCCCCAGTCTTTTTTTAAATGTCAAAATTGTTGCCGGATTTGGCAGTGTGCCGTGGGGTCGGGTTAGAATAGGGAAATGTTATTATGAAAGTATGAATATTAATAATTCCTAGTACCCATTTTTTTTTCTTTCTATTGCTAACACCTTACGTGGAGAGCAAAGTAGACATCTAACCCGGGGGGGTGCTCAACTCCGACCCTCAAGACCCCCCCCCCCCCGAACAGGTCAGGTTTCCAGGATTTCACTGCTTCAGCACAGGTGGCTCAATCAGTCCACGCTTCAGCACAGCTGTCTCAAATCAGAGGCTCCGTCTTTGACTGAGCCACCTGTGCTGAAGCTGGGATATCCTGAAAACCTGACCTGTTGGGAGAGGGTGGGGGGTGGGCTTGAAGACTGGAATTGAGCACCCCGGGGGGGTAACCCAATATCAGGTGGGATACGAGTGTGTGCCTTTTTTTGTATCCATTTAATTAATTTGTGACCTTTCCAAAAATGAATATTAATATCCCCCCGTTAGCAGGTTTCAGAGAATGGAAAAGCACCCAGAACCGCCCTTTCGAAATACTTTTGATGCTTTATTGATGTGATAATATAAAATAATTCTCATTCTCTCTCCCCATCTCCCTCTCTCAAAAAATAGAGGATGCAAAAATCGAAATCAAATCTAAAAACAGACTATATACTACGAAACTCAATAAACCAATGTTATATTTGCTAGACAAAGAAAACTCTTTTAGGGGGGTTCTTCCTTCTTGTACAAAGCTCTATTTTGAACACGGAAAAACTTTCATTTTATCAAGATAAAAGTTCCCCAAAATGACGACATTCCTTCTGTCCTTGAAAGTAAATCAGCACCACCCCGTCATCAATGTGAATAACCGTATTTAAACAGAAAACTAAGAGCTGAGGGGGGATTCCAGTCCTCAAGGGCCACCAACAGGCCTGGTTTTAAAGATATCCCTGCTTCAGCACAGCTGGAGCAATCTTGGAATGTTGCCTTATCTTCCAATAACGTGGCGTTACTCCGACCCAGACCCCGAAATAGGGCTTTAGCGGAAGGGAAGAGAGGAGAAAAGGAAGTAACGCTGACATTCATCCATCCAGACCAGTGGTTTTCAACAGGGGTTCCGAGAGCCCCCCTCAGGGGTTCCGCAGCTACCAGGGGAGAGAGCTCGGACAACTCTCCCAGCTGTACCAGGCCCGGTGACACCCCACATAGCAGTGACCCGGCGGCTCCCGAGTTCAGCAGCTGTAAGAGGGGGAGTGTGAGTGTGTAAATGAGGTGTGAGTGTGTAAGTGAGGTGTGTGTGTGTGTGTAAGTGAGAGGGGAAGTGTGAGTGTGTGTAAGTGAGGTGTGTGTGTGTAAGTGAGAGGGGGAGTGTGAGTGTGTGTAAGTGAGGTGTGTGTGTGTAAGTGAGAGGGGAAGTGTGAGTGTGTGTAAGTGAGGAGTATATATAAATGAGAGGGGGAGTGTGAGTGTGTGTAAGTGAGGTGTGTGTGTGTAAGTGAGAAGGGGAGAGTGTTTGTATGTGTGTGTATAGAATGAGGGGGAGAGAGATGGGGGGGGGGGGGTTGCGCAAGGGTTGGGGTTCCCCAGAAGTTGACAATCTAATTCTGGGGTTCCTTAACCAAAAAAAGGTTGAAACCCCCTGATCCAGACGCTGTAAAATATTTCAGGGTCTGGGCTGGAATAACCCTAAATGTAGGTACAGTATAACGTAAATAACGTCTCCCTTTCCAGATAAGCCACGTGATGACATTAACTTAGGGTAACACCACGTTTAGTGGATGTGGGTGGATGGTGGCTAACGCCACGTTAAGTGAGCTTCGCGGATCGAAAACCTACATAGCAGGGGTGGGCAACTCCAGTCCTCAAGGGCCACCAGCAGATCAGGTTTTCAGGATAACCCTGCTTCAGCACAGAGTTGCCCACCTGCTGCGATATGCCCAGGACACACTTGAAAACGAGAGGTAACTCTCAATGTATTACTTCCCGGTAAAACATTTTTATAAATAAATAAAGGAATTATTATGGGCAACGGGTACTCAACAGGGCGGCTTGGTGGGCGTGATGTCAGAGGTGGGCGTGATGTCAGAGGTGGGCGTGATGTCAGAGGTGGGCGTGTCCTCCCGGGTGCCGCCTACAGGAAGCAGACTTGAGCTAGCTGCACACATTGTGTAGTGATGGAGGAAGAGACGGAGCTGAAGGCTGACCTGACCCGGACTGTCCCATCCCCTGCACTGTGAGACCAGGCAGCTCCTTCCTCAGGAGGGGGTCACTTGGATCCCACGAGGCCGGCCCCTGTCTGCAGACATGGGTCGTGTCCTGAGAAGACTTCTCCTGGGCTTTCTGCTGCTCCTCTTCCAGATGGTAAGGGATCTACCTGCAGTGCTGCTTATTTCCTAACCACATCCTTCTTTTCATTCCCCCCCCTAACCCCAACCTTGCACCTCTTTGCATGGACAGAGCGTGCAAACGTTACACCCTGGCTTTGCGCGGTGGCGTTCCTCTTGTATGTTGCACGGTGTAACCAAGCATATGCTGGAGTAGATCTGGAGGTTTTGGCCTACGCTGTATATAAACGCTGGATTGTAATATACCACGTATTTGCATTTCACGTAACGCAGTGTCGCTGCTGTGGTTGGCGTCACGCGCAGAAATCGGTGTCACTTCGCTTATGTGGTGAGGCGGCAGGGGGGGGATAAAGTGACGAGATGTTACCGTGACAGAAATTTGGGGGTGCCAAATGTCATTTTGTATTTTTTACAATTATTTATCACCCGGAAACGTATAAGTTTCTTTAGCAAGCTTTGCCTGGGCGGTGTTTTATAAGAGGCTTAATTGCATGAATATTAATTGTATTTATCACTATGTACATTGCGGGAACCTCTGGGTGCTCATTAGGGGTTAATGGCTCTTTCCTTACTTGCAGTGAGAGAACAGAGAATATGTATATATTGCATCTGTCACCTTAAAGTGTGTGTGTGTGTGTGTGTGTGTGTGTGTATAGAGGTATCAGTACCGTGTTAGCCGAGCTTCAATAATCAAAAAATAAATAGATGATACCGTTCTGTGGCTAACGAGAGAGAGAAAGTATATATTCTCTATCTATCCCTTTTTTACAAGACAATTGATATGAATATCGTTTTAATTCAGGGATAGGTAGGCTGAATATGTGTATATATGGGAGAAGGAAATACTTGCCTGAAAAGCTTGCAATCTAACTGACATGGAGAATGACATGGGTCTGTAATCCAGAATTCTATTGCAATGAATAGCGGGTAAATCTTTCCATGCAAAGGGAAGTCAGCTTGGATAATCACTGTAGAGAGATAGCATGGGTATTTAAGGGCATCGGAGATGTCTGTAGTTAGCAGGGTGAGCGCATGTGACCCTGTTTATGTAAACAGTGCAGCTCAGAGCTGTAATCTGTCTACAACAGGGGGGGGGGGCACAAATCCAGTTTTGGTCAGGTTTTCAGGATACCCCTGCTTCAGCCAACAGGTGGCTCAGTCTCTGACTGAGCCACTGTGCTGAAGCAGGGGTATCCTGAAAACCTGACCTGTTGGTGGCCCTTGAGACTGGAGTTGCCCTCCCCTGGTTCTAGGACTATACAACATTTCATGTGTGTACAGTATATAAGCCTTTAATGTCCCAAACATACAGCTGTCGCTGTACAAGGCCTTTTCGGTTGCACACAGGCAGCTGATTGCCTGGCGCACAATCCTTAGTGGGACTTGGGTTTGCACATCACGATCATTCCTACATTATAGAACTTCAGGGGTTAACCCCTTCACTGTCACTGGGTTCTGCATCAGCCAGCGTTCATCTGTATCTCTAGTGCTGTGTTTTTCAACCAGGGATCCCTTTTATTTTAAGGTTACAGTATGTTAAAATTGTACCAAATACAGAAGAATTTACAATGCATCTGATCTCGGACGCGCTATTAGAGAGGGTTGGGGTTCCTTACAATGCACCTTATCTCAGAGAACCTGCGCTATTAAAGAGGAGTTTGGGGTGTCCTACAATGCATTCTGTCTCCTAGACGCGCTTATTAGAGAGGTTGGGGTTCCTTACAATGCATCTGATCTCGGAGCCGCTATAGGAGGGTTGGGGACCTTACAATGTCATTGATCTCAGATGTACTGCGGGGGTTCCTCATGTATCGATCTCCGACATGTTGAGGGTTGGGGTTCCTTACAATGTACTCTATCCTCAGACATGCTTACTAGAAGAGGGTTGGGTCTTTAAATGATCTGATCTCAGACACGTGCTATTGAGAGGGTTGGGGTTCCTTACAAGTCATCGATTATCCAGACGCGCTATAGCAGATGGGTGGGTTCCTTACAATGCATCTGATCCTAGACGCGACTATTAGAGAGGTTGGGGTTCTTCCAGGCCATCTGATCTCAGACACACCATTCGAGAGGGTTGGGGTTCCCTTACAATGATAGATTCGACGTTTGGAGGGGGTTCCTTACTGGCATAGACGCGCTATTAGAGAGGGTGTAGGTTCCTCAGCAATTTAACATGCAGGGTTACTTAACCAAAAAATAGTTTGGTAAACCCCTGCTCATAGTGGGCAGCGTCGGTGTATGGGAGCACGTACCTAGATGCAAATGGGATAACAGACTATTGGGGGAATAGTTGCACAAATGGTATACGTGAACAAGTCTACAAATATAGCAGGAAGCAGGCTCCCTGCAGAGCGTTATAATCAAACTATGAAAGACCGGCGAGCGCTATGGTTCTCAGGACTGTATCGGCCGATCCGGCCAGCTTCAGTCGAATTCCCATTAGTCAATGGAATTTGTAAATACTGAAAACAGTCAGAACGGCAGCATTGGTGGGTTATCGATCAAGCCCTTAAAAGTTTTATATAGAGGCTCACCCCCCACCCCCGTGTTAACACCCTGATCAGTGAGCTACCCCTGACCCACCTCGCTCCCCGGCCACGAGCGCTCCCTTGTCACCCCTCGCCCGAGCCAAGCGCCGCAACCACCACACCCAATGCGCCCCGCAAAGGCTCCTCCCCCTGCACCCATCACTCTCTCATCCCCCCTTCACCCACACACGTCGTTCTCCCTCAACACCCACACTCGTCTCCGCCCCTCACCCACACTCCTCTCCCCCTTCACCCACACTCCTCTCCCCCTCACCACATCTCACCCTCTCCGTCACCATACCCACGCACTCTCTCCCCCCTCCACCATCTGCCCAACCCCACTCTCCCTCGTCTCTCCACCTTCACCCACACTCTCTCTCCCCCCCTTACCCCAACTCTCTCACCTCACTCCACCCTCCATCTCCCTCCACCACACTCTCTCGCTCCTCCCCCTACCACTCCTCCCCCCCCTCCTCCCCCTTCACCCACAGCTCTTCACACTTCCCCCCCCCACCCACTCCTCTCGAATATGTATTAAGAACAAGAGTGACCTGTAAGTTCCATTGGTTTGTGCGCACGGTTTTCCGGGGGCTCCAGTACAAGTGCCTGGATAGGCCTAGTAATCTCGGGGCTGTCCTAGGCCTTGAGGGGCCCAAGGCAGCCCCTCCGGGGGAACGAGTACCCCTCACACGACGAACACAGAGACACACACGACCCCCTCTTGCCGGTCTGGGGGCCCCGCGCGGTAAACCAGCCTCTCCCTTCGTCGACTAGCTGGTTCCCGTCGCGTGACTAAGGAAGGGTAACGAGGGTCCCCCGAGGTAACATTTGCGCTGTTTAATCCATAAAGCTTTACGTAAACCCAGTGGGAGGTGGTATGATTTGACAAACACTGTCATTTTGGTGAGTTCTACATTTCAATTAGAAATGTGGAAAAAAATTGTAAACTTCCAGTTATCTAACAATGCCGCTGCAGTGCAGGTTGGGCTTGCGCCTGCGCCCTGGGGAACCGCGCGCCCTGCCGGATCAGGGTATAATCGCAGCCTGTACACCCAGATTCAATAATCGTCAGCCATTTCTCAGAGGAATAATATTATGTGTCAAAATTTGCTGCTACTCTTCTTTTACTACCCCAAAGCAATGTGATCTACACGCGCACTTGTAATTCGGTGGCCCACGTTTTAGTTATCAATTTGGTAATCGTCTCAGACAGCCATAGTTAAAATGCAGCGCTAATGATACTGTTGTTTCTGGACTGCTTCAGGATATATTTCCACTACAGCCTTCGAGAGCGCGCGGAGGCGTGCACGCGTGAGGGGTATGGGGTGCGTTTTCCTGGGCAGAGGAACCTGGTTCATTTCCCGGTGCGGCTCCTTGTGACACTTGGGCAAGTCTTATCTCCCTCGTGCCTCAGGCGATACAAAACAATTGGTAAGCTCAACGAGGGCAGGGACTGTGCTCTGACAAAATGCTCTAAACGCTAGTAAACTAGCCCCGACTATACAAGAAACAGATTATTAGATTAAGAAAATATGTTACATTGCAACCCTGGTGTATATTTTCAGGGGTGCAACTCCAGCGTCAACGTCTAGACCCCCCCCCGCCCCCCAGGCCCCAAACAGGTCTGACAGATACTGACGAATCGTCTTGGACTTACACTTGTTGTAAGAGCAGATGGCTCCAAGTTGCAATCCGGCACAGGGGTTTGAGAGTAACATTCGTTTTAATAAATGTTCCAAAAAAAAACCCCCGAAAAGTCATGTCAGCCCTGGCTCTTTGGATCAAACTCACCACTAATTGGCCTTTCGTGTTTGTTGAAAGGAAAGCGAGGTGAATATTTTCTTTCTTGGTTTTGTTACCTTTTTTACTATAAGCAGATTATTGAGATCGGAAGCTCTCCGGGGGCTAGGGATGGATTTCTTTTTCTGTTATCTGATTTTGTTTGCCTTTATGGTATTCTAATTCCTGTTATGACACTTTTTGTAAAAGCACTAGTACCACACTGTGCCCGCTATATCACAAAGATATATTATTGTATATATATATATCTCGAGGGATAAGGGCCTAATACCAGTGATCTGGTTTAGGGGTATGTTATATGTCAGGGTAATTAATTTATTTTGCACCTTAATTCTGATACTTTTTTTTATTTAAACGCAATTTATCATATTTTCCTAAGAAATAACTACATTATATAGGATGATGTTCCCTCCCCCCCTCCCCCCCCCCCCCAGCCCATTGTACCCCTTTCAGACGTTTGGCAGAGGTGGATCCCTTTATAGAGGGAACCCCCATCGGCCTAGGGTATATAGAAACTCAATAACGGGGTAGGGTGTGGCAGAGGGGAGTTATGCTTACTACAAGTCTTTTTGAAGGGGGAAACGGCTTATGACCCACATTTCCATGCCTGCCCTGCTTTAGGTTAATTAATTATGACCGTTGCAGCAACTGGTCTCCCGGCTATAAAAATAAGCGCCAATTTTTCTCAGGATGAATAAACACTGTTAGGGGCGGGGCGGCCGTTATAGTCTTTGCTGGGGGGGGGCGGGGGTGGGATAGGCGGCGAAGATGCATGGTCGGGTTGTGAATTATGCTGCTAATGGACTTGGGACAGTAATGAATATTATAATGAAGACCGGCCCAGCCTGCTCGACACCTCTCCCAGGTGTTAGCGGCTGTTAACCCAGGAGAACCGTAACCCTTGAGTGCCAGACTGGTGGCACCTGTCCGAAGACACACGGTTGGGGGGAAAAAAAAAGAATATATATCATATTGACATTATTTAAGGGATTGCTGCATTCTAACGTTCCCTGGGGGATCTGGCTTTTTGTGACCCGCTGGACTTTTTTTTTCAGTTTTGATTGCGCACATCCTGGTAATTAATCAGATTCCCTGACTGTGGAAAGCGTGTTTAGAAGGCGTTAAATGCATTATGCGGGCGTGAACAGGCAATGGCGTTAAGTGGATCTTTAGAAGAAGAGCGACTTTGTGCTCTGAGTATATCTACTTAATGAGGCAATAGGGGGTGGGAGTGGGTGGATGCTGTGTGTGTTCTCCCAGAATCCTCCCGGCTGGGCTTAACGCTGCTCGCTGCCTCCCCTATGTCGGAGGATGGGGCCGGCAATAACGTAAGAATGTCAACTGTTTATTGCTAATTTCTCCGAGTGTAATTTACAGATTCCTGATTAAATTATATTTATGGGATGAACTACAAGAAAGAAGAGAAACTGAATGAGCAGTACACCATATAAATGCACACATTACATAGAACCCTACAGCGTTATATAATATTAGGTGGTGCTCCTGGAGTCAATAACTACGACGTAAACAAGAGAGAAAAGTGTAGGGTCACTACAGGACTCCACAAAATGGGCCACACAAGTAATGTAGTACAACATGTCACATTTTTATTAAAACAAAAAAAGCCAAATGAAGACGATAGGGAATAAAACACTAAAAAACAATAGGGACCCGTTTTACGAACTGCTAAAGTGATGACCTAAGTGCCAAGATAGCAAACAAATACTAGTAGAAACTCCTATGTATAATTCATATATAGAGAAAACATAGATATATTACTGTATTATTGTCTCTTAAGGGGCATATACACCAAAAACGCTTTACCAAATAAGAAAGCCTCACAGTATTAATTATGCGCGAAAAAAATGGATAATTAATGTGTACTGAACCAATAATAGGAAAGTGTATCCACAACACTTGCTAGGTGGCAAAATCCCTTGATAAACAGATGTATAAAATAGCAATGATTCGAGGCAAACAAGAACCAAGCTTGCAACAGTGGACACTGAGAATGTGAGAACCGATGTTCTCGTTGGAATACAATAAACAACCATCGGCCGAAGCAAGTGTAGCGTATGTCGGGGATTCATGTGCTAGGACGGGGGTGGGGGTATGGTAGAAAAACCCAATTGATTGCAATAAAACTCTCAGCAAGGAATACTGAAATGATCCCTAAGGCATCAAACCACCGCAACGTCCGCTCTTGATGCCAGCATATGGGGTAAATAATGTAAGAAATGTATGTACTGCAATAGTAAAGATACTGTATAAGGGATATAAATATTTACTCCTTAAACCTCTCTAAACCAGCAACACAGCGAGTGTGAGCCCAGCCAGGGAGTGGATGAGTGCGTGGGCTAAAAGCGGCCGAGTCCAAGACGAGTCCTGTTACCCTTGAACAGTTTAAAAGCCAGCTTGGTACGACTCCCGATAGCACAAAACACAATGTCCCGGTAATTAAAGCGGCTGATACTTGCTGCTACTGGTCACCCGCTGCCTACTGGCACCCGCTGCTACTGGTTCACCCCGCTGCTACTGGTCACCCGATGATAGGTCCACCCGCTGGCTACTGGTCACCCCGCTGCTAATGTTCACCGATGCTGTCACCCGCTGCTGTCACCGCTGCTGTCACCCACTGCTTGTCCAGCCATGCTGTCAACCACGTGCTGTCACCACTGCTGTCACCCACTTCTGTCCACCCACGTGTCCCCACTGCTGAACCCCACTGCGGTCAACAACTGCTGTCACACTGATACGGTCCAATGCTGAGGTCTGGAGAGGAAGAGTAGCGTGGGGAGAAGGGGTGAGCGAAGCCGCCCAGCGCGCGTCCGGGTCCTCTACAAATTACGCTACACTTGCTTCGCACGAGGGTTGTTTTTATTCCAATAAGATACATCTTGTGCTCGTTACTATCTCAGTCACTGGGGCCAGCCTGGTTCTTTGTTTGTCCCCCATCATTCTGTTACATCTTGGATATTTATACATCTGTTTAACAGGGGATTGTGCCACATGACACGGTTTATGGATACTCATTCCTAATTTTGGTAAGGACACATTACTAATTATCCATTTTCCACGCATATTAATACTGTGAGGCCGGTCTATTTTGGGTGGTGTGTGTGTGTGGGGTGTGTGTTGTGGGTGTGTGTGTGTGCTGTTGTTTCTTCTACATATGAATTATACATGAGAGTTTTACTAGTAATTGTTTTGCTATTATGCACTTATTATCACTGTAGCTTTTCAGAAGACGGGTTCACTATGTTTTTGGGTTTATTATAGTCTGTTTGATTTAATAAAAATGTACTTAGTGTATAGTAAGACCACACCTTGAACTAGGAGTACAAATTTTGCGGCTGCACTCCTAAGAAAAGACATTCTGGGAACTAGAGAGTAGTGCGAGAATGAGAAGAGCCACCAATTAATAAAAGGGGATGGACAATCTAATTATGAGAGAGGATAGCTAAATTAGATTTATTTACATTAGAAAAGAGGGCGTCTAAGTGGGGATATGATAACTATATCAAAATCTATTCAGGGACAATACAAGGAGCTTTCAAAAGAATTATTCATCCCACGGCAGTTACAAAGGACTCGGGGTCGTCCTTAAGTTGGAGGAACGGCAGATTTTCTACAGCAACAAAGGGATAAGGGTTCTTTACAGTAAGGGACAGGTTACATGTGGAATGGAATTCATTACCATGGAGACTGTTGATGGAGATACAAAGAAGATTTGTTCAAAAAAAGGTTTGGACATCTTTTGTCGATAGGAAAGGTATACAGGGATATACCAAATTAAGTATACATGTGAAGGATGTTGATCAGGGATTAATCCGATTTGCCAATTTTGGAGAAGGAGGGAATTTATTTTTCCCCTTCTGAGATATCATGGATGATATGACCTCTGGGTTTCTTTTGGCTCTCTGGATAATAAGTATAGATAAGGTTAAATATCGTTGTGTATTTTCTAAATTTAGCGTAGTTGGAAACGGGAGGACAGAAGTCGTTTTTTTTTTTTTTTTTTTTGTCAACCTCATCTACTATGTAACAATGTTGTACTCATACTGTGTGCCCATTAATTTTGATAGCCTAGTAGGCCCTGCTCTATGGGCCCTAACCTTTTATCTCTTGTTTAAGTTTTTTGTAATTATATTTAGATTATTGTGTTGATGTAACTGGTGGGAACATAAGAAGTACTTTTTCAGTTGAAACCGAATAGTAGCTGATGGCACAACTTCCAGAAGAAAAAGAAACGGTTGGAATGGAGCAATTGTAGTCACAGAATTGTTTGTATAATTTTTTTATTTACAACGTGATCATAGACGGTAAAACAATGCAAACAAGGGGAATACATGACACACATATGCGCTAAGGAAAAAAAAACGTTTGTCCCAATAGTTTACAATTAAAGTAATTTTCAGGATTAGAGATTTGTAGTTGCTTCATGGTTCTCAAGGTGCAACTTGATGATTAACATTGTTAGTAAATACGGGCCTCTTGCGGAAAAATGGATAAATATACATACCACGTGTGTGTCTGTTGTATATACATTACAACCGCCTCCTGCTGCCATAAAGGCCAACAAGGCTTGCTTTTATTATATCAACTGACTAGGACAAGGAGGTAAAATACTTTTCATTGGCAGCATTTCTGCAGGCCTCAATCCCTGGTCTAATCCTGGAAGGTAATGCTTGTCATTGTTAACTGTTCTTCCACCGTTGGAACCCACAACGGTATGGAAAGAGCCGGCGGTTTATTAGCACGAGGACACTGAGTGATTGATCATCAGGGAGCAGAGAGGAGACAGAACTCGTTACTCCTTCTACTATTAAAGAAGCAAAGGTGAATTGTTTGTGGTGTGTGTGGTGTGTGTGTGTTGTGTGTGTGTGTGTGTGTCTGTGTGATGTGTGTTGTGTGGGTTGTGTGTGTGTGGTGTTGTGTGTGTGTGTGTGTGTGTGTGGTGTTTGGTCAGACCACCAATAGGGCAATAAATGTGTCTTTACTAGCTTACGGTTCGGCTCCCAAATGGGGCCCTTGGAGGAGCCGAAAAGTTGAGTTAGTAAAGACACATTTACTTGCAACATTTGGTGCGTCTGTGATTTTTTGACCATCTAACAGTGGTATAAGTATAGTATTTAGCAGGAGCTGTATCTTAAAACACCTGAAACATCCACATCCCTCAAACCTTTAAAGGCCCAGCTGGCGGGCTGGGACCATATCCATCTGATGTATACTCCGCCCCACAAAATAAACAGCCAATTTGTTTCAAAAACTTATCCACTTTTTGAGTGTAAGATCACGTGGATCAGGGCACTCCATTACCTCTCTGACACTTTATGTTTTTGGGCGGTTGGTCCTTATTGGGGTGCCATTCTGTTTATGTAATAACATCCCTCTGTGACCCCCTTGTACTGAGCGCTGCGGCGTGTTTGTTGGCGTAATATTTATTTTACACGCACGGATCAATTAAAAAAAAAAAGTTCTAATTTTTAAAAATGGTTTTTCAAAGCGGAATTATTCAGATTCGTGGGCGATATCGGAACTCTTAGTATACTCGTTCACATTCCTGGTTAACTGACTCAGTTTCTAGGGGGTGATCAGAGAATGACAGCCCGACCCAAATGAAGTGTAAACACCCCTATTACCCCGCCCACTTCTTCCCTCCCCTCGGCCCCTCTTCCCTCCCCCTCGCCCCTTCTTCCATTCCCCTCGCACCTTCTTCCATCCCCTCGCCCCTTCTTCCCTACCATAGCCCATTATTCCCTCCCCTGCCCCTTCTTCACCTCCCTCGCACCTTCTTCACTCACCCTAGCCCCTTCTTCCTCCTCGCCCAGTTATTCCCTTCCACATCAGCCCGATTCTTCCCTCCATCGCCCCTTCTTCGCCTCCCCTCGCCACTTCTTCCCTCCACTGCCAATTTTCCATTCCCCTCGCCAATTTCTTCCCTCCCCTAGCCGCCTTATTACCTCCCCTCGCCCCTTCTTCCATCCCCTCGCCCAGTTCTTCCCTCCCTCCGCCCCTTCTTCACTCCCCTCGCCACATTCTTCCCCTCCACTCCGCCCCTCTCCATCCCCTCCTCGCCCATTCTCCCTCCCCCTTCGCCCACTTCTTTCCCTCCCCTCGCCCCTTCTATCCTCCCCTCGCCCCCTTCTTCCCTCCCCTCGCCCTTCTTCCTCTACACTCGCCCCTTACTTGCCCTCCATCGCCCCTCTTCCCTCACCCTCGACCCCTCTTCCTCACCCTCGACTACCTTCTTCCTCCCCTCGCCCATTCTGCCCTGACCCCCTTTCCGCCCATTATCCCTCCCCTCCCCCTTCTTACCTCCCCTCGCCTTCTTCCCTTTACCTCGCCCCGTCTTCCCTCCCCTGTTTTTCAGTGGATAACCTTTTAAATCATTCTTTTTGCCGTTGGAGTTTCAAGCGAAGTTGCGAAGCCGATTTTAGACGTGGCCGTTACGTATCATGGAACGCTGTTTAAGAAACGGAGACGCGCAAAACTATTAGCGCTGCGCCCCACCCCCTTGCCTGATTTTTCTCCCCCCCCCAAAAACGTAAGGTGAGCAGAAGAGAAAAAAAGGGGGGGCGTAGGGGAAGCGTGTTGGTGACGGAGGGGCTAGATCTGTGGTGACGGGGGAGACGCGAGTGTGGGTGCAAGGGGGAGAGCGAGTGTGGGTGCAGGGGGGGAGACGGGATGTGTGGGTGCCTTGGAGGTGCGCGCGTGTGTGGGTGAAGGGGGCGAGAGACGTGATGGGTGCAGGGGGGGACGCGCGTTGTTGGGGCCGGGGCGCATCTGGCGTGTGGTGGTTGCGGGCGGCTCGCTTGTGGTGGCGGGTGCGCGCGCGTGTGTGGTGCACAAGGGGGAGCGCTCGTTTGGGTGCCGGGGGGAGCGAGCGTGGTGCTGTGCAGCGGGGTCCAGGCTCACTCGGACTCCCAGGTGTCTAACACGGGGGTGGGGGGTTGGCGCTGCTATATAAACAACTTTTAAGGGCTTATCTATAACCACCAATGCTGCCGTTCTGACTGTTTTCAATTTAAATTCCATTGACTTAATGGGAATTTCGACTGAAGCTGCCGGATCGGCCGATACAGTCTGAGAACACATAGCCTCGCCGGTCTTCCAAGTTTAGATTATAGCTCTGCAGGGCAGCCTGCTTCCTTCTATCATTTGTAGACCTTGTTCACTTATCCCAGTTCTGTGCAACTATTCCCCCAATAGTCTGTTCCCATTTGCAATCTAGGTACAAGTGCTACCATACACCGACCAGCTGCCACTAGAGCAGGGGTTTTTCCAAACTTTTTTTTGGTTAGGAACCCTAGTTGAAATCTGAGGAACCTACACCCTCTCTAATAGCGCGTCTATCTATGCATGTAGGAACCTCTTATACGGAGATCATAGCATTGTAAGGGAACCCCAACCCTCTCTAATAGTGTCGCTGAGATCAGATGGCCTGGTAAGGAACCCCAACCTCTCTAATAGCGCGTACTAGGATCAGATGCATGTAAGGAACCCACCATCTGCTATAGGCGTCTGGATCAATGATATTGTAAGGAACCCCAACCCTCTCAGATAAGTCCGTCTGAGGATCAGATAGCATTTAAAGAACCACACCCTGCGTCTAGAGCATGCTCTGAGGAATCAGAGTCATTGTAAGGAACCCCAACCCTTCTATAGCTTCGGAGATGATACTAGGACCCCACGCTAGTGACGATCTGAGATCAATGACATTGTAAGTGTCCCCAACCCTCCTAATAGCGGTCCGAGATCAGATGCATTGAAGGAACCCCAAACCTCTCTAATAGCGCGTCTGGAGATCAGATGCATTGTAGGAACCCCAAACTCCTCTTTAATAGCGCAGGTCTCTGAGAAGTACAGGTGCATTAGTAAGGAACCCCACCCTCCTCTAATAGGCTGTCCGAGATTCAGAGCATTGTAAAATTCTTCTGTATTGGTAACAATTTTAAAACATACGTACCTTAAAATAAAAGGGATCCCTGTGTAAAAACATCTAGCACTGGAGATACAGATGAACGCTGGTTGATTGCATGACCGCCATGAACAGTGAAGGGGTTAACCCCTGAAGTTCTTAATGTAGGAAATGATCAGTGAGTGTGCAAACCCCAAGTCCACTAAGGCTTGTGCGCCAGGCAATCAGATGCTTGGTGCACCGAAAAGGCCTGTACAGCACCAGCTGATGTTTGGGACATTAGAAAGGCTTATATACTGTAACCTACATGAAATGTTGTCTAGTCCTTAGAAGCCAGGGGGAGAGGGCAACCCAGTCTCAAGGGCCACACCAACATTCCAGGTTTTCAGGATAACCCCTGCTTCAGCACAGGTGGCTCAGTCAGAGGACTGAGCCACTGTTGGTCTGAGCAGGGGTATCCTGAAAAGCACTGGAGCCAAACTGGCATTGGCCCCCCCCCCCTGTTGTAGACAGATACAGCTTGAGCTGCACTTGTTACATTAAACATGGACCACTGAGCGCTCACCCTGTAACTACAGAATCGCTCCGATTGCCCTTAAATCCATTGCTATCTACTTACAGTGATTATCCAAAGCTGACTCTCCCTTTGCTGGAAAGATTTACCCGCATCATTGCAATAGAATTGCTTGATTACAGACCCATGTCATTCTCCATGTCAGTTAGATTGCAGCTGATTCAGGCAAGATTTCCTTCTCCATATATACATCCATATTCAGCCTAGCCCTATCCCTGATATTAAAACGATATTCATATCAATCAATTGTCCTTGTAAAAGGATAGATAGAGTAATATATACGTTTCGTCTCTCTCAGTTAGCCACAGAACGCGTATCATCTATTTATGTTTTTGAGTATGGAAGACTCGGCTTAACACGGGTACTGATCCTCTATAGCACACACAACACACACACACATCGACACACACTTTAAGGTGAACAGATGCTATATATTACATATTCCTGTTCTCCAATGCAAGTAAGTGAGAAAGAGCCATTAACCCCTAAGGACACCCAGAGGTTCCCGCAATGTACATAGGAGATAAATCAAGTAAGATTCATGCAATTAGCCTCTTATAAACATACCGACCCAGCAAAGGCTGCTAAGAAACTTATACTTCCGGGTATGGTGATGGATAAATAATTGAAAAAAATTATCAAAAATGACATTGGGCACCCCGCCCAATTGTCGTCAGGGTAACATCTCGTCTCTTTTGATCCCCCCCCTAGCCGCCTCCCCCTCAACCAATAACGAGAGTGACACCCGATTATGAGCGCTTGACGCCAACCAAAGCAGCGACACTGCGTTACGTGAATGCAATCGTGAGTATATACATCCCCACAGCGTTTATATACGAAGCTAGGCCAAAACCCTCAGATCTACATCCCAGCATATGCTGGTTACAAAACACAAGTGCAAGCATACAAGAGGAAACGTCCACCGCGCAAAGCCGGGTGTGATGTAACGTTTGCACGACTCTGTCCCTCAAAAGGTGCTAGGTTGGGGGTTAGGGGGGGGGATGAAAATAGGATGTGGTTAGGAAATAAGCATGCAACGCAGGTAGATCCCTTGACCATCTTGGTAAGAGGAGACAGCAGAAAGCCAAGGAGAAATCTTCTCAGGGGACACGACCCAGTTTGCAGTACAGGGGCCGGCCTCGTGGGATCCAAGTGACCCCCTCCGAGGAGGAGTGCCTGGTCCTCATTCAGTGCAGGGGATGGACAGTCCTGTCAGGTCAGCCTTCAGCTCCGTCTGACTGCCTCCACCAACTACACAAATGTGTGAGCTAAGCTCAAGTCTGCTTCCTGTAGCTGCACCCCAGGAGGACACGCCACCTCGTCGCACACGCACCATCTCTGACATCAGCCCACACTCTGACATCACGCCACCAAGCCGCCGCTGTTCGAGTACCCGTTGCCCATACTAATTCCTTTATTATTTATTAAAAATGTTTGACAGGGAAGTAATACATGAGGGAGTTACCTCTCGTTTTCAAGTGTGTCCTGGCAATATCAGCGCAGGTGGGCAAACTCGCTGCTGAAGCAGGGTTATCCTGAAAAACACGGTATCGCTGAGTGGCCTTGAGACGGATTTGCCCACCCCTCTAGTAGTTTTCGATCCGCGAAGGTCTCACTTAACGGGCGTTAGCCACCATCTGCACCCCACATCCACTAAAACGTGTGTTACCTAAGTTAATTCATCACGTGTTATCTGGAAGGGAGACGTGTAATTTACGTTACTCGTACCTACATTTAGGGTTATTCCAGCCAGACCTGAATATTTTACAGAGCGCGTTCTGGGAGGATGGGGTTTTCAAACCTTTTTTGAGTTAAGGAACCCAGAATTAGAGTGTCAACTTCTGGGGCACCCCACCCTTGCGCAACCCCCCCCCCCACATCTCCTCCCACCCTCATCTATACACACACATACAACCATCCCTTCTCCACTTACACAAACACCTCACTTTTAACCACCACACCACACTCCCCCTCGCATGTAATATACTCCTCACTGTCACACACCACAGCTTCCCTTTCACTTCACACACACACCTACACTTACACACACTCACACTCTCCCCCTTCTGACAACTCCTCACTACACACCACACACCTCACTTACACCCACTCACCCTCTCACTTATAATCTCGCCTCATCTTACACCAGCACCTCACCACTTCCCCTCTCACACTTACCGACACACACACACAGACTCACTTACACCTCACACTCATTTACACACTCACACTCCCCCTCTTACAGCTGCGAACTCGGTAGCCGCCGGGGTCACTGCTATGTGGGTGTCACCCGGGCCTGGTACACGGTGAGAAGTTGTGTCGAGCTGCTATCCCTGGTAGCTGCGGAACCCCGAAGGGAAGGGGCTCTACGGAACCCTGTAGTTGAAAACCACTGGTCTGAATGAATGAATGCAGCGTTACTCCTTTTCTCCTCTCTTCCTCCGCTAAAGACCCTATTTCGGGGTCTGGGTCGGAGTAACGCCACGTTATTGAAGATATAAGTGGCACATTCCAAGATTGCTCCACGCGTGCTGAGCAGGATATCTTAAACCAGGTCCTGTTGGCGGCCTTGAGTGACGGGACCCCCCTCAGCTCTTAGATTTTTCTGTTTAATACGGTTATTTTCACTTGATACGGGGTCAGGGTGGTGCTGATTTACTTTCAAGGAAACATGAAGGCAATGTGCTGTCATTGGGGGAACTTTTATCTTGATTAAAATGTGAAAAGTAGTTTTTCCGTGTCAAAATAGAGCTTTGATACAAGGAAGAAGAACCCCCCTAAAAGAGGTTTTCTTTGTCGTAGCAAATTATATAACATGTGGTGTAGTGAGTTTCGTAGTAATGTCTGTTTTTTTAGATTTGATTCGATTTGCATCCTCTTATTATTTTTGGAGAGAGGGAGATGGGGATGGGAGGAGGAATGAGAATTATTTTATATATCCCTCAAAAAGCATCAAAAGTATTTCGAAATGGCGGGTGTTCTGGTGCTTTCCCATTATCTTGAAGACCTGCTACGGGGGGATGGGATTTACAATATTCATTTTTGTGGAAAAGGTCACAGATTAATTAAATGGATACAAAAAAGCACACACTGTATCCACCCCCTGATATTGGGTTACCCCCCCGTGGTTGCTCATTCCATCGTTCAAAGCCCACCCCCACGCTCTCCCCACCGTCAGGTTTTCAGGATATCCCCAGCTTCAGCACAGGTGCTCATCAAGACGGGAGCCTCTGATTTGAGACAGCTGTTGCCTGAAGCGGTGGACTGATTGAGCCCTGTGCTGAAGCAGGTTGAAATCTGGAAAGCCGACGTTCGGGGGGGGGGGGGTCTGAGGTCGGGTTGAGCACCCCCCCCGCGGTTAGATGGTCTACTTTGCTCTCCACGTAAGGTGAGGTTAGCAATAGAAGAAAAAAAAAATGGGTCTAGGAATTATTATATTCATTACTTCTTAATACATTTCCCTATTCAGAACCGAAACCCCACGGCACACTAGCCAAATCCGACGGCAAACAATTTTGACATTTAAAAAAAAGACTGGGCTTCTTGAATTGGCAGCCACAGTATATTATCATAAGAAATATCTTTTTGTCGTCTCTCACGCTGTCCGATATTCACTGTACATCATCCTGTGCGTTCTCGACGTCCATATACTGGCCACTCCTGTGCGTGAGAGAGATTATCCCGTGATTATCCCTGTCATACTTCATGTGCCGGTTAATTGCCAGCGCCAATATAACTGCCATTCCACCTGCCATATTCACGTGCCAGTTCCCCCTGTGGATCTTCCACCATCCGATTCTTCCACCTGTGCCGATAACTACCCTGCATCTCCACCTGTGGCCATTACTTCCACCTGTGCTCTCCCCCTTCACCCACACTCTCTCTCCCCCTTCACCCACACTCTCCCCCCCCCCACCCACTCCTCTCGAAATATGTATTAAGAACATGTAAGTGACCTGTAAGTTCATTGGTTTGTGCGCACGGTTCCGGGGCTCCAGTTACGAAGTGCCTGGATAGGGTAGTATGGGGGCTGTCCCTAGGCTTTGAGGGGCCCAAGGCAGCCCGCTCCGGGAAAGGTTAGACCCCTCACACGAACGAACACAGAGACACACACACGCCCCTCTCTGCCGGTCTGGGGGCCCCGCGCGGTAACCAGCTCTCCCCTTCGGTCGACTGGAAGTTGGTTCCCGGCGCTGACAGGAAGTGGTAACGCAGGGTCCCCGAGGTAAACATTTGCGCTGTTTAATACATAAAGCTTTACTGTAAACACCATGTGAGGTGGTATTATTTGACAACACATGTCATTTTGTGATTTCTAGCATTTAATTAAAGTGGTGGAAAAAAATGTAAACTTCAGTTATTCTAAATGCCGCCTGCAGTGCAGGTTTCGGGCGTGCGCTGCGCCCTGAGGGAACGCGCGCCCTGCCGGATCGGGTATAATCGCAGCCTTACACCCGTTCAATAATTCAGCCATTTCTCAGAGGAATAATATTATGTGTCAAAATTTGCGTATTTTCTACCCCAAAGAATGTGATCTCGCCGCCTTGTAATTCTGGTGCCCACGTTTTAGTACAATATTGTAATCGTCTCAAGACGCCATATTAAAATGCACGTCTTAAATGCATCCCTGTTGTTTCTGGACTCTTAGGCTATATCCATACAGCCTTCGAGCGCGCGGAGGCGTGCGCGTCCGTGACGGGATGCGGGTGCGTTTTCTGGGCAGAGGAACCTGGTTCATTTCCCGGTGTCGGCTCCTTGTGACCTTGGGCAAGTCACTTTATCTCCCTGTGCCTCAGGCATCAAAACAGATTGTAAGCTCCACGAGGCAGGGACTTGTGCCTGCAAAATGTCTCTAAAGCGCTACGTATAACTAGCAGCGCTATACAAGAACATGATTATTATTATTAATAAAATTATTACATTGCAGACCCTGGTGTATAATTCAGGGGTGCCCAACCCCGGGCGTCAAGTCCCGCCCCCCCCCCCCCCCAGCCCCAAACAGGTCTGACAAGATACTGACGATATCTTCTTGGAATACACTTGTTGTAAGAGCAGATGGCTCCAAGTTGCAATCCTGCACAGTGGGTTTGAGAAGGTACATCGTTTTAACATAAATGTTCCAAAAAAAACCCCCGAATGTCAGTCAGGCCCTGGCTCCTTCTGAAACGTCACACTAATTAGCCTTTCGTGTTAAAGGAAAGAGAATGGTGAATATTTTCTTTTCTTTGGTTTTTGTACCTTTTTTACTATAAGAAGATTATTTAGATCGTAAGCTCTCCGGGGCAGGGATTTCTTTTTCTTTTATCTGATTTTTGTTTGCATTTATTGTATTATAATTCCCTGTTATTGTCTCTTTTGTAAAGCACTGAGTACACTGTGCACGCTATATACACAAAGATATATATTTATATATATATATCTCCTAGGACTTAAGTGGACTAATACCAGTGATCTGTTTAAGGGGTATATCAGGGTAATTAATTTATTTTGACCTAATTCTGATACTTTTTTTTATTAAACGCAATTTATCATTAATTTCCTAAGAAACTAAATACATTATATAGGATCTGTTCCCCCCCCCCCCCCCCCCCCCCCCCCCCCAGCCCATTGTACCCCACTTTCAGACCTGTTGGCAGAGGAAATATACTGGTCAGAGGCCAGGTTCTCAGAGAAACTCAAACGTGGGAGGGGAGTTATGCTAATACAAGTCTTTGAAGTGGGAAAGGCTATTGACCCACATTTCCATGCCTGCCCTGCTTTAGGTTAATTAATTATGACCGTTGCAGAACTGGTCTCCGGCTACTAAAATAATCAGACCAATTTTTCGGATGACTTAAACACTGTAGGGCGGCCTTTAAGTCTTTGCTGGGGGGGGGGGGGGGGGTGACGCTGCGAAGATGCATGGTCGGTGTGAATTGATTGCTGCTAATGGACTTGGGATCAGTAATGAATATTATAATGAAGACGGCCCAGCCCTGCTCTAACACCTCTCCCAGGTGTAGCGGCTGTTAACCCAGGAGAACCGTAACCCTTTGAGTGCCAGACTGGTGGCACCTGTCCGAAGACCACACGGTTGGGGGAAAAAAATAATATATATCAATATTGACATTTAACGGGATTGCTGCATTTAACGCTTCCCTGGTTGGAATCTGGATTTTTGTGACCCGCTGGACTTTTTTTTTCAGTTTTTGATGCGCACATCCTGGTAATTTAATCCAGATTCCCTGACTTGGAAAGCGTGTTCTAGAAGGCGTTAAATGCATTATGCGGCTGCCACAGGCAATGGCGTTAATGGCTTTAGAAGAAGAGCTGACTTTGTGCTCTGAGTATATCTCTTAATGAGGCAAAGGGGGAGTGGGTGATGCTGTGTTGTGTTCTCCCAGAATCCTCCAGGGCTGGGCTTAACGCTGTCGCTGTCCCTCTCCCTCTGTCGGAGGATGGGGCAATAACGTAAGAATGTCAACTGTTTATTGCTAATTCTTCCTAGTGTACATTCTACCAGATCCTGATTAATATATATTTATGAGATACAAAGAAACTGAATGAGCAGTACTACCATATTAAATGCCACACATACATAATGAACCTACCGTATATAATATAGGTGGTGCTCCCTGGAGTCAATAACTACACTGTAAACAAGAGAGAAAAAGTTGTAGGGCCTACTAGGACTCCAAAAATGGGGCACACAAGTATGAGTACAACATTGTACATTTTATTAAACAAACAGCCAAATGAAGACAGACTGTAATAAAACACTAAAAACATAGGGACCCGTTTTCCGAATGCTAAAGTGATACCTAAGTGCATAGATAGCAAACAATTACTAGTAGAAACTCCTATGTATAATTCATATATAGAGAAAAAATATATATATACTGTATATATTTCTCTATAAGGAGTCCTAATACACCAAAAACGCTACCAAAATAGACCAGCCTCACAGTATTAATTATGCGCGAAAAATGGATAATAATGTGTACTTAACCAAAATTAGGAAAGTGTATCCACAAACCTTGCTAGTGTGGCAAAATCCCTGTATAAACAGATGTATAAATATGCAATGATTCGAGCAACAAAGAACCAAGGCTGCCCCAGTGACACTGAGAATGTGAAGATCACAGATGTATCTCGTTGGAATAAACACCCATCGTGCCGAAGCAAGTGTAGCGTATGTGGGGATTCATGTGCTAGGACTGGGGGTATGGTAAGAAAAACCCAATGCAATAAGCACTCTCAGCAGGATATACTGTAAATGATCCCTAAGGGCCATCAAACACCGCAACGTCCGCTGCAGCATATTGGGTAAATAAGTAAGCAAATGTATGGTACTGCAATAGTAAAGATACTGTATAAGGTGATATAAATATTACTCCTCTAAACCTCTCTAAACCAGCAAACACAGCGGTGTGAGCCCAGCCAGGGAGGTAACAGCGGCAGAGTCCCAGAGAGTCCTGTTACCCTGAACAGTAAAAGCAGCGGTACTGACTCCCGATAGCACAAACACAATGTCCCGTAATAAAGGCGCTGATACTTGCTGCTACTGGTCACCCGCTGCTACTGGTCACCCGCTGCTACTGGTCACCCGCTGCTACTGGTCACCCGCTGCTACTGGTCACCCGCTGCTACTGGTCACCCGCTGCTGTCACCCGCTGCTGTCACCCACTGCTGTCACCCACTGCTGTCACCCACTGCTGTCACCCACTGCTGTCACACTGCTACTGGTCACAATGTTGAGGTCTGGAGAAGGAGGTAGCGTGGGAGACGGTGAGCGAAGACGCCCAGCGCGGCGTTCCGTGTCCTCCACACATACGCTACACTTGCTTCGGCACGATGGTTGTTTATTCCAATAAGATACATCTGTGCTCGTTACTATCTCAGTGTCACTGGGGCAGCCTTGGTTCTTTGTTGCTCCCCATCATTTCTGTTACATCTTGTATATTTATACATCTGTTTATACAGGGATTGTGCCACACTGACAAGGTTTATGGATACTCTTTCCTAATTTTGGTTAAGTACACATTACTAATTATCCATTTTCCACGCATTATTAATACTGTGAGGCTGGTCTATTTTGGTTGTGTGTGTGTGTGTGTGTTTCTCTACATATGAATTATACATAGGAGTTTCTACTAGTAATTGTTTGCTATTTATGCACTTAGGTATCACTTTAGCATTCAGAAGACGGTTCACTATGTTTTTAGTGTTTTATTATAGTCTGTTTGATTTAATAAAATGTACTAGTGTATTAGTAAGACCACACCTTGAATATGGAGTACAATTTTGGGCAGCAATCCTAAGAAAAGACATTATGGAACTAGAGAGAGTGGAGAGAAGAGCCACCAAATTAATAAAGGGGATGGACAATCTAACTTATGAGGAGAGGCTAGCTAAATTAGATTTATTTACATTAGAAAAGAGGCGTCTAAGAGGGGATATGATAACTATATACAAATATATTCAGGGACAATACAAGGAGCTTTCAAAAGAACTATTCATCCCACGGGCAGTACAAAGGACTCGGGGTCGTCCCTTAAGGTTGGAGGAAAGGAGATTTCACCAGCAACAAAGGAAAGGGTTCTTTACAGTAAGGGCAGTTACAATGTGGAATTCATTACCCATGGAGACTGTGATGGCAGATACAATAGATTTGTTCAAAAAAAAGGTTGGACATCTTTTTAGAAAGGAAAGCTATATATGGATATACCAAATAAGTATACATGGGAAGGATGTTGATCCAGGGATTAATCCGATTTGCCAATTCTTGGAGTCAGGAAGGAATTTATTTTTCCCCTTCTGAGATATCATTGGATGATATGACTCTGGGTTTTTTTGTTTGCCTTCCTCTGGATTAATAAGTATAGATATAGGTTAACATATCTGTTGTCTAAATTTAGCGTAGGTTGAACTGGATGGACAGAAGTCGTTTTTTTTTTTTTTTTCTTTTTTCAACCTCATCTACTATGTAACAATTTTGTACTCATACTTGTGTGCCCCATTTTTGAAGACCTAGTAGGCCCTGCTCTATGGGACCTACAACCTTTTCTCTCTTGTTTACAGTGTAATATATATTTATATTATTGTGTGTGTACTTTGGAACACTAAGAAGGTACTTTTCAGTTGAAAGAGTAGTAGCTGCATGGCACAACCTTCCAGAAGAAACGGTTGGAGCAATTGTAGTCACAGAATTGTTTGTATAATTTTTTTTATTTACAACGTGACTATAGGAGGTAAATACAATGCAAACAATGGGGAATACATGACAACATATGGCTAAAGGAAACCGTGTCCCAATAGCTTACAATTAAATAATTTTCAGGATAGAGATTTTGTAGTTGCTTCAATGGTTCTCAAGGTGCACTGATGCTTAACATTGTTTAGTAAATCCGGGCCTATGTCGGAAAATGTATAAATATACATACACGTGTGTCTGTGTATATACATACAAACGCCTCCTTGTCTGCCATAAAGGCCCACAAGGCATTGCTTTATTAATACATACTGAACTAGACAGGTAGGTAAAATACTTTTCAATTGGCAGCCTTTCTGCAGGCCTCTAAATCCCTGTGTCTAATCCTGGAAGGTAATGCTGTCTTGTTAAGCTGTTCTTCCACCGTGACCACACCGTGTATGGAAAGAGCCGGGGTTTATTAGCAGGACACTGAGTGATGTGATCACAGAGGAGCAGAGAGGAGACAGACCTGTTACTCCATTCTACTATTAAAGAAGCAAAGGTGTGTGTGTGTGTGTGTGTGTGTGTGTGTGTGTGTGTGTGTGTGTGTGTGTGTGTGTGTGTCAGACGCACCAAATAAGGCAATAAATGTGTCTTTACTAGCTTAACGTTTCGGCTCCCCAATGGGGCCCTTGGGAGCCGAAACGTTGAGCTAGTAAAGACACATTTATTGCACTATTTGGTGCGTCTGCTTTTTTGACCATTCTACATGGTACAGTATAGTATTTTAGCAGGAGCTATCTAACACACCTGAACATCCACATCCCTCAAACCTTTAAAAGGCCCAGCTGGGCGGCTGGACCATACTCCATCCTGATGGTACTCGCCCCCCCCACAAAAAACAGCATTTGTTTCAACTTATCCCCTTTTGAGTGTAAGCTCACGGGATCAGGGCACTCATTACCTCTCTGCACTTTACTGTTTTTGTGCTGGTTGGTCCTTATTTGTGTGCCATTCTGTTTATGTAATATACATCTCTCTGTGCCCCCCTTGTACTGCGCTGCGGCGTATGTTGGCGCTAATATTTAATTATACACGCACAGGATCAATTAAAAAAAAAAGTTCTAATTTTCTAAAAATGGTTTATTCAAAGCGGAATTATTCAGATCTGGGAGATATCGAACTCTTAGTATCCTCGTTCCATTCCTGTTAACTGACTCATTTTCTAGGGGGTGATCAGAGAATGACCAGCCCGACCCAAATGGAAGTGTAAACCCCCACCCTCCACTCTATCCCTTTTCCCCTCGCCTTCTTCCCTCCCCTCGCCCCTTCTTCCCTCCTCGCCCCTTTTCCCCTCCGCCCTCCTCTGCCACTTGCCCCCTCTATACCTACTCGCCTTCTTCCCTCCCCTCGCCCCTTCTTCCCTCCCCTCCGCCCCTTCTTCCCTCCCCTCGCCCCTTCTTCCCTCCCCTCGCCCCTTCTTCCCTCCCCTCGCCCCTTCTTCCCTCCCCTCGCCCCTTCTTCCTCCCTCGCCCTTTTCCCTTCCCCTAGCCCCTCTTTCCCTCCCCCGCCTTCTTCACCCCTCCTCTTTTCCCTCCTCGCCCCTTCTTCCCTCCCCTCAATCCCTCATCGCCTCCCTCCCCCACGCGCCTCTTACCTCCCTCGCCCTCTTTCCCCCCCTCGCCCCTTCTTTCCTCCCCCTCGCCCCTTCTCCCCCCTCGCCCTTCTTCCTCCCCTCACCCTTCTCCCTCCCACTCGCCCCTCTTCCCGCCTCTCCCCATCGCCCCTCTTCCATTCCCCTCGCCCCTTCTTCCCTCCCCTCGCCCCTTCTTCCCTCCCCTGTTTTTCATGGATTATTACTTTTAAATCATTCTTTTTGCCGTTGGGTTCAAGCGAATTTGCGAAGCCGATTGGACGTGGCGTTCTATCTATGGAACGCTGTTAAGAACCGGAGACGCGCAAACTATTCGCGCTGCGCCCCCCTGCCTGATTTTCTCCCCCCCCCCCCCACTCCGGTGCTCGCGTCCCACCTTGCTTTCCAACATGCAGGGGTCATGTTACGTCACGCCATGACCCATCGCATTGCCGTGGCGATGGGTCATGTGACGTCATGTCACATGGTCCCGCGGCGTCTTTTGACACGTCACAGAGCCAGCTGAATCAAGGTAAGTGGAGAGTTGCAGAGGCCTCACGCGATCCCCCGACATTAAATGAAATGCCTTGGGGAAGAGCGCGGGGCCCCTGCTACCGCCCGCGCCCCCAGTTTGCGCACCGCTGATTTATAGAGAAAGCTATCAGATGAACTCGCTCGCCGACACGTGTGATCTGGAATGGATTTATAACCGGGTCAGTAATGGAAAGGCGATGACCTGGTTATGTCTGAGGTCGAGCTAACGAAAAAGTAGCCGGACAACCCGTTTTGCTCGCATCCTCCCCCAGCTATTAAAGGGACAGGATACGGGGGACAGCAGGTGCGTCAACGGCACCTCTCGTTTCTTGGCTAGCACCCCAAACCTCGTTTTTAAACCTACGTGCGATGGTCCGACTCCAACAAAGTGTTAACCGCGCCGACGTCTGAGTATTGGGTCAGATTCCACTAATACGAGCTGAGAATAAAGGGATGTAGTGATTGCACAAGGCGGTGTGTTACCGGGAGGTTCACTTTAAGGCGCTATGGCAAGTCGTGGAAAAGACCAGGAAAAAGTTTAACAACATGTTACCTGATCTGTGGATATGGCCCTAAATGTCAAACTTCTTTTCTTTGGGCTTAATTAAGATGAACAATGCTCCCTCTGTGGTTGGTAACTGAGACACTAATCCTTTTTGCACGAATGCAGTTTGATGCCACACTTGGGTTTTTCAGATATGATCTCGAAGAACGAGTGCTTTTATTAAAGCCGCATCCGCTCTCATTTGTGCCTTATTAATAATTAACCCTGTCTGCTCCTGCAACCTTCTTGTACTGTGCCAGCTCCTGTTCCTTGCAGCGTTAAATAAAATAAATATATATATATATTTTTTAATTATTTTCTCTACCAGCTTTGCTTCGTCAACATTTTTTTTCTTCAATACAGTGTGTGTGTGTGTGTGTGTGTGTGTGTGTGTGTGTGTGTGTGTGGTGCATCAATATAACATCAGTCTCCTCACTGCCTCCTCTGCCCCTCTTTACATCTCAGCCCTAATTTCTTGCTATGCACCTGTCCGACTCTTGCGTTCTGCTCAAACATATCTAAAGCCCTCTCCCACCTAATACTTCTCTCACTGCCCCACACCTCTGAAATGCCCTTCTCCTCGATATCCCACAGGCACCCTCTCTCTCCTCCTTTAGGACCCACCTTAAAACACACCTTTGTCAACGAAGCATATGGGTAGCTCCGTGGCTGATACTATACACATCACACATCAACCGTGGCCCCTTGCAGACGCACTTACGAGCACACCCTCCTACTGCCTCTAAGTTCTCTCCACTTGCCACTTAGATTGTAAGCTCTTCGGTGCGGGGACTCCTTTTTCCTATTATTATTACTTTTATGTCTGAAGTGCTTACCAGTGTCCTACGCTGCCCTTGCCCATGGAGTTATGGTGGGGGATACACATTGTCTCGCTCTCTGGGCCAACGGATGGAAGAGTGGAAACCAGTTGGATAGAGTAAGCGGATGAGCCGTCATGCAGACCCTTTGAGTGGCCATACTGTAGCCACCACATGATGGGCTTCCAGCTTGTTCCCCATGGGAGATCGGGTTCTGTTCTGCAGCACGTTGAACGCGATCTGCGCTTGCAGAGGAACGGAAGAGGAAGGCTCTTTGTCTGCTCACGTCCCCGGTGCTGCCCCGGTCACATGATCACTCCGAGGAGTGGTCATGTGATGGTGAGCTTCTGAAGGGGCTGTGTTATCATTGACCAATGGGAAACCCTTGTAGTACGGGGGCTTCTGGGAAAGAAAGTTGACACCTCTGCATTATTCCCCCTGCTCCGAACGATCTCGCTTAATAAGGGCAGCATGTTTCATTTGTAGTATAAAATACAATTCCCATAATCCCTTCCAATGTGAAAGCTGATTGGCTGATTTCCAGGCACAATTCTCCCAGTAATAAACGGACGCCATTGGCTGGTCCTCAAACCGTCACACCTCCAGCCAGGACATGATTGGCCAGTAATGCCCTCTTTTTCGGAGGTTATTACTAACACATTTTTTACTGATCTTTTTACCGCTCGGCTTGGGACGTATCTTATTTATTCATGAAACAAGCTGTTATAAATAGTAGAAACGGTGGTTCTGTATAGAGCAGTGATGCACAAAGTGTTGGACGCGCCCCACCTAAGTTTCTGGGCGGGGGCGCGGCGGTTACAGAGGCCCCGCACTTCCCCTCCCGACTGCATTTAAATTAAACGCCACGGATCGCGGGAAGGCCTCTGTAACTTCACTTACCTTGCCTTCCAGCGACGCGTCGTCATGGCAACCCGGTGGCAAACGTCACCGCGGGGGTCACGTGACCCTGCGGATTCTTTTTATGGGGGCGGGGAGAGCAGGCAGGGGGGGTGCAGCAGGAAAACTTTGCGCGCCCCTGATACAGAGCATAAGATGCATATACATACATATGATATGAAACTGAATTCACACTTCTAATCTCTTATTTACACTCTTTTTTTTTTTTAAAGAGGAATCGCAATTCCTTTCTTCCTTCAACAGAAATAGCTTTGCCAACTGTTGAAAGCGATTAATTTTCCCTTGAGAAAGTATAATATTTGTTCAAAGAGGTCGCATGGCAGACAGGCTCTCCCTGTATACAGACAGGCTCTCCCTGTATACAGACAGGGCACAATGTCAGGCAGCGAAGTGTTGTTTGCTGTCGCTGGGCCTATCGGAACTGCGGGATTTGATTGTGCAACTCGAACAGTAGTTTTTGTTTTGGAGAAATCCTATTTTTGGCTGGGCGACTCGCTGTAAGGTTTTCTTAAAAAATGGCGTCCAGTTTGGGAAAGCCGTCCTGCGTTAGGTGTGAGCGCTTCACTGAACTCTGTGTTTAAAGGTGTCTTTTCCTGCGTTTGGCCGTCTGTAGATGCAATGTGTGGAATGCGGGAGCGAGGCAGCCTCTTGGGAAAGGTGTAAAGTGGACTTCGTTATGTTAAAATCAGAGACAACAACTCGCACCGAGTCCGTTCAGTTCCAAATCGGAGCCAGATAAAGATGATCCCTTCTCTCTCTCTCTCTCTCGATGTTGCGATAGTCTACGCCGTCCCAACCGGCGTCTGATGTCACTCCCGTGATTTCGTGTGTCGCACTCTATCCTGTCCTCCGTCACCCTACGCGTTTCACAGGGGGTTCCTGCTTTCTCAGGGGTATTGCATATTCAGTCCTGACGATTGTACATGTACGGTTGATCCTCGCTTATCCGCCGGAATGCGTCCTGCAGACCGCCGCAGGATTGCGGGCCCATGTTAATCCCCGGTGGGTAAGCGGTTCCGAAGTTGGATAATGCGTCCAGCGGATTGGATTATGCGGCGTCGGGTGAGTCGTTTGACAGCGCGCCGTCGGATACCGAGGACCGCCTGTATAAGCAAAATAAAACCACAGGCTTACAGTTTTAGCGGTGTGTAAGCATGTTTGGGTCTGTGCACACATTAACACACACGTATGTATATCTTTCATTTGTGTAGCACTTCGTAGCAGTAATACACGTCACCCTCCCTGCCCGGCTAGTAGGGGGTGTATTATATGGCTACTTCGCGTGGGATACCGTGAATCGGGCTGGATTCAGGCGGCTGGCGATGAGGTAGCAAGGATGTGCAAAGATGGGCGCCAGTAACGTTTGCAGTACAACTTTTATTTATTCGTGTCCCCAAACAAAGGGACCGCTCATATATGTAAATAATGCACTGTGCTTTATAACAGACTCGCATGGATACAGTTCTACCATCGGTGCCCACTCCTAACACTCCGATGCTGTTACTTTGACTCAGTTCCACTGAGTCAATGTAACAGCTTCGGCGCGTTGTTGCTTCGTTTTTTTTTTTTTTTTTTTTTTTTTTTTTTTTTTTTTTTTTTCTTCTCGTGGTCCCCTACGCGAATCCTGGCGGGTCTTTCTTACTTGACCCGGTACCTGATTTGTAACTGCCACTTGCGCACAGACTGCTGAGGAATATTAGCGCCGATCCGCGGTTCGAGCTGATCCGCTGGCACCCGGGAGCCATCTTTCCTGAGGCCCTCTGTGGCGTGCCGTATTCCTTTTTATTACTTATTCTGGATTCCATTCTTCGAGGATACTAGGGTAATGTCCCCATGCACAACATAATAAACAGGGGCGCCTGGTCTATACTATTACTTTATAAACATTACTTGTCTACTCCCCCTGAGGCTCCTCTCCTCCTGTCCTCCTGGAACCTAACCTTTTAGAGAACTCCCTCCTCCTTAACTTCCCCTGTGGGACGTCTGGATCGCCATAGCAACCCTGGGTATGGCCCAGCATGCCCCAGCCATGTTGGTAACCCTTTATGAGGAAAGGGTGGATGAGAAGGGGGGGGGGGGGTTACACAGACATTAAAAGTAACATTGACAAAAGGAGTCCCTGACCAGAAGAGCTTACAGTCCACACAGTAACGCGCGTGTGTATATATCACTGCTTTTGTATGTGTCTTTATACATTTTTTGCACGTGCAAAACGCCCCGTTGTTTATATAATCTATAAAAATGATTTACGTTTTGCAATTGAGTATTTGTTATTTATGAGTCGAGGTGCCTGCCTAACGAGATGCTTTCAGATTGGAGAAGCCATCTTTTAATTTGCGCAACTAACCCTTCGCTGCCCGTTGGAATTACTAACGTCGGAACAAGGCCGGCAGGAACATGTGATTACTAATCGCGGTCCGCATGCTGATGAGTGACAATGATGCGTTTTTTTTTTTGTCTGTCCCCTGCGTTCCCCGTTCCCCATTCCCAAATTCTTTCTATTCCCTTATTTATTTTTTACTCCTTTATCGGCGCAAAGCAACAATATATAAAAACATAATTTTGCCACCTTTTATTTTAATGCAAAGTAATGGGTCCAACATCTTATTCGTTAAGCTTGCGTGTTACACCCCAGTTATTAATAATAATATTAATAATAATAACTTCAGTTAACTTCCTTTTTTACACTAGTCGCAATGGCCCTCGTTTTTAAATTAATTCTTCGTCAACTAATATGGGCCAGACTAGTCCAGGGGTGGCCATCTCCAGTCCTCAAGGGCCACCACCAAATCCCTGCTTCAGCACAGGTGGCTGTCTAGCTGCCTGTGCTGAAGCAGGGATATCCTTAAAACCTGACCTGTTGGTGGCCCTTGAGGACTGGGAGTTGCTCACCCCTGGGCTAGTTGGGTAATGGCAGTAATAATGCATCGTTGCCGCCACCTGTGGCAGTGACGCGGTTAAACCTATAACACACTCGTAAAAAGTTTTTAAGTTCAGCACTAATAATCTTCCGTGTTAATCTTGGAGAAGCCTCCGAACCTTTTGTTTTCCTTCCCCTGGCAGCACTGCGTGTTCCTGATGGCAGGGCGCCCAATTAATATGGAACGGAATAAATGGCGCTTCGTCGTCTCGAGTTCTCGTTTGTTTTGTCTTTTTTTGTACGGTGGTTTGCAAATCATCGCGTCCTGCTGGGCCGGGCGTGCGCTCGCACCTTCAACACCGTGGGGACCTGTAGTCTGTGTCACCAAACTAGGGAGGGACAAGGTGGCGGGTTCCATTCGTGCCGGTGCCAATGTGCTGCTCCGCGTGCTTGTTGGCCTAATACAGGGGCGGTCCGACTTCCGTCCTCAAGAACCGCCAACGGGTCCGGTTGTAAGGATATCCCAGATTCAGCAAGACCTGAGCCACCGGTGCTGAAGCAGGGACTGATTGAGCCAACTGTGCTGAGGACTGCAGTTCAGCACCCCCTGCTCTAACACTTTCCTGTTTCATCATTTGTTGCTAATGTTCCCAGCAGTTTGAGCTGCAAACTGTAACAATAGATAATGTCACCTTTTAGTAATATAAGAATACATTGTCGCTGCAGAGTTACACTGACTGAAGGATTGAAACGGAAAGGCGGCCATTTAGTTAGGCACACAATCAGGATTTTGACAGATTTGTAACGGGTGCACCACACGATTTTGCCATCTTTGGGTAAGAATGAAGAATTATACATTGCCACACGCTTCACATATAAAAATAACATTGCTGCTTTTTTTATCAGCGTTTAGTGAATCTGGGCCTACAGCTATTTAAACTGGCAGCCAAGAGGTTACACTACCAACCAAAGCATTTGACAAGGTGTTCCATGGTAAAGCGCTTTAACCTTTATGCGAAGTCCTGTATATATTGCTACATGGCTTTATTTCCTTTTGGGATCATGCGCTTGGAGTATTATTATATGTTGACATTCGGCATTCCCTTCCAAAGCAAACATCACAAGTGCACCTGGTTTAATCTCTCTGGGTTTTTATTTTTTTGCTTCTGGTTATTTGCTTACTGAAGGAACGCTAGATAATTTTGCTGGGTTATATGGGAAACAAACGCGTGTTTCAGCGATCTGAAACCAGAGGTTTCGGGGGCTATTTCTGGAGAGAAACAGAGAAGCTGATGAAACGTCCAACTTCACAGGTTGGAGATTTTGTTTTTAAAGGGGACGTTCTCTGTTCTATATTAATTTTTTTTATGAAGATCTTTTACAAGGAAAAATACATCAAAATTCCAGTCTCCATTTTAAGTACCCTCTTCCCCCCTCGGGGAAAGATTGCAGTGCAAATCACGCAGGCAGGAATTGAACCTACAACATTGGTAAAGTGTTTTGTGTTACTGAGCTGTTGATGTAATATACAGGCGCTCCTCGCTTATCTGCCGAAATCCCTCCCGCAAACCACAGTCGGATAACAGATTTGTTAATTTGCGGCGGGTTATGCGGAGCCGGATTAAAGCCGTTCGACAGATAACGGACCGTCGGATACCGAGGATCACCTGTACTCGATGAACCTTTTTTTTAAGGGTGCAATTCGGCCCTAAATCAGCAGCGTTAAACACTCAGAGCGGCTAATTACAAATACTCCCAGAACAACATTTCCCAGAATTCCCTGCTCGTCTCCCGCTCACCCTCTATTCACTAGTTGAATCCTGACGAAGAATTGGGTCCCAGTGTTTTGCATGGTTCTGAACTCTTCATTAGCAAAGGGAAGCGGCCTCATCATATCCAAATGGTGCCATGGATACTGCACCCGTATTAAAGTTCCAGGTCGGCGCGCGTCTGGTTAAAAGTAAATCTAACCGGAAGATTTTTTGGGGGGCGCAGCGGTTACAGAGGCCCTTGCGCTCATCCCCAAGGCATTTAAATGAAATGCTGGGGGGAGGCGTGAGGCCTCTGTAACTCGCTTACCGTGATTCAGCCGGCTTCGGGCGACGCGTCATCAAATGATGCCGCGGGGTGACGTCACTTGACCCCATGGCACTAAGGTAAACGGGGGCACGAGCACTGGGGGGGAAGCAGGCAGGGGGGCGCAGCACCAGAAGTCTGCGAACTCCTGGCATAGGGTGTTTAAAGGATCTTTAGAGAGGTGTCTGTGTGTGTATATATTCTGTATACTTGGCATTAGTGACGTGAAAACCTTTTTGCATCAGATTGCGAACCGTGCAAAATTTGCCCTTTTTGTAGTCGCCAAAAAAAAATAATCCGCGGTTCGCCGAGCAATTACATCAATGTGCATAGCAAAATTCTCAAAGCTATATGTTACAGGAGCGGTAAAATGTGGTCCCCGTGTGTGGGTTTGGGGCAGGTTTGCAACAGTGAGAGATGTGTATGTTGAGGATAATTTTAAGATTCCTACCCCCATCAGAGGCTGTTTTACACAACAGCTGAGATTTAGGCGCAGCGCACCTTCCGTTGCCATGCAGGATGTCTCCCAGAGGCTGGGCTGTGTTGGTTTTCAGATGCCCTGAGGCTGTAAATACATCGAGAACGGTTTGTGTAGCTCGCTTACTGCAAATAACCGAAACTTAACTGGAGCCACTCACCCAGGCAGGTGTCAGAAACCAGTTGTGAAATACCAGTTACCCGTGTTTCGGGAACAGGTGCATATTCTGTTGTTTGGTTTGTAATGGTGTTTTGCTAACAGCGGGACCGTGTTCTGTAGACATTTACAAAATGATCTCGATGCATGGAGTGAAGTGTAGAGCTGATCCCACAAGCTCTGCTCTGACATTAACCGGAGATCTGGATACCGAGATCCATCTGCACGGTTTTCGCATTGGACTCCAGTTGATGTCTGGACTTTTCCATAATGAGGAGGCCCTGGTGTCTTCCTTTGGGTAATTTGTATTCCTATTGCCAGGTCCGTTTACAACGCGGTGTCGGACTGGGGTGTTGATGTTCCCACAGTGGGAAACAAATTGTAGCCATGCCCCGTACGGCCATAAATGACACAGAAAGGGTTTGTACTCGTGCATACATACACAACGTTATACGCCTGCTCGTCTCCTGCGCTCTACCCATAAGGCCGTGTCCGGGGTGGGTGCCTGTGTGACCGTGCGCGTGGCTTCACGCGCGCCTCTAGTTGGAGCGATTTGTGCCCTGTAAGTGGACGCGATGACGGGGCGTGTCCTCATTGGGCGGAACACTCGCGTGACCCGTCGCGCGATAGAAACAAATGCTCTGCATCGCGCTCGTGCTTTTTATGGCCGACCTCATAGAGGAACGGCATTTTGATCGCGCCGTGCTCCCCATGGACATGGCCTAACTCCTCTCCGCCCCTTTCGCCTCTACTGTTCTCTCACTCCTTAGGCCTCGGCCAGGCTCCCTGCTTGCTCGCTGAGGCGCACTGAGGCTCAGGGAAAGCGGGTGCTTTCCCTGGCCTTGCGGTTGCTTACCGCACGCGCCGTCAGGGGGCGGGCCGGGGGGGGGCGCGTCACTGGCCGGGGGCGGGCCAGTGACGTCACGGAGCTGGTTCGCCCTCATTGGGCGAACCGCTCACGTGACCGGCCTGTTGCGCCGGCAAGGCGGGGGAATTTTAAATTCCCCTAAGACCTGCGCTTCCGCGCGCTTGCGGAAGCATAGGTGAGCCCCTACTAAATTCGCTCTAATTGCGGCTGTAGGTGCTCAGCGTTTAATATGCGCATCAATACAATCCCACACAATGATAAGTAATTAGCTAAGTTGCCGATCGATCCGTTCTCCTGTGATCGATCGGCGAAGATTCTGCTCGGGGGCTCACTAAATGGCTGTCAGTGCAGCAGTAGACGATCAAAGATGTAAAGTTCTGTGGGGAAGATCATGTGACCAGGCAGTCACTAGATACAATTGGTGCACTGCTAGAGAGAGAGGGCAGGGCTCAAAAAGGGGTGTGCCCTTTGAGTGAAGTTACTTCCCCGCCACCTCCCACCCTGTATCTTTTAGAGCGTAACCTCCTTGTTCCAGTCCTCCTCCTCTGCAGAATGCACAGAACAGACCATCAGGTGAGGGACCCAGCGGCCCTGCTAATACTTGGCGTTTTTCTTTTCAGGACAGCGCGAGCTGCGGCACGGTGTCGCTGCCGGAAACGCTGCTGTTTGTGTCCACCTTGGATGGAAGTCTGCACGCGGTCAGCAAGAGGACCGGCTCCATCAAATGGACATTAAAAGAAGGTAATGCATGTCTGGACCTCCCTAATTCTGCGAGCCAGACCCGTCCACATGTCCTGTACAATTAGCATCTAGATCAGGGGTGGCCAACTCCAGTCCTCAAGGGCCACCAACAGGCTGGGTTTTGGGGATATCCCTGCTTCAGCACAGGTGGTTAAAGCAGAAGGACAATATCACTGCCTTTTGAAGTGGTTGGAATCCCAGTGTCCGGTCAATGTGTGACCCGTGTGCCGGTCACTTTGATCTCCCTGCGCCTCAAAAAGCAACATTAGATTGTAAGCAGTGCGAGGCAGCGATTTTATTGTGCCTGTAACATTTGATATACAGCGCCGCGTACACTGTCCCCGCTATATACGCAGCCACTGAATATAATTATCATCTCGCCATTATTACTTGATTTTAGATACAGCGCCAGTATTGTCTAAATATGTTCTACCGCTATATAAAAACATCGATGAAACTGAGCAACATGTGTGTGTCCCAGAAATAAGGATCTGTGATATGGGACAATGTGAGGCCCAGGGCCGGAGCTAAAGCCCGGAGGCCCGCGCTCTTGGGTGACCCGCTCAATGCATAATTTTTCTGCTCTGCATGCGCGACCGGCACTTTGCTACCACGCATGCGCGATCGGCTCTTTTCAACTGCGCATGGTATTTGCCTACCAGCAACCCGCCAACCGCGCATGCGTAGTTGGAAAGAACCGATCGCGCCTGCGCGGTAGCCATGTGCCGGTCGCGCATGCGCGGTAGCCTTGTGCCGGTCGCGCATGCGCGCTATGCAAGAGCAGATTTTGCTCTCAGCACAGAGGGAAGGACACACACGGTAATAACACTTTTTTTTTTTTTTTTTTAATTTACACTTTGACTTTTTATAATACACAACCTCACTTATATAAATATACCTGTTAAAAGGCCAACTGTATAAAACTATAGCACCCTACTCCTTGAAGCGCACACAATTTATTCCCTTTTAAAAGACCAATTAGCGCGGGTCAGTGAATATGGCGCAGAGGCTCAGCCTCTCTGCTCAGAGCGTGTCACAGATGGGAATAGACGTCCGATACATATTTATTTTAATATTATCATGCGACTGTAGAGGCGCGGGACACGGGACAATTTGTACTGGAACCCAGAACAGCCGCCGCTCTCCCCCTGGAGCCGCGGAAACTCCGAGCGGTCTGTGACCGCCTGGAGCCGCTTCACGCACCTGTCACTCGGGTGGATCTGCCCCTGTGTGTGTCCGTCTGTCACAGACCTGACATACGCTCCCGCTCCCGTAGCTGGGAGAGCGTAACCTCGGGGGGAGCAGCGAGTGGAACAGGAGCTCTCCGCCCCGACAATGATAGCACCAGCCGCAGAGCCGCCATCTTGCTCAGTAATAACACTTTTGGGAGGCTGATCACACAGGGAAGGACAAATGCACCATGTCCCGGTATATGTAGCAGAGGTTAACAATCAATGGCGGCACTCTCTCACTCCCGAAGCCCCCTCCCCCTCCCCCCACTCACCTCCTCTGGCTCACACGCGCACCACGTGACGCGTCAAAGCTTCAGAATACCATCTTCTGGTAGCGCTGGCCAGCTGACGCGTCACAGCACGTAGTGAGCCACGGAGGGAGGAGGCAGCAGGGACAAACAGATTGCAGGTAAGGGGCTGGTGGCGCACGTGGCCGCGCGCCGTCGGACGCAGCAGGACCAAAGCCCAAGACCCCATAATGTCCAGTTTTATTGCCAGTGGGTTCAGTATTTCCCTTACCCACAACTGGCCGGTTAGCAGCTGTTACTGTGACCCTGGTGGATCGGCAGAGATGAATGTTTGGACGGTGGCCAGGTCAAAATAACCCGGGCAGAGAGGAAGGTTTGACCCGCTGCTTTTGGGCACTTTCCCCGCCCTCTCCTTGGCGACAGGATTTCTTTTTGAAACTTTTTGGTTTTGATCCAGAAAGCTCAGTTAAATCCGGGCTCGTTATGTCACTTTGCTCTTATCGGGAACTGATGTTTTTACCCGAGGTAACCTTGTGTGCGTGAAGCCAATTGCACGCAGAGATAAGAGCCGCTCATTAGCTCAGACGTTAACGCCGTGTTGTAGCATAATGCTGCATTCTCTCCCGGTAACGTGACGGGAAGCTTGTCTTGGCGTTGCTGCGATCCAGACCCTGAAATAGGTGTTTTAACTGAAGTTGAGAGAGAGGAGAGGGAAATAACGCTGTTAGGCCGCGATTACCGAGATACTTACCGGTAACTCCAGCGCCTATACTTCCTGGTATTTAAATCCCCGGCATTACATGGGCCAATAGGAAGCCGCAATGGATTACTGTCATCCGTAGCTGCTTCCTGTTGTCACGCGGGAGATGGAAACGGCCATCTTGTTTACCCTGGAGGGACAGGAGCACTCTACCTTCACCTGCAACTATCTTGGGAAGCAGGTGATCCCGGGAGCTGAAAATAGTGTTTCAATTCCGAGAAACCCCAGTTTACCCTCCCAGCCCCCTACCCCCCTCTACCCCCCCCCCCCCCCCAAAAAAAAGGCAGGAAAGAGAGGGATTAAATAAACCACATCAGACAGGGGGCACTGCTGCTTTTAAACATCTGTTCTCTGTAAGGAAGGGGTGAGAACGAGTCGTGTTTGTCGGTCCGGTCAGTGGATTACCCCATTCTTGCATCATGTTGGAAGCACACTGGCCTCGCGTGTAGACGGGAGCTGCCCGTGTCATTCCGATGTATGTCCCTCCGAAGGGCGGATCAGGGGCAAGTGAAAAATAAAGGTTATTTACTAGAAGAAAGTGAATTGTATGTACTAATGACCCGGTCCTGACCGAGAAGGAGCGGCTCAGTGAGTAAAGACACTGATCGATAACAATGCCACTGAGCGTGAATCTCTGGATTCGCTCCTTGTGACCTTGAGCAAGTCACTTTATCTCCCTGTGCCTCAGGCACCACAAGCATAGATTGTAAGCTCTGCGGGACAGGGACTGTGTCTGTAACATTCTTATCTGCTGCGTACCACACACTATACTGTAATGGAGTCCCATTGGGAGAAAAGCGCTGTATAAAATAAAGTTTATTATTATATGAAATAAAGTTTCACTCTGACAAAAAGCCCTACGGATACAGGTATATTTCACTCCATCGAAGCAGCAATGTGCGTGCGCTTAGAAATCAGGATTTTTAGCCTGCCGGGCACTTAATATTTCAGATTTTTTACAAATAGAGCGTTGGAAAGGGGAAGAGGAGACGTGTAAATGTGCACAAATGCCAGGAAAACGGCTGCTTTACACGTTACAATCTCTATGAAAAGTGTTAAAAAAAAAAAAAAAAATCCTTTATAAAGATGACATTAACCCTTGAGCTCCCGGGGAGGAAGATGTGCTGCTGATCACTCGGGCATCAACAAAATGCCCGTTAACCCTTTGAGTGTCGGAGCGGTCGCAGTGCCGGAGCCCTCTGGCACCGTGCTGCCATTTTACTGAAGAGTGAGCCACTGATTGAGCCACCTGTGCTGAAGCAGGGAGTTCCTGAAAACCTGACCGGTTGGTGGCCCTTGAGGACTGGGAGTTGGCCTACCCCTGGTCTATAAAATTAGGGTGTCATTTTAATCCATTTTAGTGTCATTTTCTTCCAAACCCCGTTTTGATCACATGCAGGTAACATGTTGCGTTTAATATGTTTGATAGCAACGAGGAACTAGCGCTTTTTCTGTAGGTCATTTATAAGGCTGAAGGAGCTTTGGTGGAAATGTCGCAACCTTTGAGGTGGCGGTGGGAGGGGGGGGGGCAGTTTGAATTTCAGCGCAGGCTCCTTGTAAGGCTGCGCTTATAGTGCCGGCGACGTCAGGCTGCGGTCGCTGGAAAAATCAAATTGAGATGACTTTTAGTGATCGCGCCCCAAGCCATCGCTGCGTTGCGCACGCGACGGTGGCAATGCGTTTGTTTTGACGCGACGTCGCCGGCACTATAAGCGCATCCTTTCGTAGGGAAAGTCACTCTTTCTCCCTGCATTAGATTGTAAGCTCTCCGCGACAGGGGCTTCTTGTGCCCGCAGAATTCAGTGCACAGGCCGGCATACACCGTCGGCGCTATACAAGACCCTTTTTATTTATTTATAACCTATCCTAATTGCAGCTTTCCCTGGTGACCGGTTTTATTATTCTTAGTATGCGTATTGCAGGAGAGATCCGCGGGGTAGAACTGGTTGTGGGTTTTGAACGTCTTCCAGCAGACGCGAGACGGGTGACCTTTAAATGTGATTTTACTGACTGCGTCTTCTTGGTCTTCCCGCAGATCCTGTCCTTCAAGTTCCGACACATGTGGAAGCGTGAGTACTTTCTAACCTATTGCAGTGTGTCTCTGCCTCAGGGTTGTGTACACTGGTATAGTGTGTGCTGAAGGGTGAATTGTGTGTCCTTTTAATAAGGGATAAAAACGTGGCAGTGATATTCGCCACGTGCAAGGGTGGGCAACTCCCAGGACTCAAGGGCCACCAACAGGTCAGGTTTTCAGGATATCCCTGCTTCAGCACAGGTTGAACCCATCTGTGCTGAAGCTGGGACTGACTGAGCCACCTGTGCTGAAGCAGGCTCCACCAGTAGCTGTCGAGCCGCCTGGGCTAAAGCAGGAATATCCTGAAAACCTGACTTGTGGTTGCCCCTTAAGGACTGGGAGTTGGTCACTCCTGGCTTGGTGCAAAAAAAAAAAAAGTTTCTGGCACTGAACAGGTTAAAAAACATGGCCGTCATTGTGAACTTTCTTTATAAAAAGGATATATTGCTCAGTCCTGACGCCCGCAAATAAAGAGTTAACCGTTTACGCTGCCCTAATGACAGCCTCCTCTTCCGTTTCCTATATACCTATATCTATATCTCGGGGTTGCAGCTTTTAAAGCGGCAAGCTGCCGTTTTTATTTATTTTTTATTTTCTCTTTAATATGTGCATCAGTACAATCCCACACAATAAGTAATTAACTAAGTCGCCGATCGATCGGCGAAGATTCGGCTCGGGGGGGGGGGTTCACTAAATGGCTGTCGGTGCAGCAGAAGAGGACCAAAGATGCAAAGTTCTGTGGGGAAGATTAGGAGGTAGATCCAGAAATGGAGAAGAAAGCGGAGTACTGCAGCCCAAAAATGGGGTTACGCACAAGTATAGAAAATTAAAAACAATTTATTGCATGGGGGGCGGCATGTAAGTCACTCTGATGCGTTTTGCGCTCGCGGCGCTTTGTTAAAGAGCGTGAAACGCGTCAGAGTGACTTACATGCCACCCTCCATGCTGTCACCCACCCAATAAATTGTTTTTAATTTTCTATACTTGTGCGTAGCCCCGTTTTTGGTCTGCAGTGCTCCGCTTTCTTAATTTCTGGATTTACCTCCTAATGTTGGTCGGCTGGCAGCTCGCACCAGACGACAGACTGCATCAGTTGTGAGTAGTACCCCTGTGATCATCACTTTCATTCAGTGAAGATGTAAGATTCATATGTATGCCTGTAGAATAGAACAAGCCACAGCTGTCCTCACAGGCAGATATTGGCTTCATTATCCTCTTTATCCAGGCTCATACATACCTCCACATTAGAGCAATGAATACGTGAGACTCGTAGACGTCACACCCATGTGCATTATCGTCTGTCTTCAACAAATCAGAAATGTCAGCTGTATTTACATATGCTGTTTTGTCCATCGCTCTGAAGCACTGGTCTTGGGAGCCCTGTTCTTTTTTGCCTTTTGTGGGGAAGATCATGTGACCAGGCAGTCACTAGATACAATTGGTGCACTGCTAGAGAGAGGGCAGGGCTCAAAAAGTGGTGTGCCAGAGCCTGTTTCAGAAGAGGAAGGGGATGTGACATTGTAAATGGTTGCTATAGAAACAAAAAATGCTTGTTGCATTATAATACATTAAAAATGTAGAGTTGTTTAAATAAAATGCTACAAGTATTTTCTCATAGTACAGAACTGATTTATTAAAAAAAAAAAACACGTAGGATATTGCTGGGTGTGCAGCTTTAAGTTGAGGAAATATAAAGGGGCTATATTGCCTAAGCAGTGCTACTTCGTGAGTCTGTGAGTCTCAAATGGAAATGTCCGCCACTAATAGATCCTAACAAAATAATGATTTATATGGCAGAATATTCAAAGCTTTGGTCCCCACAGGGACCTGTTCTTCTGAACAGTTGTTCTTGAGCAAGGTCCATGCGTATTTCTGTTTGCCTCCCACCCTGCTGCGCGTCTGGGCACTGAATGAGCTGGATTCACGAGTGCCACCATTGGCTGATATATATCGCTTGTAACCCTTGTATAATAGTACTGTGCGTCTTGTACTTATTCCGAGCGCTGTGTTCCCGAGACAATGTCTTTGCGTTGTGTTTTTTCAGGCCAGCGTTTCTTCCGGATCCGAACGACGGAAGCTTGTACACGCTCGGCAGCAAAAATGACGAAGGGTTGACGGTAAGATCTGGGGGGGGGTGGGTGGGGGGGTTACACCGCCTTCAGACCGCGGGTTTGCAGAGTTTACGTGTTTTTGTGAAACATGAAAAAGCGTCTTTAATGCGGAAGGAGAAGCTGAGTGACAAAGGCCGGCTATGGAGTCCGTTACACCTCTCTTGCATTGCTCAGGGGAGGGGTAATGGTTAAGGAAGGGGTTCTAATCGCCAGTCCATAAGACCCCCCCTAACAGGTCAGGTTTTCAGGATATCCAAGCCACAGTGCAGGTGAAGCAGGGTCTGACTGAGCCACCTGTGCGGAAGCTGGGATATCCTAAAAACCTGACCTGTTCGAGTCTTGAGGACTGGGGTTAAGAACCCCTGTTTTTTAAGGGATTGCACTTCTACAGAAACATGACCGTCCCGGAGGGAAATTTCCCAACCCCCCCTCTGTATTACTTTATTCTGCATCCTATTCATTTTGAGACCGACCTTTTTAAAGATGAAGTCACACTCCGCACCCGCGTAAAATAATGGCAGCAATGGGTTTCATAGGATAAAACTGATGTTGGGCACCTTTTTTTAAAAAGAATCATGTACAGTATATGTGTTTTTTAAGTAATTTGTGGGATAATAATATCCCGTTGTGCTTTCAGTTACAATGAGGACTGTGGGTGGAAATCATTTCTGTTAAAAAATAATAATAATAATTTAAACATTAATATATCGTTGTCCCTTATTTCTAGTTTTAACCCATTACTGTCATTCGTTTAACATCGCTGCCTTGTAAAACTGCTTCTTTTTAAATGGGCGCATTGCAAAAAGTTAAACCGCGTGCGTAGCCGTTTTAGGCCGCAAGCCACGCATATAAATACGCAGGTATGTGAATGAGGAGATGGAACGGCTGAGGGACCGTGTGGCAGAGGAGACCAACGACATTTCAAAGCACACAGCCTCAGGGGAAGGAGGGAATATAATGTACTGTACGAACCATCACTGCCTTTCACTTATAATTACCTGCAACGGCTGTATTCTGGGCCAGAAAGCGCACCTGCAGGGCGAAAAACTCCCTCCAAGGGCTTAACCACTTCACTACCACAGCAGAGATGCCAGGGAAATCAGATTTTGGGGGTGCTGGCCCCCCCAAACCTGTCTCTTTTTAAAGGAGACGCGCTCATTTCTATGAGTGAGACTCCATTGAAGTCTGACGTTTGCTGATCTTTCTCCTTCCCCTTTGGAAAGTTCATCACATGGACGCAGGACGCGTCTTAAACTTCCTGGGACACTACGAAGTGGGAGAGAGTCTCACGGACAATCCCTGCTGACTAGGGTCGAACAATATGGCAGAATCAGGTGGAGTTTTAATTCCAGAGATGAAGACAAAAAAATAAGCGCAAATACCGGTTTTAATGAATATAAACCAAGTGAACACAATAGTGAAAAAAGGATTATTTCATGCAGTCCTCTGAATGGGTGCTGCTCCTGGAGTGGACTCAATCCCAGTCCATAGGGACGCAGAAAACCAAAGGTCAGGAGCGCACTCCCATCCAGGGGTATAATATAGGAAGAAAAAAACACACTTATCGTGCACAAAAGTATTGTTACTTGGGATTCAAGGTGAAAAATATATGTAGTTCACTCGCGTTCTTCACGAGCGATAAGGGCTGTGTGGTTATCAAGAGTGACCACCTCATGTAGATCTGGTGGTGATGTCCGTCAGGCTACGAAGCCAAGTGTTGACGTGTAAAGAAACATGGGGAGGAGGATCCCATATGTGAAGAAAGAGGACACGAAAAAATAGTGCAGACAACTTCATAACAAAGATTTAAATTAAAAAGTAATAAACTCACAAACACAGGTTGGAGTCGAGCAGCGGGGCTACCCTGGGTCAGACAATGGCGACGACGGCACTCCCTCCTCTTCCGGTAACCCCCCACGTGGCGGCCGTCCACAGTGGAAATTCAGGGAAGGAAGAACCCAATCCTTGGCAAAATCTTCACCAAAGTTAGACAGTCCTCCTGTGATTTGCGTTGTTCACCCTACGCGTTTCGCTCCGCTTCGAGCTTCCTCAGTCCCGCAGGACGTGTCTTAAACTTCCTGGGACACTACTTAGTGGGAGACGATCCCTGCTGACTAGGGTAGAACAATATGGCAGAATCAGATGAAGCTATAATTCCAGTCTTATGTCCCCGCCCTCACTTGGGAGAGAGCGACCATAAACTCTGGGTGAGGCAAGCAGGGGATTCTGGGAGAGCTACCACTGAGTCTCCTTGACTACCCACCATTAACAATGTTTATACAGTGCATCAGTTATTGAGATTTTTCTTGGAGAAATACAGTACAGCTGACCTTGGAATAACCCTTAAATGTAACAATCGTATTGGTTTCCTTTAACTCAGGGGAGCGCAAACTGGGGGGGGGGGGGGGCACGGCGGTTACAGAGGCTCCGCGCTTCCCTGAAGGCATTTAAATTAAATGACGGGGATCGCGCGAGGCTTCTGTAACTTTACTGACCTTAACTTTCCGGCGACACGTCGCCATGGCAACCCGGCAGCAAATGACACCGCGGGTGTCAGATTGGTGGGGGGAAAAAGGAAGCATCAATCACCCAGGCGTGACCCCTTAAACACGTCACTGCCAATAGCACACGTAAACGAGCCACTGACATTATTACACGTGGGTCCTTGAAGGGACTCGCCCCTTAAACATGTCGCTGGAATGAGTACACTTTGGTCCTAGGAGCGATTGCCTGCTTACTGTGTTTTCCCCCCTCTTACAGAGACTTCCGTTTACCATCCCTGAGCTGGTGCAGGCGTCACCGTGCCGGACCTCAGATGGCGTTCTGTACATGGGTAAGTAAATATTCAGGGGGGGGTACGTCCCCGGCAATTGAAAGACTGAATGCAATAAAAAGAGGCGACTGTTCCCAAAGGGCGGCAGGCCGTTTCGGAGCCAACTCCTAAACCTGGCGCTGGGTATGGGGAGTTAGGAGCAGGAGAACCAGTGAGTTCCGGTAACATCACTTGGTTATTTCAGTATCGTACGCTGAAACAATTCGGGGAGGAAGGGTAGCCGTGGAGCCTCTGAAGTGGGAGCGTGCAGTGCCAGCTCACCGATAGAAACACGGGTATATACATGGATATAAATGTGTGTTTAATTATTGAAGTCACTTAATGTATTTGTAATTCTATACAAAGAGTGGCTGATGGGCAACCATTGAAGCAGCAAATCGCCCTCTTCCCCTCCTTTTTTTTTTTTTTTTTTTTTTTGACGGGGTAAATTTTTAGCCCCACAAACCCTCTGGTTGCGGAGATCTTTACCGGTCAAGTTATTGGTGTCTCTGCCCCCCACCCCTCTCCAGGGGAAACAATATGGCCGTTCAAATCTCCTGCGTCATGAGGCCAATTGGAAGTCGCAACGTCCGTTGGGGCTTCCTATGGGGTGGCCATTTTAAAACCATGAAGCAACCATATAACTTCACCAGTAAGTATCTAAGGAGCCGGGGGGGGGGGGGGGTCTCCTGAATTCTATGCGGTTCAGCTCCGGAGGACTCTCTCTGGTTCCCACACACTACACGTATACAAATACACACACACACGCACACGCGTGTACACACAGAAGGAGCTAGAGCAGCCGTAGGTGTTTTTTTCTATTGCACATTTATACTGAAGCACTCTAGATCAGTGGTTCCTACTGATTGAGTCGCCTGTGCTGAAGCAGGCATGTCCTTAAACCCTGGACTGAAGTTGGCTACTCCTGCTCTAGGAGTTAGAGATGGGGTGTCGGATTCCAGGCGGTGTAGCGGGTTCCTGAGTCCGTGAAGGGACTGGGCTCTTAGTAAGACCTCAAACTGCACCTTAGCGTGAGAGGGGGGGGAATGTAGCTGTCAATTACAGCAGGAGCTTCCTTGCTCCCCAGAATGCTTTGCATACACCGCAGCAAGGCATTGTGGGATGTGACGTTGGAAGCTCCCGCACTGGGTGACAGCTTCTGTATACCCCCCCATGCTGCCTGCACACACTGAGGGGCAGTATGGGGGCCTTATTTCAGCGTGGACTAAGTGTTTTCTAGCAGCGAGTGCACCATGTAAGAAGGTTTGGGAGCCGCTGCTCTGGATATAGCTGCTATTATACACTTTTTGGTTTTTGGATTCTCTAATACAGCTGCTGTTTCCTCTCACAGGAAGCGATGGTTTTGCTGTGTGACGAACAAATACATAAAAACTCCAGTTCTTGTTACTTATTTATTAGTATTTTGTTTTCTTGTGATTTTCTCCAATGTTGTGGAGGCGTTAATCTTTTATATACCAGATCATTTCATACTAAGGTCCAAAGGCGTCTGCTTGTTTTGATGGGTGTGCTTTGGAATGGCATGCTGAAAGATAGCATATTTTCTTATAGGAAAAAAAATTTGTGTGTCAGATGTATGAACTGATGAACGGGCACACTCGAAGTAAACATTTTTTAGATGGGAACCGACGTGAATCTGACTAATAAATCCCCATTCATTATTTATTTACTTTGAGTATTATTTATTTATAAAAATGTTTTACCAGGAAGTAATACACTGAGAGTTACCTCTGTTTTTCAAGTATGTCCTTGGCACCGAATTATGTTGACTGATACATGGTTACAAATACTGTACATTAAGTGAGCAGGGTTATACATTATGTACAAGACATTGCATGCACAGTTAGAGATAATATATATTATGGGCGTATGTAACAGTTACAGACCAGATTAAAATGTGAGAGCGTTAGTTTTGAAAGAACTTAGACTGGTGGCGGCTGTGAGAGTCTCCGGTAGATTGTTCCAGTTTTGGGGTGCACGGTAAGAGAAGGAGGAGCGGCCGGATACTTTGCTGAACCTTGGGACCATAAACAGTTTTTTGGAGGCAGATCTCTGCTGGTTCATCTGTTCATGTAACTACTCTACCTAACCGCTGCTCCTCATTTCAATTATAGTCAAGGTGTATGTAAGTAAGTATGTGTTTTATGTGTGCAAATTCAGCCTGTGAAGCCTCTTCCCTGCGTAGGAGAAGATTTTATTCCCTATTCATTTGAATTGTTCTGATCTTTTCCCCGACACTAGGAAGCCGCCTCACAGCAGATCTGTACTTTTGGTGCTCCAAGTTTAACTGTGTACATTCAATGACCAAATATCTCCGACTGTACAATTCGGAGGAGCTAGGAGTCGTACTCCCTCCCTGACCCTGAAACACCCGACAATTGGATATATTTGTAAATTATTTTACCTTCATATGACCCCATACCGCCTTCATACTCTTACATGGAGGGCGTATATGTGTAAATGTAAGAGAGCTATGTCTTTCATTCACCGGCTGCAGGAAAGAAACAAGATATTTGGTACGTGATTGACCTAATAACGGGGGAGAAGCAGCAGACGTTGACGTCGTCCTTTGCAGAAAGTCTCTGCCCATCCACAACTCTGCTGTATCTTGGGAGGACAGGTACCTCCATCTCTTACCTCGTTAGAGGCGGCTTTGTCTTTAAAAGGCCGCTGCAATTAAGACATATAATAATGATTTCCATGTTGTCACGGAACGGTGTGTTTTTAATATATCAAGAAAGGACCAAGTATCAGTAAAATAATCAGGCTAACCCATAGGTAAAGGACCTCATGGTTGGCTGGCACCATGGTCCTTGTTCTGCATCTCTATGGTGTCCAACGATTTCCACCTCTGATGTCCTTTACGGCTCTGTCTGTGACGGGGACCATTTGGTAACAGCAGACGGTCATATTTAAAACGGGTGTTGTTTTTTTTTTTTTTTTCTTTCAATTAAAAGTTTGATTTGAGATTATGTTAAGTGATAAATTCCCAGTGAATGGTAACCATCAATAATACCCCAAACCCAAGAACACCACTTTCTCACAGCAGTTTTCTCCACTAGTGAACGTGCTTATTCGTTACTGTCTGGGTAAAAGCAGCTGCACAAAATCACATCAGCAAGTTCTTCTTTATGGCAAGAGACGGAGGACACGTTCGTATATTGTAACGTTCATGCGGTTTAATCCTTTTTGTCATATGCTTTGTCCCGTAGAATACACAATCACCATGTATGACACGAAGAACAAGGAGCTGCGTTGGAATGCCACCTACTATGACTACGCTGCCACTTTGCCTGACGAAGGCACTGAATACAGTAAGCGCAACAGGGGCGTAGTTCCCGTACAATCAAAAAAGCACAGTATATAAGCAAGTGTGTGTGTGTGTGTGTGTGTGTGTGTGTGTGTGTGTGTGTGTATACCAGGGTGTTTTAGTAAATTTGTGAAGAGGTTAAAGTTCATAAAGTTGTTGGCAGCTTGTGTGTGAGTCGGGTTAGCAGCTGTATTGTGTGTGTGTGTGTGTGTCGCGATGCACACTCAAGCTGTTTATAGCCCGTGTACAAGGAGTTCCATCTTGTTGGGTGCTGACACTGGGTAGTCGCTGCAAACTGAGACATCCACTATTGAACAATATCTTGTTTGCTTTTATTTAATATAATTCAACTTTTCGATGCATCCGTGCACCTTCATCAGGACTTTGAATGAAAGTATTGCACGTAAGACTGGCTGTGCCTCTCTTCTTCAGTAGTAGTAGTGGTGGCGGGCGCCATGGCCCTCAATGCAGTACAGAACACTCCGGCAGCTAAGTGGTTAAAATCGTACACCCCTCATTTGTCCTAGAAATGTCCCACTTTGTGTCCAACGGGGATGGAATGGTGGTGACTGTGGACAGCGACTCTGGTGACATCTTATGGATTCAGAACTACGCCTCCCCTGTCGTGGCCTTGTACATGTGGCAGCGAGAAGGCCTGAGGAAGGTCCTACATACCAATGTGGGAGTCGAGACTCTCCGGTACCTGACGTTCATGTCTGGAGAGGTTGGCCGCATCACCAAGTGGAAGTATCCATTCCCCAAAGAGACCGAGACCAAGAGCAAGCTGATGTGAGTATGGGCGCAGGCCCAGCCGGCCGGCAGTGGGCGGTATATGGGTTTGGTTGGCCGTGTCCTGCTAATTAAGATTGAGCCCTTGCAGGTGCAGAGGGTCACAGCTGGGATCAAGTTGATTAAACGGCCAGAGGGCAAAAGGTATAACCGAGAAGATAAATAGAAGTGGTCCTATTTAGCTGCTGTGTGATGGATGCAATTTGCATTAATTGGAACAGCCAGGATGTTCCTCCAAAGCCAAACAGAATCAGGCTCCAGTTAGAGTCTGTCTGGGTACTTCAAAGATGTGGAAATATACCTGACCTCCGTCTTTAATTTGCTGTCTGTGTATAGAGTACTTATTTATTTTATGTACAAAATGGTTTTACCAGGAAGTAATACATGGAGAGTTACCTCTCGTTTTCAAGTATGTCCTGGGTGCTTAGAGGGGCAATCCCATAGTCAGACATTTTTTAGGGGCCTCTGATTTCTTTCCCCTTATCCCCCCCTTTCCTTATCCGAGACCCAGATAAGTGGGGGAGGGGGGAGCTGGCTGTACAAGCGCTCGCTCATCACACCGTGACATCACACAAAAGGGAGCAGCCAAAGGAAATCGCACACTTCCCACGTCTCCCGTTAATAAATACATTAAATATACGTATAGGTGTCAGATTTGGTTACAAAAAGTTACCCAGGTGAGACCCCCTTAAACATGTCACTGGAATTAGTTCACTTTGTTCCTAGAAGGGATTGTCCCTTTAACACATCTGAGTCCCCAACTCTAACGTGTGTAACTGCTGATTATATTTATAGTAATGCGGTATATACCAGGATATACATATATACACATACATATACACATACACATACACATACACATACACATACATATACACATACATATACACACACAGACACACACACAGAGACACAGAGACACACAGACACACAGACACACAGACACACACACACAGAGACACACAGACACACAGACACACACACACAGAGACACACAGACACACAGACACACACACACAGAGACACAGACACACAGACACACAGACACACACACAGACACACACACACACACACAGACACACACACACACACAGACACACACAGACACACACAGACACACAGACACACACAGACACACACACACAGACACACACAGACACACAGACACACACACACAGACATACAGACACACAAGGACAAATCTTGTTGGCCCTGCGACCGCTATTGTCGAGCACTGTATATATATATATATAGAGATATGATATATATATTTATAGATATATATATATATATATATATATAATATATATAGATATATATATATAGAGCACCACACAAACACATAACACACACATGTATGTACACATTACACACTTGCAGTGCAGATACAAGCGGTTTGGACAATGTAGTTCTCGGCTTGTCTCGTGTTTTATTTCATTACTGAATGGATGTTTACTGATTTTATCCGGACGTTCCTTAAAGTGTGCATGATGACAATGTATCTTTATACTGTAGCGAGTCCTGCATAAAAGGCATTACAGTTTCTGTGTTTATTTTATTGGAAAATCTGCGATATTTTTATTTTCTAGGTGATGTTTATTGATTAAAATATCAGTATTTATCAGTGTTCACCGGGGGGGGGGGGGGTTGGAGGGGGGAATGGGCACGCAGCGACCCTCATATTCCGCAGCGCAGTGCAATGCGGGTACAGAATGATGTATATTACATAAACAGTTCCTACAAGCGAGGACAGACAGATGCAGAGCGGTAATGGGGTCCTGATAAGAGACCTTGCAGTATAGACCAGGGAGGGCCAACTCCAGTATCAAGGGCCACCAGCAGGTCAGGTTTAAGTAGATCTCTGCTTCAACAGTGGCTACAATCAGTGGCTTAGTTGTGTGATGAGCCACCTGTGCTGAAGCAGGGATATTCTTAAACCTGACCTGTTGTGGCCCTTTGAGGGCGGGAGTTGGCCGCCCCTGGTGCAGAGATGTATGCTTCATTTACTAGTCTTTATGGGTTGTGTACGATTATTGTGGGGGGTGTTTTCGTGGTTAAAACCGAAGCCGGAATCCAATTAAGAAGTGGCACATGAGGAAATTAAACAGTCAAAGCAACATGCAGAAAAGAAACTTCATCGTGTGTGTGGCTGTGTGTCTGTGTGTGTGTGTGTGTGTGTCTCACTGAAGCAAGTCTGGTCTTCTTTATATTCTCAGGCCCACCCTCTATGTAGGGAAATATTCACCAGTCTCTATGCTTCTTCATCACTGGTCACGACGAGGGGGTGGCAGTTGTGGTAAGTAATGCTTTATCAGAACTGTTTCTCATATCAGTATTATAGTGAATTATAATATATTATATATAGATCTTTGATTATTAGTTGTATTCCCTCCAGGTAGGTTTGTATGTGGCCACTAGTGGTATGCATGTGGGTAGGTTCTCTCTGTCTGTATGTAGCAGGTGGTTGTGGGGCTTTTCTTTTCCCATATATATGTATGTATGTATATAGATGTGTGTTATGTGTGTGTGTGTGTGTATGTGTGTAAGTGTATATACACTATGCATGTATGTATTGTGGTATATATGTATGTCATGGTGGGTGGAAAAGGTGACTAAAAACCCTCCACCGTTCCCAAAAAATATTATACACAGTGTGTATATATAAAAACACGCACACACACACACTTGTGTGTATCTATTATATCTTATATCCATCTATATATAACACAACACACACTTTTGCCCTTGGTGAAGTCGGTATAGCTTTGTAGCAAAGAGGTTGAAAAAAAAAAAAATGAAAGCCAATAACTGTTTGTCTCCAGCAAGAGAGAGGAGAGTATTCCAATGATGGAGGGCCCTAAAACAGACGGGGTGACAATTGAGGACAACGGAGAGTGTGAGTTACGCCCAGCACAGGACCTGGAAGTTTCTGCAGGGATGAAAGCGAAGCACAAGCTGAATTATTGAGAGAAACCATTGGGCTGCTAAAGTACAGCTATTGATCGCCATCCCAGCATCATGATTATGCCTCTAGTGGACACACTGGGTACAATTTCCACCCTAGAATGTATGCAATCCCAGAGCAAGTCAGTTTGCAGGTTTGTTTATAACCAACATGAGCTTTAGATGGTTATTCACTAAAGTGCGATAATGCCTATTTAGCCATTCAAGTCCATGAGTTTCCATGCTATAGCGCCCAGTTCCGGCATTCGCAATTTAATGAATACCCTCTTTGCCCAGAGATCCACCGAAGGGATACGCTTTTACTCATTCATCTGAATGGGAGCGGAGGCGTGCTCAAGGACTCTGGGCCTTGGAGGGCATCACAAGTCACCTCCAGGAACTCTGTATCAACAGGATGGAAGGGAGGAGGTATGTTACCGGTGGGACGTGGTTAAAGGGTTGATGGGATAGATGGGATCCTCAATGGAGAGTGATTGCAGATACAATTACTGAGTGTTGTCAGGACTGACGAATAATTTAGGGGAGGAGGAGTGCTAGGTGACTAGTATTGAAACCTAAATTCTCTTCTCACTTCAGATGTGTGAGCTAATGAAACCCAATGATGTTTGGCCATTTGTGGAAGGTTTTGGTACATTCAGTAGATGTACACATGAAGAAGAGTCCTGTTCGTTTTCGAAGCACTGGATATAATGTGATCTATGCAGAACTCTCATGGAGTAATAATAGGTCTCATCTACAACTTATGTGGATAAATGTGAATAATACCTTGTTTCTACAACAAATCTTCCCTTTAGGATCAATGCAGCTACTGTAGCTCTATCCCATCTGTGCCAAAATGTTCGATATCATACTTTGACTTTGCTGAAGGCCACAAGTAGTGAAATATTGAGGTTAATATGCCCTATAGAAAAACTGTTCCTTGCTGTGAAAAAAAGAACCAGGTGAAGTTATGGCGATGAGTTTTCCTTTGTTTTTTTTAAATATTCCCTATTCTTTCCAAGGACACCACGAGATCCCGCTCATAGCACCAAACCAAGATCCTGGAGACCTTCCCAACCAACTTGCCCAGAAGAGATGAAAAAGTGATAGCGGCCGGCTCGGAAAAAACCACGCTTCACAGAGGTTTTGGGAATGAGCGGACTAATGTGGCAATCCATTGAAGGAGAAGCGCCGATAAAACGTTACCCAAACATATGCGCTTGAGCTGAAAATTCCAACGCGTTCCATCACTTTGATGTCCAAAAATGTCAGTACATCTTTAGTGCGATCGGAGCATGGTGCGGTTTTTTGTTTTTTTTATTGATGAGTTGAGTTGCTTCCGTAGGAGGTCTTGGACATGGTGACGACCCCTTGAGGACCTGCACACGGGCTTTTTCCAAGGTATCAGTGACATGTCCAGTCAGTTTCTTCCCAAACAGAAGCTCCGGTGGACTCGTTGCTTAAAGACGGGCCACCCATCATATTTAGCACTTTCCTCTTGGCAGGATGGGGGGCTTTTGTCATCACATACCCAAAGGTAACTGTGGTTTCCATTCGCTAATACAATATATGCCAAGCCAGTTATTTAGAGCGGAGGAGACCGGACTTTCAGTAAACAGTGTGAGGGAGACGACTATCCATTGGTAAGAATTCCACCAGCTATAGCGCTTGGCAAAACTATCTATAGACCGTGCATTCGGTAGCCTTGGTAAAAGTAGGTTTAACGTCCATTAGGAAAGATGGGTTTAGCACATATAAGCCTAAAACTAGAACCCCCCCTCCTATTTATTGGGCCTAGTAACTTCGCAAATATAAAGCAGGTCTTGGAAAAGTCACAGTGGCGTTCTCCGAAGACCGTCACAATATTGTGTGCTTTTTATGTCTCTGTGAAACTGAAGATAGAGGGGAGAGATGTCGCCTAAGGATGAAAAGGTCAAACTTACGCCGGTTATAACCCGGGCTGTGCTGAAACTCTGTAATACGGTCGGCCCTAAGCTTATAGGGTACAATAAGCGGTAAAGCGTGACGCACAGCGAGTGCTCATTTGCATGTCATTACCAGAATCCCTGGCTGCAGTGGATGACACTGTATGCTAAGCGATAACGGGGGAAGCGCAGGGGTTGCAGACCTGTCTGAGACGTGACGTGTGCTCACAGGTGGTATTTTTATTGCTGCAGTTTGCAACACATCATAGATTAGCGTTTTAACCCTTTTTAATGAAGAAGTGTCTGCAAGTGCTTAGCGGGCGCTCCAGCAAAGAAAGGGGTTTGGCGCTCCATGGTTGAGAGAAGGAAACTAGAGGTTTATTTATATTTTGCGCTACATGAGGCTCCCGGCTTTTTCAGACCGTGCGGCAGCAGCAGCAGCGTGCAACATCAGCAGTTCCAGAAGCAGCTGGAAGAGAAGATCCAGCTGCTGCAGGTGCAGAGCGTCGCCTTCCGTCCCTTCGGAAGCCGGACTAGGTGTCGGGAGGAGAGAGTCCTCCGGGAGAGCGAAGCAAAGGCACCCTTCCAGTGTCCGAAGGCTTCAACCAATCTCGCGCAGTCCTATCTGTCCACTTCCAGGGCGGAAGCACCGGCTCTGCAGAGCGGAAGGAGGTACGACCGTCCGTTGACGTCCGGCTGCCTGCACGATGGGATAAAACCACTGATCAAAGTGGCATTCGTCGTGTATGCGTTTCTGCGCTGCGCTGTACATCGAATTATGCTAGCGCAATGTGTCCTGCCCCGCGCAGCTTACAATCTGATTTTGCGTGTAACTCGAAAGGCGCATTCTTACCACCTTTACTCATTTTAAAAAGTAGCGGTAACTGTGTTCCAATGCAGGAATGCACAATCCTTTTTTGAGGGATTACCAACATAATAATGACGTTTAGAGGGTAAATCCCGGGCTATTTTTGTTTATTTTTTTTAACGCACCTGCAGGTGCTCTTGAATAATGGTGTTCACGTTGGTCCGTAAACATGTTGCGCTTAAACTTTGGGGAGAATTTCGACTCTTCCGCTTAGTGAGAAGTACAAAAAAAATAGTTAGCAATACGGAGGGTATTTCCCGAATTCTACGCGTTTGCTAATTTTTTCAATGACTTTGAAGTGTCATTTGTGGTTTTCTCAGGATGTTTGAAGTCATGTAGAAGTTTTGTCAGTGTCGTTTTTTGTTTTTTATTATTACAACACAAAAAAGAAAGAAAGATGTCAGAAAAAAAAAAAATTGTGTTGTGGTGTGTGTGTGTGTGTGTGTGTGTGGGTGTGTGTGGGGTGTGTGGTGTGGTGTGGTGTGTGGTGTGTGTGGTGGTGTTGTGTGTGTCAAGAGTGCTACTAGGAGTTTCTAATTGTATCAAAAAGAAACAAAAGTCCAGAGCAACATCCAATGTGACAAAAAATAGACAGGGAAATACCTAGATATCTCTTGAAAAAGGGGTCATTTAGTTAACATTTGGCCAAAGCGTATAAGCCTGCGAGCCACTTTCAAGGCCTGACATAATATCGCAGGGTCCTAAACACAACTGATTTGTCCTTTATGATTACAAAGTATCTCCAGCTATTGTAACTGGCTGTAACTTGGTCCCATCACCTTCTTCCACAGACAGAAAGACAGGTGGTAACAGTCGGCAAAATCTCCTTCAATCCCAGGGAGGTTCTAGGTCACGGTGCGGAAGGGACAATAGTTTACAGGTGAGCAAGAGACGAATGTTCTGTGAGCATACAAGGTGTGCTGTGATGGGTGCAACTTTTACAGATTTGGGGGTCCTAAATCACGTAAAAATCTGTACATCTGATGCCATCTCTGAAAAAAAATCTCGTCCCCTTCTTTGGGATTGTATGTTGGAAACATGGCACTTTATACACTATTGTTTTTGACCAGAGAATATTACGTATAGGACTTCATTTCTTTTTTTTCCGGTCTCTCTGTAGAGGAGTTTGACAACAGAGATGTCGCCGTGAAGCGAATCTCCCAGAAGGCTTCAGTTCGCGGACCGGGAGGTGCAGCTGTTAAGAGAATCGGACGAGTACCCCCACGTGATTCGTACTTCTGCACGGAGAAGGACCGGCAGTTCAGTACATCGCCTAGAGTTGTGCACTGCCACACTGCAAGAGGTGAGGAGCGTAGAGCTGTCCCAGTACAGACGGGACGGGGGGGGGAGGGGCACGGACTGTCCGTTGCTGCCTCTCTGGAGCAAAAGGGGTTAAGTGTGGGGCAGTGGCAGAACTCTAGATGTGCAGCCGGTTCGGACCACCACATGGAAGTGCCACATCCTCCAGCGTTCCGCCATGTCTAAAGGCCCGCCCTAGCTACGGGGCTGTACCGTGGAGGGAGGGTGGAGGTGGGCGCCCACCCAAATGGCCTAGCATGGAAGTTGGCTTCCCCCGGAAGTCGGGCCCAACTTCCGCATTCACCACCTCGTGGGCCCCGGCCTCCGCCTCCCCGCTCCACAGGTAGGATCCTAGGGGGAGAGGGAGAGGGAGCCACCGGTGACGGGGTCCGCCACTGAGCTGGCAAATCTAGAACAGAAGGATATGGGGCTTATTCTGCAACGGGGAAGTTCAGCAGAAAACGGGCCAATCGGCAGATCTAGAATAGGCCCCCTCCTGTGAAAAGTAATACAGCTAGTAATCAAGGATGTGTGTTGTGGAATACTTTCTTATTGAGACACCTAGAACTCTTCTTATAAGAAAGAGAGAATAGAACAGAAATCTTGTTCCCAGAATAGATTGGCAATTAACCTGCTCGTCTAAATGCGTTGTCATAATGTTTTAAAGGAGAATCTCGGGAAGCAGGGGGTCACCGGCTGAAATCAAGCGGTTCAGGCGGAGACACCCAGCTTCAAACCAATTTTAAAAATGGCAGTGTCTCCTGCAGTTCTGCTTAACCGGCGCAGAGTAACATCTGCAACATCTGCAACATCTGTACTCTGTCCTTGCAAATGATTCAGCTCTTTCCCCGGGGTGTACTTGCACATCCGGTCAGTTGGAGGCGTGGTGGAATGGTTAATAGCTTCCACAGTTAGGCCCGGCATGTCCTGCGTGCTTGAGGAAGCGTGCTGACGCGCGCTCTCCGCTCAGCACTGAGCCTACAGCCGCAATTAGAGCGGCTTTAGTAGGGGCTCACCTGCGCTTCCGCGCGCTTGCGGAAGCGCAGGTCTTAGGGGAATTTAAAATTCCCCCGCTTGCCGGCGAGACAGGCCGGTCACGTGAGCGGTTCGCCCAATGAGGGCGAAACCAGCTCCGTGACGTCAATGGCCCGCCCCGGCCAGTGACGCGCCCGCTCCCGCCCGCCCCCCTGACGGTCTGTCCCCTTCTGCCCGATCCCTGCCCCCTTCTGCCCGATCCTGCCCCCTTCTGCCCGATCCTGCCCCCCTTCTGCCCGATCCTGTCCCACTTCTGCAGCCATGCCCCCCTTCTGCCCGATCCATGTCCCCCTTCTGCCCGATTCCCTGCCCCCTTCTGTCCCGAATCCATGTCTCCTGTGTGTGTGTGTTGTGTGTGTGTCTGTGTATGTGTGTGGTGGGGGGGGGGGGGGGGGGGGTGGGGTGTGGGGTGAATGGTGTTGTTGCTGGGTGTGGGAGGTGTGGCAGGGAGGGTGGGGGTGGTGTGGGGAGGGGGGGTGGGATGTGAGGTGGGTGGTGTTATGAGTGGGGCTTAAGAGGGGGGGGAGGGGTGGGGTGGGTGGGAGGGGTGAATGGGGGGTGGTGAGGGTGGTGTAGAGCAGTGGTATGAGTGGGATGTGTGTAAGATGTGATGTGTGTAGCAGGGGGGGTGATGTGTATGCATGTGGTGGGGGATGGGTATGCAAGGTGTGGGTGTGTTGTGTGTGTGGGTGGGTGCGGTGCTTTGTGTGTGTGTGTGCGTTTTTGGTGTGTGTGCGTGGGCGTGCGTGTGCCGTGAATATATTATCAAAGTTGCACAATGTTAATAAATAATTTATTTCACAACAGTGTAATAAAATTTATATAAAACACACCACACACCACACACCGCACGCACGCAAGCCACACACAAACACACCACACACACCACACCACACAACACCATGTTACCCAGTGACACACCACACCACTGACAGCTACCAAGTGACACACACACACACCAGTGATACCGCCTCCAAGCGCTTGCTTCCCTCGTAAGGACAGCAAAAAGCTCCTGTTAGAGCGAGCGGCAGAAGCGAGAGCGAGCAAGCGCCAAACATGGCCAAGGCCTTAGCAGTGGTGTGTTGGAGACCTCTTCTATCTTCTGCTTTATATTGGGACTATAATGAAAAATAGGTTTTTTGTTTCTGGGACAGCGTACATTTGATTTGCTCATTTTAAAATATATTCCATTTGTCAGTATGTGGAAGAAAAGGACTTTGATCGCCATGGTTTGGGACCTATTACCCTTTTGGAGCAGACGGTGTCTGGACTTGCGTACCTTCATTCTCTCAGTATAGGTAAGAAGACCCTTTGTATTTCGGATCAGTGAGATTGACCTCCCCAGGCTGCCCCGTTTTTAAGGGATATATCTTTCTTTGTGGCTGTAATGTCGCAACCACATGTGTGTGTGTGTGTGTGTGTGTGTGTGTGTGTGTGTGTGGTGTGTGTGTGTGCTGCTGTGTTGGTGTGTGTGTGTGTGTGTGTGTGTGGGTGTTGTGTGTGTGTTGTGGTGTGCCGCGAGCGTGTGTTTGGTTTCAATTCTGATTAATTTATATTTATGTATGAAATTAAATGTAAGCTTGTGGCAGAAAATTGGGTTGGAGGGAAAGGAGATTTCACCAGCAGGAAAGGGTTCTTTACCGTAAGGGCAGTAAAATGTGGAAAATCCTGTGAGACTGATTAGGGACTACTCACCATATTTGAGAGTCATGGATCCTGTACATAATATCAACAAAAAGTTGTACATCTTTAGAAGGAGTATACAGGGATATACCCAATAGTAAAATGGGAAGGATGTTGATCCCGGGAGTAATCTGATTTGCCAATATTTGGAGTCAGGTAGGAATTTCTTTTATGAGATATCATTAGATGGGGTGTTTGTTTGCCTTCCACTGGATGATAATACTGCAAGTGCAAATATAGGATCAAGTATTTGTCGTCTAAATGTAGCATAGGTTGAAATGGATGGACGCACGTCTTTTTTTTTCAACCTCATCTACGATGTAAAAATAAAACACATAGATTTAAAAAAAATTGTACATCAGTTAATGGGAATGATGGAATGATAAATATATGTATTATTGTACTTCTTTGTGGCAAAATAGTTAAACCCCCCTCCCACCCCCTTAGTTCACAGAGATTTGAAGCCTCACAACATCCTGATCTCGATGCCCAACGCCCACGGGAAGGTGAAGGCCATGATATCGGACTTCGGCCTGTGCAAGAAGCTGGCCGTGGGCAGGCATAGCTTCAGCCGGCGCTCAGGAGTACCGGGGACAGAAGGCTGGATCGCTCCGGAGATGCTGAGCGAAGACTGTAAAGAGAATCCCGTAAGCAAATTCACTTCTGCTGTTCTGCCCAAGGATTTGGAGAAGCTGAAGTCGTAGCCCATTTAGGGCCTTATTCGGGATGTTTTCGGCCAAAAGTCCCTGTTGAAGTCTATGGAGGGTGGTCACTGTGATGTTAAGAATAGCCCCTTGGTGTCAGGGCCAGCAATGTATCGCAGACACATTTAACACTATGGCTACGGCATTTACAGCAATTTATCTCCCTGTGCTCAGCACCAAAAAAAAAAAAAAAAAGAATGATTGTAAGCTCCACGGGGCAGGGACCTGGCCTGCAAAATGTCTTGTAAAGCGCTGCGTACATAGCAGCGCTATACGGAGACATATTATTTATTATATTTCAGATCTGGTTTTAAAAGGTCTTAATTTTTTATATATATATATAATATATCTATATATATATATATATATATATATTGCCAATATAACTGTATTTGCATATTTGTTTCCTTGGAGGGTTTTTGTCACTTTTTTTACTCACCATAACTTAACTCAGTATTGTGTGTGTGTGTGTGTGTGTATGTATATATGTGTGTGTTTTAGCAATCTTGCAAAACATTAAATATAGAACTCAATGAATGAGACTTCGTCATGCCCTCATCACAAGGAATTGTGTGAGAGGGAAGGTAGATGGATACTGTAGATCGGGAGTGCTCAAACTTTTTAAGACTCGCACTCCCTGCCTTCTTACCTGCTCTCCAGTATCGCCTCATCTCTGCGAAGAATTCATACAGGAGCACGGGCAGGATACACGGGTCAGATCCACACAGGAGCACGGGCAGGATACACGGGTCACATCCATGCAGGATACACGGGTCACATCCATACAGGAGCACGGACAGGATACACGGGTCACATCCATACAGGAGCACGGGCAGGATACACGGGTCACATCCATACAGGAGCATGGGCAGGATACACGGGTCACATCCATACAGGAGCACGGGGAAGATACACGGTCATCATGACAGGATACCGGGTCACATCCATACAGGAGCACGGACAGGATCACCACGAGGTGGTCACATCCATACAGGAGCACGGGCACAGGATACACGGGTCACATCCATACAGGAGCATGGGCAGGATACACGGGTCACAATCCATACAGGAGAGCACGGGCAGGATACACGGGTACATCATACAGGAGCACGGGAGGCTACAGGGTCAGATCCACACAGGGAGCACGGGGGGCAGGTACACGGGTCACATACAACAGGAGCAAGGCGGAACACGGGTCACATCCATGCAGGATACACGGGTCACATCCATACAGGAGCACGGACAGGATACACGGGTCACATCCATACAGGAGCACGGGCAGGATACACGGGTCACATCCATACAGGAGCATGGGCAGGATACACGGGTCACATCCATACAGGAGCACGGGCAGGATACACGGGTCACATCCATACAGGAGCACGGGCAGGATACACGGGTCAGATCCATACAGGAGCACAGGCAGGATACACGGGTCACATCCATACAGGAGCACAGGCAGGATACACGGGTCACATCCATACAGGAGCACGGGCAGGATACACGGGTCAAGATCCATACAGGAGCACAGGCAGGATACACGGGTCACATCCATACAGGAGCACGGGCAGGATACACGAGTCACATCCATACAGGAGCACGGGCAGGATACACAGGTCAGATCCATACAGGAGCACGGGCAGGATACACGGGTCAGATCCACACAGGAGCACGGGCAGGATACACGGGTCACATCCATACAGGAGCACGGGCAGGATACACGAGTCACATCCATACAGGAGCACGGGCAGGTACACGGGTCAGATCCACACAGGAGCACGGGCAGGATACACGGGTCACATCCATACAGGAGCACGGGCAGGATACACGGGTCACATCCATACAGGAGCACGGGCAGGATACACGGGTCAGATCCACACAGGAGCACGGGCAGGATACACGGGTCACATCCATACAGGAGCACGGGCAGGATACACGGGTCACATCCATGCAGGATACATGGGTCACATCCATACAGGAGCACGGACAGGATACACGGGTCACATCCATACAGGAGCACGGGCAGGAACACTGACCCTTATACAGGAGCACGGGCAGGATACACGGGTCAGATCACATACAGGAGCACAGGCAGGATACACGGTCACATCCATACAGGGAGCACGGGCGGATACACGAGTCACATCCATACAGGAGCACGGGCAGGATACACGGGTCACATCCATACGGAGCACGGGCAGGATACACGGGTCACATCCATACAGGAGCAAGGCGGATACACGGGTCACATCCAAACCGGAGCACGGGCAGGATACAAGGGGTCACATCCATACAGGAGCACGGGCAGGATACACGGGTCACATCCATACAGGAGCACGGGCAGGATACACTTGTCGAACACTTTCCTCTTGAGACATAGTGGAAGGTTTCCTTGTTCATCTTGTTTCTTCCAGTTGCGTTCTGTCCCATCTTCATTCTCCTATTGATCTCATTTGAAAGCTTCCCATCTATTTAAACTTGCTGGCCAAGGTAGACCTAGTCTTGGACATCTAGTTCTATTCCGTTTGTCAAACTTTGTAGAGTTGACGTGCAATTATTTTTCTTCTGCCAATGAAGGGTGTAACCTGCCTGTATGTGAGGGCACATGCTCTTGATGACGTGCATTGATGTATTGCTTTGGATATACCTGCAAGCTCACTGGATCTCATTTTGACAGACATACACCGTGGACATCTTCTCCGCTGGCTGCGTGTTCTACTACGTGGTATCAGAAGGGAAGCACCCATTTGGCAAGTCCCTGCAGCGGCAAGCCAACATCCTTCTAGGCGCTTACAACCTGGACTGTCTAAACCTAGACAAGCACGGTGAGTCTGGGATTTGCAGCGCGCTCAACCACCGCGCCATGGTCCCCAACTATCTCAGGTGTGTTCACGGGTATCTCTCCAGGAATGTTTCTGTAGGTATATAAGTCAATGGGTACTTCACTAGAACCCACACTCTCCCACCCTTCTCATGACTGAATGATGACACATTTCGGTTGGTTCAGGACCTTGGCCGAACGTTTTGCACATCTCCACGGGTCGGAGAATTCCCGAAACCTTTGTTTCCTGAAATCCCACCTTTTTATTATCGCTTACGGTTTATACACCAGCATCTGTTACTTATATCTGCAACTTTAATTCACTTTGGTTCTGCAAGTGGGTTGACCTTTGTGTAGCTGAACTGTAGAGTTTATTTAAGGTTATTGGCTCGATTTTCCTCCGTTCCTGAGTTGAAAAATGATCAGTTTGCAGCGACCCCAACATAGAGACTCAGGTGAGGCCCGGTTCTGGGTTCCTGGATACCGGAATACTAAAACTTATCACCACTTTTTTGTTGTTGTTACTTTTGCAGAAGACATCGTTGCTCATAAACTCATAGAGCAAATGATTAACAAGGAACCTCCGACGCGTCCTTCAGCGGAGTCCATGCTGAAGCACCCGTTTTTCTGGAGCCTGGAAAAGCAGCTCCAGTTTTTCCAGGTTGGTTTTCCGTGATGCCGTGACTTTGTCTTTTTGGTTTTTCTTTTACCAGGATATGAAGCTGGGGGTCCGTGGAGCTGCCATTCGTTGCTTTCAGCTCCGGGGAACCCTTAGTTACTGAGATACTTGATGCCGAAGGTAGCACACAGCGAAACAGAACGGCGGTTTAAATCTCCCGCGTCACATGGGCCAATAAGCCGCAGCGCCATCCATCGTGGCTTCCTGTGGACCCGTGTGACGCCGGAGGGTTTAAATATAACCGGCTTTACCTTTTATCTGTAAGTATCTTGGCGAGCAGGGCGTCCTTGGAGATGAAGTTATCGTGCTTCTGCTCCAGGGGCCCTCTGCTGGTAACTCTGTGTATTACTTCCTGGTAAAACATATACAGTAATAATAATAATAATAATAATAATAATAATAAATCCTAGTAAAAAAAATAAATAAGATTCAGATGGGGTAGGCAGGTGTGGGAAGGCGGGGATTGCTGCTTTAGATGCTGCTATTTCACTGCTGCTCTCCTGTGTTGTTACAATGTATCGCCCTCTATTTGCAGGACGTGAGTGATCGAATAGAAAAGGAGTCACTTGACGGTCCAATTGTTAAACAGTTGGAGAGGGGAGGAAGGCAGGTGGTGAAGATGGACTGGAGAGAACACATCACCGTACCACTTCAGACAGGTATCTTAGGCTGAGATTTTACCCTGCTCCATGGCGCTCGCGCGCGACAAACACAAATGGCATAATCTCCATGCGGCCGCCCGTAGTGTGCGTGCACGGCATGGCGCGACCGCGTTTTGAAAAGCCAAAAAATGTTGTCTTTTCAAGCACGGCCGCGTGACGTGAGCGGGTTCAACCAATGAGGGCGAACCAGCTTCGTGATGCGTCCGCCACGCCTCCAGCTCAGTTCACACGTTGTTGGGCTGCGAGGCTATGAGGTCGGTCGCACGCGCAAGTAATAACCTTATACTCCTCTACTCACAGCAGCATTACCATTAAGCAACATATTGTTGGCTCAGAGGAGGCACGCGTCCACGGCCAACCTTCTCGGCCATTTAAATGCTTGTTTTGTAATATTTATTATTATTTGAATCTGTTTTTTTTTTTTTTTTAATATATATATATATATATATATTGAAGTCCAAAGCAATAAAAAAAAAAAGTTTGCTTTTATTAAAGTGGTTTCGGTGATCGGGGTTTGGGCAATAACGGAAATCTTCCCACGATAACGATATTACGAATTTATTGGCGATTTATGATATTGATCGTGATAAATATAGAATGCTTAAGCCAAATAAAAACCGTATAAAACATAAACTGTGCATTATACATACAGTATATGTTACACATATTCAAAATGTGTTTAAAATTGTGTTCTTGAATAAATCGCGGTTCCATTTTTTTCAGAGGGTATCCAGCAGAATATTAAGCATTTTCGGATAGCATTTAAAAAAAAAAAAACACATGAATTAAAAAAAAAAAAAAAAAAAAAAACTCTTTTTGGAGTTTCTAAAGTAAATATTTGTTCTGTGTGATAATTGACTGAACACAATTAAGGTGATTTTGTATATTTTCCGCCTAGATCTCAGAAAATTCCGCAGTTACAAGGGGGGATCAGCACGAGATCTTCTGCGCGCTTTACGAAACAAGGTGAATTATAAATATATTTTGGTGTCAACTTTTTAACTGTGGTTATATGTCCCTGGGATATGGAATTACAATGCAATATACCATCTTATCCCATGATAAAGTATTCATATTTTCCTATTTGTGTAGTGCTGTCTGCATCCATAGCATAGCCATCTTAAAGCAGCAGTCCAAGCTGCGTTTCATTTTTTATTTTGTTTTTCCCCCCGTTTAATCTGTGCATCAATACACTCCACACAATGATAAGTAATTAGCTAAGTTGCTGATCGATCCGTTCTCCTGTGATTGATTGGCGAAGATTTGTCTCGGGGGCTCACTAAATGGCTGTCGGTGCAGCAGAAGAGGACCAAAGATGCAAAATTCTGTTGGGAAGATCATGTGACCAGGCAGTCACTAGATACAGTTGGTGCACTGCTAGAGAGGGCAGGGCTCAAAAAGGGGTGTGCCAGAGCCTGTTTCAGAAGAGGAAGGGGATGTGACTTTGTAAATGGTTGCTATAGAAACAAAAAATGCTGGTTACATTATATGTCATTTAGAGCTGGTTAAAAAATATGCTACAAGTATTTGATCATAGCACAGAACTGATTTATTAAGAAACCCACACATGTAGGATACTGCTTGGTCTGCAGCTGTAACAGCACAAAACGGACTTAGTAGGCCTTATTCATCCAACTGTAGTCCCAATTGTAGTGAGATCTCAGAAAATCTGTCATCCAAGTCATTGCCACTTTCCAAGCAATGGGCCCTACTACAAATTACTGTAGTGGAAAGATTCTGTTTATTTATTTTAAATCTCCCATTTAGCATTTTCAACTATTCCTCACTGGCCGGGCAAGTTCCTTTTTTTTTCTGCTAATGACCACAAAATATTATTAATCTGTTCGGATGAGCTCAGCCAGTATGCACAGGGAATTTCTGAAACCTTTCATTACTTGCGAAGATTTGGTTTCCTGAAATTCTAATGCATTCATTGTCATTTCACCCTGAATATGCCGAAGTGTGTACACAAACACCGGCTTCTTTTTATGAGGCGCAGACTCTGCTCCTGTTGCAGAACATCCGGGCTCTTCAACTACTTCTCCAAAGGGGCTAAGCCAGAAAATGTTTAGGAGTCGGAAGGGCCACAAGCTTATTGTAATATCATTTAGGATACATTTAAAAACCGGCAAATTATTATTTCCACATTTTGTAAGCATCTATACCATATACCTTGCCTTACATGTGAGATTCAGTGGGAACATCTGCACTTATCTGCCTACGCAGCTAGTACTGTACTAATTAGCAGGAGCAGAGTCCCAGGGCCTCAGCTGAAGAGCTGTCCACTACTCAAATCACCAGCCACAGTGTATCAGCAACATGAATTCACTTGGTTCTACCTGTTTATTTGCAGAAACACCACTACAGAGAGCTGCCACCAGAAGTGCAGGAGACTTTGGGGACCGTCCCCGATGACTTTGTGTGCTACTTTACATCCCGGTTCCCCAACCTTTTGCTGCACACCTACCTTGCCATGCAGACTTGCAGCCGAGAGAGACTATTCCAGCCTTACTATTACCAGGAGCCTTCTGAGCAGGGACCCTGCACTGTGCCTGTGTCTCCGGATGTCGCTTGAGCGTGAGAATGGAGTTTTACAAACCACGCACTGCGTCCTGATCCTCTGGGAGCTGGTCTGCATAGGCTGGGCCTTGAGCAAAAAGACAAAGCATCCAAGTGCCTTAGACTGCCCGTATTCATTATAAGAGAGGCACTACAAAGCAGCCTGGATCCTGAAGTACTGAGAGTATTGTTTTGCCGTTGGATTTTTACAGCACGGCTGGAGGATAAGTGACTTGGTTTTGAAATCTGTTGCACTAGAACATTCTTTACGGTTTTGACAGTCGGCTTCTGAAGGGAGATAGCTTCACGGTTTCACAGCTTAAAAGACATTGCTGACTGCTGCCATTGTGTGATTCAGTTCCCATTAATCCATGTGTTGCCAGAGAGGACTGCAATGGACAGTCCCCTCTAGCAGGAAACAGGTCAGTGACACCGTGACCCTAAAGGGAATACGCAAAGAAATCAAAGCTTTAATGGGATGTAATCTTTCTTCTAAAGATCCATGTTTTCTGAGGCATTTTAGCATCACAAAGTGTTTTTTAATTGCACAGATTCATAAATACGTATACCATTTTAGTCAGGTCAAACCGAATGAGGCTTTTTAGACGGATTTTAGTATCTGTCACGATCTCACTGTATTAGAAACAGACTTGTTCTATGGTTTCTGGGTATAGGTTTTTTGGTGCGCAATCATTTGCCTACTTTACCCAGAATCCTTTGCATCTACAGTGCAGTCCACACTATGATGTTTAAGGGCTTGCAACAGTCGTGAGTTTTCACACTACAAACTTTACTCGAGCCCTGGCTGAATTGGCTTTTAAATGAGATCCAATATTAACTTTCAGTTGATTTGTTTTAGCCATCTTTGGCATCATGAGTAACCATTACGGATACAAGTCTGGAAATATTAATATGGAAACCTTACCAGCGCCGTGGAATTAATCAGCTAATATTTTCAAATAGTATCTCTGTTTGATGCTTGCCTCACCAATCTTTTTATTCTAAAACAGTAGGTTCAACAAATATCTTTATATTTAATAAGAGACTAATGCAGTTTTTATGAAAAATATTTACTATTGTGAAAAAATATATCGGTGGGATTGAGGCGTATGAATTCTGGAGGGTACGTTTTTGCCGCAGTTTAGGATCACAAAGGAAAAGACCCTTTGAGAAGAGAAAAAAAATAGGTCGCTCTTTCATCCCTCGTCAACAAAAAGGTTATACTCAATAATACTACCTACGATCCAATTTATCCGCTAACAGATTTTTAATACAACAGACCAGGAGTGACCAACTCCCGTCCTCAAGGGCCACCAACAGGTCAGGTTTTAAGGATATCCCAGCTTCAGCACATCACTGATTGAGCCACCTGTGCTGAAGCAGGGATATCCGCCCTGTTGGTGGCCCTTGAAGACTGGAGTTGGCCCACCCCAGCAATAGACCATGTAATATCTTTTGTAATGTCTGTTTGTGCCACATTGGTTAATTATTGTGGAAAATACAATCTGGTTTTCATTTTAAAAGATCTTTTTGGAGAAGTGGAGGAATTGGGAACACCTTTTGGTCAGATATAACCCTTTTGAGTCCTTTCCCACTCTATATGGGTATAAAACATATTTTCCTATATGAAGTATTTTACTGGCAGTGCTGCATCTCTAAACATGGGCTTGAGTATTGTAGTAAGAATGAAAGTATTGGATCACAGATTTTTTTTATATGATGCAAGGCTTGTATGCTTTGTAGAAGTAGATTGGGGTTGTATGCTTGTGGGGATGAGGATTATTTTTTAAACGAGCCACTTTTTAAAACGGTTAATAATAATATTTTTATATTTTTTAATGCTGAAGGGATAGTTGTTGAATCCGCTTTTGCCTCCGCAGAGGTTGGGAATATGGTCTGTGTCTGCATGTTTTTGGGGTGATTAAAATATCTCTTCACTGCCCCACTCCCGTAAGCCTTTACATCATCATCTCCTTGTTTGCTGGAGGGTAGGGATATATCACAAATGTGTGGAGAATGTCACATATGTCAACCCACATTGGTCGGGACCGTAAAATGCTCCAGATTTGGGGAGCGCTGGTATGAGATGAAGTTGTATAGGGGACGGTGAGATGGAAGGGGAAAGCAGACTACATACACACTATATAAAATGCAGCACCAAATGTTTTGTGTATGTATGTATGTGTATATATCCAATGTGGCTTTCTCCTGACTCCCATGGAGAAAATAAAGGTATCTGATCAGTGTCAGATTGGGGTGTCAAGGTCCATGGGGAAAAGATTGTAGGGCCATAATGGCAAAGAGAACGCCTTCCACTCACACATACAGAGGCTCATACATGTGTTAACATGTAACTGCATACTGACTAACATCCGCACATACAAACACTGAGTATACTGACCCCAGGGGTTGTCCCAGATATCCGGTGGCCAAGTCCGAGCCTGTATCTGTACTAGTTTATTTTAGATTTAATTTTGCAAAGGTGTATGTGTGTGTAATACTACAAAAATATAAGCATTAACGATCTATTTTACAATCCTGGTACGAATACTGTACGTTTTGCGTTAAGGATTTCTTACAAATGTATTTATTCAAATGTTTTATTTGTATCGACTTCTTTTCCCCCCCCATAACCGGCAATATCATACATTTAACCCATTCAGTGCGCGAGCGCCTGCTAGGCACTGCGTGGCAATACATGGCAGGCTCCTCGTGTGCTGAAGGGTTTAAAGGGACGGAGCATTACTAAATGTCTTTACTGCAGCTTGTGCTGTACATGGCAAGGTTATAACTGGAAAAGAAAGTTAATGCTGTATGTATAAGTGGAAATTGCCTGTTTGTGTTGTTCATATGCATTGCTGTAGTTACATGTGCACCCTTAAAAATGTTGTTTTTCTGGAAATGTTTTTTTTTTTTTTTTTTTAACCCCTTCCGTCTCGAGGCATTTTTACAAGTTCATCAAACTATCTCATATTGTGACATTAAATTATCAGAGGTAACCCACTTGTTTTGTGCCTTATTCCTCAAATGTGCGCTGTTTTGGAGGTTAAAGTAGCCATCACGGTTTGGCAACGCTCCTAGAAAATGGAAAATGTGCCATTATAAAGCTCACTATTACTGGTAATAGCACAATTAAAAACAAATTGTTCTATCTACTTGGCTTCCTTAAACAAATGTAACTATGCTAAAAGCAAATATTTAGATTCTTTGTTTATTTTGAAATTGGGCTCATATTCCTTTCTTTTGTGGTCTCTGGATGGTGGAGTTTTGTCAATCAAGTGTTTTTCTTTATGCCAACAAAGAGAACCAAGTCCCTGGCGCTAAGATAACAATACCAGTCCCAACATATGATCAGAAACCAGTCCTTGTTGGTAGTACGCTCTGTGTGTTGCTGAAAACCAGTCCTGATTCGTTGAATGAGAATCTTTTCAGTTGCTTCAGAAGTTGGTATTCCTGTAAGGAATACAGAGAGAACAGACCATTTCGCAGTATTTCTCTACTTTCAAACACGCTGCACAATACAATTTGCTACTTACAACAAGCCAGCGAATCAAAAGCAGCACAGTGCCTCTTTCCGCCAATCCGGTGAGTGCATCAATGGTGCAGCTGTGTCTTTGAATCCAGCGCAGTCTCAAAACAGGTAACGTACTGTATGCCCAAGATTGAATACAAGTGCATAGTACAGTTTAAAACATTTATTGCCTGCAGAAGACCAACGTTTGTACACTCACATAGTGTTATGTGCCGTTGCAGAATATTGGACTGCCATCCGCAGCACAAGTGTGAGCACGGCGTCTTGCAGCTGGTTTTGGCGTCTTCCGCCTCTCTCCTCACAGTCGCGACTCGAGCTGACTCCTCCCCTAATTACGTCCCTGCAATGCCTGAACTCAAACACCGTGTCCACGGACGATACAAGCCCCACCCTACGCATTTCGTGACGGGCTGTGTCACTTCTGCAGGGGTACCCCAACGAAACGCGTAGGGTGGAGCTTGCAGCATCCGTGGACACTGTGTTCTCATTCAACAAATCAGGACTGGTTTTCGGCTGAGTGTACTACCAACAAGGACTGGTTTCTGATCAGATCTTGGGACAGGTATTGTTGTCTTGGCACCAGGGACTTGGTTCTCTTTGTTGGCATATTCTTTATAGCAGGTTTTGGGAAGACTTGCTTGTGTGACCCTTAGACGGCCAATTCTGTTGGAGGATTGGCTTTACAATCCATTTTTCGGTTTATACCTTTGCTGATGTAATATAATCCAGCGCCTGATGTTATCACTGACACTTCATTGTAATATAAAGCTTGGGTGTTCTCACTGTAGATTTCATTGTATCTATTGTTTTCACAGTACCTTAGGCACGGTCACCCCACAGGTGTTTATTATTAGGGGGAGCGCTTTTTTGTATGTTTAATTTGTTCTGTTGCACACGTGTTTTTTTCTTTATCCCAATACACCAATAAAGACCAGGGGTGGAGGACAGCGAGGGGACTCTGGCTGTGCGAGGACTTGTTGAACACACACTGACATCGCACAAAAAAAAAGGGCATAGGAAATCAAACTTTTCATCTCGCTATGTTTACAAACTAACGTCAAAAATCATTGTAAAATGCATATATACAGATCGCAACGGGCGCCACACTTCCCATTAAGGCCGCATCCATGCTGAGCGCGCGTGAGCGGCGCGATAATGTAAATGAATTGGAGCGTCCATACTGCGCGTGCACAGCCTAAAAGTGTGAAAGCTGTTTTACTATGGATACACTGAGATATACACACCCCCCCCCCTCTTTTTCTGCATATACTGTATACAGATATAGCCAGACTAACTGTCCATTCTTCTTTCTGTGACGCCCAGGCATTCTGAGGCAGTATGCTCATTGAATTGTATGGAAACTCTTGGGGCATCTCTCGGTGTCACATTTTTTTATATATATTATTCTAGACATTTTCTTTATGGTAAAAATAAGGTTGATGGTTTAAGCGTCACAGCCCATTTATCTAAACCACATCAAGAACAAAAGGACCTGTGCTGTGCTGCCCGAAACAACCTGTTTTCTAGCAGGGAACCGTTCCTATAATAAAGTAGCCTGTTTTCTATTGAAGTGCTAAAGGAACCATTTTGTGCTCCAGTTCTTTGGACCTTATGGTGGTGGATGGTTGTTCCTCCTGCACTCTGATGTGCTACGCCAGGCCTGCACAACTCGTAAAGCGAGAACGGCCGAACTGCTCCAAGGAAAAAAAAATTTGGGCCGCACGGGTAAAATCATCGTCATCATCTCTCCTCCAACACCTCATCATCATCCTCATATCCCCCAGAACCCCTCACTATCAACCTTTGCGATACTCCCCATCTGTCTCATACCCCCATCTGTCCCACTCACCCACACACAATACTCCCCCTCCACATCAAACACACAATACCCCCCTGTACACCACACACATCCCACCCCCCCCTCGGGCTCGCGGCCAGGAGGGGGGGGGAGAAGCGGCTCGCGGGAGAGGAGGGGGCAAGCGGGCTCAGGAGGGAGGAGGACGGGGAAAGCCACTGTGGACCGCACAATGAGTGGAGGCGGGCCGCGTGTTGTGCAGGCCTGTGCTACGCACTGTAAGTGAGGAGTACCTCCTCTTACTCCTCCCACATTCTATTGGTATGTGGGAGGGAAATTTGTCTTGTTACATATGTATGTCACATTTTGGTTAAAAAACAAAAAACTTGAGATTGACCCCCTTAACCATGTCACTGCCATTGGTACACTTTGCCCCTAGGAGGGACTTACCCCTTAACCATGTCACTGCCCATTGGTACACTTTGCCCCTAGGAGGGACTGACCCCTTAACCATGTCACTGCCCATTGGTACACTTTGCCCCTAGGAGGGACTTACCCCTTAACCATATCACTGCCCATTGGTACACTTTGCCCCTAGGAGGGACTGACCCCTTAACCATGTCACTGCCCATTCGTACACTTTGCCCCTAGGAAGGACTTACCCCTTAACCATGTCACTGCCATTAGTACACTTCGGCCATAGGAGGTGCTGCCTTGTGATTTGTCACCTTTAAAACTTATAGATGATGTATTGTATATATAAATCCAATAAAAAATAACATTTTCCTTTGCTATGATTTACGGCTGGGACTGTAAATGACAATCAGGCTGGTTTGCTACCCCACATTTCTAAGGTAATTATGCACAGACCCTGCCTGTCACAGAACCAGTTAGGAAAGGGGACTGGATAAAGCAGAGATATGGGAGATAAAACGAACCTCATGTTACAATGTTTACACACTGCGGCTGTGCACTGTAATAGATACTTTGTGTAATTATACAGAGCAACATGTTCATTTTCTAGGGGGTAGCCCTAATTCCCCCCCTAACATTAAATATTACTTTAACCCCTGCAGTGCCAGAAGGGCAATGTGTTGCTCTAGCGCTGCAGGTGTTAAAAGGCAGCTATTGTGACTATCATTCACCACATGTGCCTGCAGTATGTAGGGGGGATATAGGTTAGCACTATAAACAATCATTGCAATGTCTTTATTGTGCCTTTTTGTTTAAATTCCTTTTTTACATTGTACATCAGAAGCCAAATGACTTTAGCTCATAATAATGTTCTGTATGTGTATGTGCTCTATATGTACTGTATGTGTTTGTGCTGTATATGTATGTGCTGCATGTTTATAACGCAACTGGTTGGCATTGGGATTATTTGTCATAAATACAAAACAGTGTGTGATTTTGCTCCCGCCCGCCTAGTTTCCAGACTTCACGTCCCCGGCCGCACTGATCTTTGCTCTCTGCCCACGCCCTATTACATGGAGACCGGGAAACTGAAACTGAGATAGGGGAAGGGAGGGGCCTCGGACCCACCGCTGCACATCCTGCTGAATGCCTGTCTCTCTCCTAGGCGTAGTCTCACTGAGCTCCGGTTAGTAATATTGCCACTGATACCCGATTCTCATGCAGGGGGCATTGCCACTGATACCCCATTCTCCTGCAGGGGGCATTGCCACTGATACCCCATTCTCCTGCAGTGGGCAGTGCCACTGATACCCCATTCTCCTGCAGTGGGCAGTGCCACTGATACCCCATTCTCCTGCAGTGGGTAGTGCCACTGATACACCATTCTCCTGCAGTGGGCATTGCCACTGATACCCCATTCTCCTGCAGTGGGCAGTGCCACTGATACCCCATTCTCATGCAGGGGGCAGTGCCAGTCCGGTTCAACGGAGATTGACATTTATCAGTATGCAGTAGTACCCCCCTCACCCTGAGCTCTGGCAGACTGGTCTGGATATAGGAAGCTGGGACACCCCAATATCTTCAGACTGATTTCCTAGCAGCCCAGGTAAGAGATTGTCACAGGATTCCTGTTCCATACACATGTTGTGTTTATTTTAGTGGCTGTTACATGGTCACTCTCCCCTTCATGCTGGAATCCTCACTCACTGAGAGGATGTTGGCCTGGCATTATCTGTCCTTAGCAGCAGTATGAGCCTGCATTCTGCAGAGGAGAGGCGCCCCGTTGCCCATTTCTCCCCATAGTTTCAGCACCCACTGATTTCTGAAAATCGTAGTATTTTTTTTGTTGTTGTTGTATGTATTCACACACATATACGGTGCAGGATTTTTGTCACTTTATCTATACATTGGCAAAAAAAAAAGTTTGTGAACCCCTTAGGATTTTTCACATTTCAAACCTAAAAGGTTATTAGATCTTAATCTAAGTCCTAATAATAGATAAAGATAATCTTATCAAACAAATGACACAATCACTTTTTCAATATTTTTCCACAAATGATTAAACGTTCAATTTCCATGTGTGAAAAAGTATGTGAACCTTAGGATTCAGTACCTGGTGGCGCCCCGTTGAGCAACAAGGACTTCACCTAAGCGTTTCCTGTAACTGCTGGTCAGTCTCTAAAAAGGCTACTGCCCCAGTGCGTGCGACGGGGTGCCTGGCAGCGCTCGTTCCCTGTATCAGAGCGATCTGACGGACTCCAGGCAACTCGCGATGGGGTGGCGGGGCCGCGGCCATGACATCACGCGGCTGGTTCGCCCTCATTGGCTCAACCGCCACCGTGATGAGGCCACTGCTCAGCCGCCGCGCCAAAAACAAAAATCTTGTCTTTTGGCAAAGGCGGTCGTGCATCACACACACGCCGACTGGTCCTTGAGCTGAAGCGAATGTGGGTCATGCAGCAAGACAATGATCCCTCAAAACCGATGTTGGGCTTCATCCCTGGTGGCTGCGATGGCGTGCGAGCTGCACACCAAGTACAGCCCTCCACAGCCCCCGTAGAGGCTGTAACTTGGTGTGCGGCACGCACGCCATCGCAGCCACCAGGAATGAAGCCTAACATCGGTTTTGAGGGATAATTGTCTTGCTGCATGACCCACTTTCGCTTCAGCTGAAGGACAAATGGCTTGACATTCTCCTCTAGAACGTTCTGATACAATGGCAAGCCGTCCTGAGTCAGCAAAGCAGCTCCAACCATTACACTTCCACCACCATGCCTTTGACTTGTCTGTCCAGAGAACAGTGTCTTTGGATCATCTATGTGCTCTTTGGTGAACTTCAGAAGGCCAGCAATGGTTTCCTCCTGGCAATCCTTCCATGAGCACCATTGTTGTTCAGTCTTTTTCTTTTGTTGAGTCATAAACGCTTACATTAGCCAAGGCGAGAGTGGCCTGCAGATCCTTGGATGTTACTCTGGGGTTCTTTGTGACTTCCTGGATGATTTGCGGATTTGTTCTTGGAGAGATTTTGGTAGGACGACTGCGCCTGGGTAGCGTCACTGTGGTCTTACATTTTCTCCATTTGACAGCCCCAAATCCTTAGAGATAGTTTTGTAACCCTTCCTAGACTGATGAGCATCAATAACTGCTTTTCTGAGGTCCTCAGATTTCTTTTGATTGTGGCATGACGTGTTTCCACACACCTGTACGGTGAAGACCAAACTCACGTTTCTGATCTTTTATAGAGTAGGGCCTCCCAAACTCTCACCTGAGACATACCTAATTATTTAAACACCTGATTGGCATTATCCCTTTAATTTAGCTGGGGGGGAAAGTGATGCGGCGCGTCGTGACGTCAGAAGACACCGGACACCAGGCGGGGGGGGGGGGGGAAGAGAGCAGGCACCCCTGCCTTAAGGTTGGAGGAAAGGAGATTTCACCAGCAATAAAGCAAATGTCTCTTTACAGTAAGGGCAGTTACAATGTGGGATTCATTACCCAAGGAGACTGTGATGGCAGATACCATAGATATCTTCAAAAAAAGGTTGGATGTCTTTTTAGAAAAGAAAGGTTTACAGGGATATACCCAATGAGAAAACATGGGAAGGATGTTGATCCAGGGAGTAATCTGATTACCAATTCCTGGAATCAGAATGGAATTTATTTTCCCTTTATGAGATATCATTAGATGATGTGTCACTGGGGTTTCTGTTTGCCTTCCTCTGGATCAATATACTGTAAGTACGGATACAGTATAGGGTAAAGTGTCTGTCTTAATTTAGCGTAGGTTGAACTTGACGGACGTATGTCTTGTTTTTCAACCTCATCTACTATGTAACTATGTAGCTATAACTATGTAACATAGGCTAAGAGTTGAGAAATATTGCCCTGAATATAAAATTAACTGGTAAATGCAGTTTACTGTCCTACAATTTGTACTAAAAAGAGCAATAACTGCAGCCTTTGTTTATGAACAGTATATGCCCCCTAACCCTTTAAAGTGCCTTCAATACATGTAGTCCTCCCTCTCTCTTGGGGCTATTAAGGTAATAAAGGGGTTAATTGCCTTAATTGGTTAACCGGGTGGGATCACTCTGGTATTGCCCCTCCAAATCATGACATTGGATTTCTTGTGACCACTGAGGTACACAAAGGGAGATAGAACGGTATATATAACTCCACCCAATGTTCTAGAAGCAGATTCCTTGGAGTTACCGTTAGAGGGCCTCACTGTGAGTCCTGTGTATATGTTTAAGTGTATAGTTATGTGTATTAAGAATGTCCCCCCTTTTTATCTAAAGCCCTCTCCCGCCTTAAACTTTTCTCACTGACTGCCCCACACCTCTGGAATGCCCTTCCCCTCAATGTCCGACTAGCACCCTCTCTATCCACCTTTAAGGCCCATCTTAAAACGCACCTGCTTAAGGAAGCATATGAGTAGCTCTATGGCCGATAATTTACACCTCATACATAAACCTTGGCCCCTTGCAGACACACTTACCAGCACGCCCTCCTACTGTCTCTGTACGTTCTTCCTACCTACCAATTAGATTGTAAGCTCTTCAGAACAGGGACTCCTTTTCCTAAATGTCACTTTTATGCCTGAAGCACTTCTTCCCATGACCTGTTATTTATATTATTTGTTATTTATATGATTGTCACGTGTATTACTGCTGTGAAGCGCTATGTACATTAATGGCGCTATATAAATAAAGACATACATACAAACATGTCCTGTCACTATTTATTGTTTTCAGGTAAAAAATATGCCCTATATAGTTAACGCCCATAGTAATGGCCCAAGATTGTTCTCATGTGGGAAGAGGAGTAAGCGTGTGCTCAGCAGGGGCTCCCAAGAGTAGTAGCTCCTGAAGCCTGATTGGTCCTGTCCCACCGGAAGGTCCTTAGCACACTACCGATCCGATATATATGGACGAGGAAGGCCGTACACAGTAACGGGATAATGATCCTAGAGAATAGTGTCTGTTCCCCAACATGGGTCCACCCCGAGCTACGGCATTATTGATGCTATGTCAATCTAATCAATACTAATGGAAACAAGCAACAGTACCCCCACCGCCCCTTCCCACCCCCAGCATAGGAGTGAGAGCTACCAGGGGAAGAAGCACAGAGTAACCATATTGTTTGCCACCAGTTAATAGAGATAGTGAAAAGAGATGACGCTCGCTCTGTACTGAACGGGTGCTACCCAAGGACTCATGCTTCCTAGGAAGACATGAACAATCTAGAAGCCCGTAGTTGACCTATCCGCTAGAACATGTAGACTTGGAGCCTACTATAGAGGAGGATAAACCATGATCTGCTATCAAGGTTATAACAGGTGGTATAGATCTATACAAAATCTATCGATTCAGATTGAGGGTCAGATTGACCTAATTGATAGCAGAGTGAATGTGATGTATATCGAGAATCAGATCTCCCTGGTCAGAGACACTTACAATAAGGTAGATGATTGGCGTGTAGATACATGTTATAAATACTGTATCAATGTAATTTAACTTAAAATAATTTTAATAACACAAAATTGAATAACACAAATGGTTAAATGAATAAATAAAAAGAGGGCCGCAGTAATCATGTGTGGCTAGTTTTGGATGATCTTACGGATTATTTAAATATAATTAGTGTCTATCTGAATATACAATTAAGGGATTTTTTCCACCAGTTAATATCTGAAGTGAAGTCTGTCTTTGTATGTAGACCATTATGAACGGCTATGAATAAAGCTCTTGTTTGTACAGCTTCCTGGCGCCCATCATCATTCTATCTGCATATCCACGCCCAGCCTGCACCGACCCAGCACCTGGCCAGGTCTGAGAGACTGAGCCCAGCCTGCACCGACCCAGCACCCTGACACGGTATGAGAGACTGAGCCCAGCCTGCACTGACCCAGCACCTTGAACAGGTCTGAGAGACTGGGCCCGGCCTGCACCGACCCAGCACCTTGAACAGGTATGACAGACAGAGCCCAGCTGGCACTGACCCAGCACCCTGACACGGTCTGACAGACTGAGCCCATCCTGGACTGACCATTATCCTTAATCGCCGTTATATGTGACCTCACCCACCCCCTTTAGTTTATTGGCTAAAAGTTTATCCGCTTTGTTACAATTGTCGTAATATCGTTGATTAGTCCATTTCAGGGCCTTCTCAACATCTAGCTGCATCTGTCTCAACTCTGATCTGGCAGTGCCCAAGGCTTTATATATATATTTTTTTTATGGGTTTGCTTTATGCAGTTATTCCAGATTCGTAACTTTATCTGTTCTTTATATATTTTCAATTTGGCCTTTTTTCTGTAGAATGCTATGGAGATAAAATTACCCTAATTTGTAGCCTTATGGGCTTCCCAACGCATTGCCGGAGATGAGACTGAGCCTTTGTTGAGATTCAAATATTCCTCTAAGGCCTGTTTAATTTTGTTCTCTATTTCCAGATGGTTCAAAACTGAATCATTTAATCTCCAGTGAAAGGAGTTAGTTTTTACAAATGGTAGGGTGAGGGTCAGGTTAATAGGCGCATGGTCTGACCAAGTGATAGGTCCAATATCAGATTTTAAAGAGGCCTGCAGAATATGTTTTGTAACATTGAGGAGAGGAATAGAATGTATAGTCCCTCTGGCCCTGATGTTGTGCCCTCCATACATCTATCAGCGAGAAATCCTTTATTATACCCCTGAATTTTTTCCCTGTTTTTAAAACCTGAGCTGTGTGCGTCTGACCTGGGGTAGAAGATCTATCTACTTCGGGATTAGACGCCATATTCAGGTCTGCCCCTACAATCATAGAGGACAAAAAATTGGGTTCAATTGTTTCTAGGACTGATTTCAGAAATTCCGTCTGGTTCTCATTTGGCAAATACAGATTGATTAGAGCAATTGCTGAGCAAGAAAGTGAACCATACAAGAAATCTACCCTCTGGGTCAGTGACAACTTTTTCTGCGTTAAAGGGGATTCCTTGCCGGATCAAAATCACCACCCCTCATTTCTTGCTGCTGAATGAGGAGTAAAATGCTGATGGAAAAACACTTCTAAATGTATTGGGGGGTTCGTGAGCACCAAAATGTGTCTTCTAGAAGAATATTATATCACGGGGGGGGTGAGGGGGGCATGGGAGAGGGGGGATAGGGTACAGGGGGAGACAACGGGACAGGGGGGGGAGAGATTAACCTCTCATCTAAGGGGAAAATCTTAAACAGTTCAAACCTTTTCACACTACTACAAAACATTTTTATGGCACTTCTAAACACTACAAGGAGTCAGACTCTTGAATCAACATAACAAGGAAACTTATGGGGACCGTCTAAATAAAGAATCCGGGGCTGATCAATATAAATTCCCCCCTTAAGGTGGGTGGGGGGGGGGGGGCTCTTGACCTCCTAGTATTCTTCTCTCATCCGAGAACCAAGAATCAGGACGACCCGCTCAATATAATAAATAACGGGGTTTGGAGGAATATCAATATCACCTATAGGGCAGGGGCTGAGTGAATGGGCTCAGAGAACGAGCATAGATCGCGTCTAGCCCACGTCCGCCCCACATCAGACCCGTACTCAACATACAGAGAATTCAAATTATAACAGTAACATAATATATCTAGCTATTCTAACTCCCCACTAGTGGGGCTCTTGGCCATCCAAAGTTCAACTCCCTTCCGACTACACGATGTCGGATACAGCCCGCTCAATATTTTTAACAAAACAATAACTGGAAAGTACCGATCAGACCTGAAAATTCTGCTGAGTGGGGCCTCGCATCCGGGTTTCATCCAGAGAACTGTCCCAGTCCCAAGCCGCAGGTATATGCCGTCCGACGAAACAGACCCAACACCCGGGTCCCTCAGCGCCACCCATGGGGAACACAAAATACACCCCTAGAAGCCTCTCTGGGTCTCAACCACAGACACATCCCTCGGTCCCCACCACAACCTCCCTCACCCTCACACAACCCCTGCACCCACACATCCCACCCCGTGGAGAAAGCCGGTATCCCAAGGATCGACTCCATTGCTGGTTTGCCTCCTCGCGTCCAGACGTACAGGCCTCAGGATCCGAATCCTCAGTGGAGCAGCCATCTTTTGTCAGGTGAGTGGAGCGGGGTCGGTCCCTCTCTCTTCAGATCCGGTTATCAGCGAGAAGCTAGATCTGATTGAATATCGGCGAGAAAGTTAGATAAAGTTAGCCTCTCAGATCTTTGGGCACTTTGCCCTGCCAGCCTCTCTGAGGCCCTGATCAGTCCAGCACCACGCTCCGTTCTTTGGGCCCTTGGTGGTTCTCTATTCTGGGGGGGGGGGTGGAGGCATCAGACCCAACGCACGAGCGAATTGATCTATCTCGTCTGGATGTTTGACAGAGAGATGTTTCCCGTTTTTTAATCACAATAAGTCTAAACGGGATTCCCCATCTATAGGGCACCCCGTTTTCCCGTAGAAGCGGGGTCAGAGGTCTAAATTCACGACGTCTTCCAATAGTCACCCTGGGCAAATCATTAAATATTTGCAGAGGTTCATTCTGGAAGTAGATGAAATTCTTCTCTCTGCAGGCTCCAATTATCCTTTCCTTGGCAGAATAAGTATGAAGCCGTATGATAACATCTCCCCTGCGTTTCGGGTCGTCTGACATAAGACACAACGCCCGGTGAGCCGGATCAATTTCCAGGTCTTTTTCCTCTAAATGCTTGCATATGGTGTTAAAATGTTATTATTAGATGGGGCCGAAGGAGGTCAGGGAGAACCGTTTCCGGGATATTGCAAATCCTCAAGTTTTGTCTACGGTCTCGGTTTTCTTTATCCTCAAGACCCTCCATAAGATAAAATCCTGCGCCTGGGTCAGGAGATTAATTATCATCCGCCGCCATCTGTAGTTGTAGGGCTTCATCTAGTTTGGCTTCCAATTCTGTTGTCCTCAGGGAGAGGCCATTTATTTCCTCCTTCAGTTTGGCAACAGCAGCTTTCAGATCCAGCTGTAGAGACTGATGCAGCTTTTCATGCATTGCTGTGAGGAGCTCTTCTAGATAAGTGCGCGTGATTTCGCCCTCCGCATCCAAGCCTCCAATTGTCCGATCTCGGCATTTGTTTGGTGAAGCGTGCGACCCGACACCATCTTGCTCTCCAGCGGCCGTGCCCGATTTGTGTTGCAGCGGCGAGAAATATCGTGAGACACCCTGACTAGGCGGCTTTTTCGTTTTGTTAGACATGTCGGGAGGTTTAGCTACGTGGTTCCCTTGTGTAGCGTGAGAAAGCTGTAGGGGAAATTAGCTTATGAACGTTTAGGCTATGAGGGTCCCGGAAGCTCCCTCTCTATCCGACCATTCCGGTTGACGTCACCGGAAGTCCCCTCCAATATATTGCATTTTTAAGACAAGCGGTAACCATATTAAGCACTGAAGCAGCAGATTGCTTAAAATACGTAATATTCCCAACCATTTTCATTACAGTATCCTATAATTATATTGTGAAATTCTGCAGAATCCCAATCCTCTCTCCCCGTTTTTACTAATACAGCTGCTTCCCCCCCCCCCCCCCTCCCCCCCCCCTTTTTTCCCCCCCCCCCTCCCTCCCCCCCCCCCCCCCCCACACCTTGTTTTTACTCACATCCTGTCGTCTGTACCCAGCCGGTGATGCAGCAGGGCCCACCAGGGCGGCAAAAACAGGAAGTTGGGTGTGACTTCCTGCTGGGCCTAACTTGCGTGTCTCCCCCGCCGGGTAGGTTTCTGACAAGCAAATTGCACGGGATCCCTTTAGGGATACCCTCGGGACCCAGGTTGAAAAACACTGGAGTATAGTGTAACATTGATGCCTCACTGATATGAGACTAGTCCTTTTCTATGCGTAGGAAACTAAATCAAGCTTCTACAATTATTGCTTTCACCAGCCAATCAGATTTCCAGATTTAATTTCACTGAACATGTTTTCCCCTCATACAGATTCCGAATTAACACCGGCTGTGCAAAAATGGGTAAGTGACTAAGATTTTATGAGAGCTAGTTTACTACAGGCATACCCCGCATTAACGTACGCAATGGGTCCAGAGCATGTATGTAAAGTGAAAATGTACTTAAAGTGAAGCACTACCTTTTTTCTACTTATCGATTCATGTACTGTATTGCAATCAGTATATACGTGCATAACTGATGTAAATAACGCATTTGTAACAGGCTCTATAGTCTCCCCGCTTGTGCACAGCTTCGGTACAGGTAGGGAGCCGGTATTGCTGTTCAGGACGTGCTGACTGGCGCATGCGCGAGCTGCCGTTTGCCTATTGGGCGATATGTCCTTACTCACGAGTGTACTTAAAGTGAGTGTCCTTAAACCGGGGTATGCATGTATTTATTATTTATTTTAAAGCCTATATTTGGTTGATACGCAGGGTGAACGTCTTAGGTCTTTTAATATTCCTATGCCTCCCAAAAAATATAGCAATAGTGCAGCACCCAATTATTTGCACATCTATACAATTTTGGAAGGGTTTACTTAACCACAATATTCTTAAAGCTGCAGTTCAAGCAATATCATAAATGTGTTTTTTTTTTATAAAAAAATTAGTTCTGTACTGTGTGAAAATACTTGTAGCATTAAAATTTTTTAAATATAAGAATTTGTATGTATTCTAATGTAACAAACATTTTTGTTCCAATAGCAAAGTCCCATCCCCTTCCCCTTCTGAAATAGCATCACATTTTTGAGCCCTGCCATCTCTAGCAGTGAACCAATTGAATCTAGTAACAAAAGAAAAGAAAAAAGCGCAAAACCCATAGTGCAGTATGATCAGGTTTATATAGAGAAATATGGTAATCTCTATATAAACCTGATCATACTGCACTATGGGTTTTGTGCTTTTTTCTTTTCTTTTGTTTCTACAGTTCTTATCCGGACCCGAGGGTTGGATCCGTTCAAAGAAGCAGCATTTCTCATATACTGACTAAACTGGACTCTATTGTTTTATATATGATTATTGAGGTTTCATAATATTGGGAGAATTATACCCTAAATTTATAGTATATTGTACACTTTTTGTAACCTCAGATTAGAGCGCTAGCTGAATTGTGCATCATATAACTTTATACACTATAAGGGACCCATTCCCTATAATTAATATCCTATAACCTTATTTACAGTATTAGGAAATATCAGCACCATTGTTTGTCTCAATTGAATGTAGTGGCTGCCTGGTCACATGATCTTCCTCACAGAACTTTGGCTGTCAGTGCAGCAGAAGAGGACCCAAGATGCATTTAGTGAACCCCCAGCCAAATTTCAGCGATCGATTATAGGAGAACGGATCGATCAGCAACTTAGCTAATCACTCGTCAGTGTGAAGATTGTATTGATGTACATATTTAATGACTTTTTTTTTTTTTAACGACAGCTTGAACCTTAGCTTTAATACTTTTCCAGTAGTTTATCTGTCCATTTGGATTAATCCAACTTGTAAAATGAATTGTGACGGAAAAGGGCATTTATTTCAGCCACAACCTCCTAATTTCAAACGCAACCTCTATGTAACGGTTCCATAAACCTCAAATGATATCTAAAAGGGTAATATGGACTAGCTAGTAATTTGTATTGGTTTGTCAGAGACATAATAATAGACTGCTGATTAGTTTCCAAAAAGTGATGGGATAAAAATATGAGTGTTGGACAAACCGCTATATCTTTTTGAAGATTTACACAAAATAATATAGTCTGTATTTGGTAAAAGACACCAAGTCATTTTAAGTCTGGATATTTGTTTCCAAATGATAACTGCTGGAGATATCGGCATAAAAGTGGTGATCTGCTTCATAAAATGATGGCAAGGTTATTACATATTATTACATCCTCTATTCTTTTTAGTAGGCATAATTTGCCAAATCCATCACCCCTCTCATGCTGAGATTAAATTGAACTTCCTTGTTTACTATGCAAATTAAAAGATTACCATGGCGAAAATGGAAACCATCTGTTCTGGACCGTATTCTGTATTGTCCATAGCAGCCGCTCTGGCTGTTTTAGACCCAAAATCTTAATTGACGTTTGTGTATTGATTTTCTTATTCCTTTATGTGTGTGTGTATTTACAGTTTATCTTGTACAAATGAATAACATATATATTTTTAAAGAACCTATATTTATGTGTTTTAGATTACAAAGCAATACCCTTGGATGACTGGACTGAAAGCCATGTTAGTGACTGGTTGCATTCGATACGAATTAAGAAGGAATACGTTGATAAACTGTTTGACGAGGAAGTATCTGGACCCGTGTTAAAAGGAATTGATGAAATGTTTTTGAAAAATCTTGGCCTGAAACAAGGGCCAATCCAATTAATAATCAAAAAGAGAGATGAACTGCTCTCAGAAGAAAAGACCACTACAGCTGGTCCAGCCTTAGATAATACACAGGCCGGTCAGTCACAGCAAAACGTTGTTGATGAAGACACGGTTTCAACAAAAGCTGTTATGGACCCTCCAAAAACTTTGGAAACTACAGCTACTAATTTAGGTGACTCACAAAACACTACCCAGAAAACAAAGTCACATTCTCCGGCAAATATTCAGCTGAATGAAAAGAAGCGAGGAGATGTAACCGATTGTGACACGGGAGAAAATACACCACAAAATCTAGCAGGGCCGTTGGCTACCAGTCATTTCCGACCATTTGATAAAGAGAATATTAACTTTAGATATGTGAAAAACCAAGTCCTTTCACCTGAAACAGGGATAATAGATCTAATTACCCCCTGCCATGAGTACAAATCATTTGATATTGCGGCAACACTGGATAGAACCAGGCTCCAGGCAAAATTTGCTTATGAGGTTATTCGATTTGGTGCTGCCTGCATGAATGTGCGAACAAATGGTACAATACATTTTGGCGTCAGGGACAGTGTTAACAACAAAAAATGGCAACATGGACAAATAGATGGGATTCCAGTAAGTGACAAAGATTGGTATGTTGATGCATTAGATCACATTGAAAAATGCTTTAATCAACCAGAGCAGGCTGCTGCAAGATCCTGTATTCGCCCCCCTAAATTTATTGAAGTGATTGAGAGGGAATCTGGGGAACAAAGCTTTGTTGTTGAAGTTGACATCGAGTCACATTCAAGTTTCGTAAAAGGAAAGGTGTTTCAGGTGAGTTTACCAAAGTTTAATGAAAAAACCAATAAAATTAACCTTGAAAAGAAGGCATTTTATCAAAGAGTGGGAGCAAAATCCGAACCGGTCAAAGAGGAGGATAATGTTGCATTTATTCAGGGCCTTCAGGGCGTAGATTTACAGAGGGAAAAGGCGGAGTCGAGAACCGTTTGTGATATCAAAGCCCCTGAAAATTTGAGACGGAAACTTTTACCACTAACTGGGGGTAAGAAATATATGGACGACACCCTGTGGTACATACTTGTGACAAACAAATGTGAAAACAACCATCTAAAGAATCTCGACTTTCTAATGCGCTTAAATATTTTTTGCGTTTTTGATTTTGACGCAGATTCTGACGAGACGGGACTATGTTCAAAGTACGAAGTACACCATGCAAGAAATATTCATTCATTGATGAGCTATTCCAATGAAAGTGGAATGAGCGTAAGTGAACTTAAGAAGCACCTTGGCTTGTTTGATCAAACCAGCTGGATATTTTGCAATGGGCGCAGCAATTTTAGGGGGGGAGATGCGCCATGTGATGAAAATACTTGGATCAGGACCAAAAAGAAATATCTAAAGAAGACCGTTTCTTTAATCTGCGATTACATTTTTCCAAAAGGGAGCTTTGTTGTTATTTTCCTATTGTTTTCACCAGTGGAAAAACCCATTGTGGATGCTTTTCATGAATTCTATTCGGAAATTAATGGTATGGATGACATCATTTGTATTGCAGAGAGCAAGGAACATTATGAAAAATGGGCCAGCCTGGCACAAGCTTCTTGTAACATGGAAACGCTTGAGCAGAGGAGTATCGTTGGCGTGCAGTTAAGTCACATCGATGCCACTGTTCAGAATATGTTCCCTTCGGCAAATTCTAGTAGGAATCTGCCGGTTTCCTCAAAGGGAGTGTGCATTCTGGAAACACCTGCAGAAGAAAGAATGCATTCACTTGAGATACTATGTGTAAATGAATGTAACAATCAAAATCTAGATCTTTTGAACAAAGAAGAAGTAAAGGAAATCGAAGGTACTTTCTATCGTGGTGGCAAAATCAGCTGGAAACATTTTTGGCTTGCAGACGAAAAGAAATGTGGAGACTTTATCGAGCGTGACGCATGTAGAGAGGTTCAAGACATTTTAAATGGAATTTTACACGAAAACACAGTCCGACTTCCGGCCGCTAGAATAAAAATAGCACATCACCCAGGTAGTGGAGGAAGCACTGTAGCACGACAAGTTCTTTGGAAAAATAAGAGAGAGTTCAGGTGTGCTATAGTGAAGTCATCATGCTCTGTCTCAACAGTCTGTGAGCATGCTGTTAAATTGAGAGAATATGAGGAAGAAAATGCGAACGTATGTCTACCAGTTCTTCTCCTTGTTGAAGACTGTGAAGAAGAGTATCTTGATGATTTGAGGCATGATTTAGGTGAAGCTATGGTATATAAAAAATTTAATTATTCAAAACGACCATGTTTCATCCTCCTGAGCTGTAAACGATCAAATGCCCCAGAACATCTTTGCAAAGCTTCCCCACTTGAAACTGTTCCAATCACTCACCAGCTAAGTGGAAAAGAAAAAAAACTATTTGCCGCCAAGGCTGAAGAACTTGAGAAAGAGTTTCCATGCTCTGATTTTATTATCACATTTGTTTTAATGAGTCGAGAATTTAATGAACAGTATGTGACAAACTTTGTTCAGCATGTCATGCACGGCATTGACCACTCGGCACATGTAACTCGATTGATGAGGTATGTTGCATTACTGAATTGCTATGTTCAAAATTCTCATGTTTCTGTATCGCATTGTGAGGCATTCTTAGGCCTTGGAACACATACAAAAGATCAGCAAAGCAGGTTAAGGCAGTGTAATTTCAAAAGTTGCTTAAGCGAGCAGGCAAATCTTATATTCATGGAGTTGAGAGAAACTACCACTTGGATATCCTCCATTCATATTATTCATCCCTTGGTTGCAAAGGAAGTTTTAACCCAACTCTCAGGAACACGTCCTCAAAGTCAAATTGCTATGGATCTTCTCGAGGAAAAAGTTCTTCTCCAGCACAGATTTGGCCGAGATGAGTTTATAAAGTTCCTTCGAGACTTGTTTTTACGACGTCATAGAAAAAGCAGGGGCGATAATGTAGACAGCTTTTTTTCACCGCTTATTGAACATGTGTGTGAAGTTGAAAAGGACACAGGGAAAGCCATTAAGCTTTTAGAAGCTGCTTATGAACGTTTTGATAAAGATCCATTCTTTGCACAACAGCTTGCTAGGCTGCATTATAAATATGAAAAGTTTGAAGATGCAAAGAAATGGGCAGAAACTGCTAAATTACATTTGCCACATGATTCATTTATTTTGGATACAGAAGGTCAAGTGTACAAAAAATGGCTTAGTACCATAATGGACAAAAAGAAAAATGACCTTACTCCTGCAGAAGTTATACAATTGATTGAAATTGGGATTAAATCCATGGAGTGTTTCAGAGCAGCAGAAAAAGCTGCCAAGTCTGAGATGGACACTATGAATAACTCTGGGTACTTTGGAGAAGTAGATGTTGGGTGCCGTTTATTACAAATGCTTTCATCACGGGACATATTTCTGAAAAACAAAGAAGGAGAGAGTACAGAGCTTTTACGCTACCTTTTGTCAGACTATATACCTGAGGAAATCGAAAAACCTTGGTATAAGCTTCATGGCCATTTAAAAGGGTTGTACAACAATATTTACAATGCCCTGGGGTGGATTGCCGATGATGTAGGTTACTTTCAGAGTGATAAAATTGACACTGGAGAGCAAACCACCCAAATAGAAGAATCTGTACACAGTCCAAGAAAATGGTTATTGAGAAAAACAGAGGTATTTGCAAAGTTTTTCAGTTCAGCGCTCTTAACGTCGTACAATAATTTAGAACCTGAAAATGAATTGGTTCGAAAGATGAACATTTACAAACTTGGTGGTGGGAGTACAACAACAATTCTTTCTCTGCTGTCCGATTCAAGAGATGACAGATCATCGATAAAACTGGAAAAAATAATAGATCTTTATCCACAAGATATTACACAAGAACGGTTTGATGACACTGATCTCATCAACTACATAATGTGCCATATAGCATTAGGGTGTGTGTGTCCTGGTTCTGCAAAAATTTTATCCTTTCAGAAAGTACGTGAACTTAGCAAGAGATTTCTAAACCAACGAAAAACATTTCCTCCAAGTGCCTATCTTTTGATTTTTCTGCTTTACTGGCCTGATGACAAGGTTGACAAAGAGCCAAATACAAATAAAGACAATATTTTAACCTCTTCACTTCAAACCGCGAAAAGACTGCATGAAATAAGAATTAAAAATGTTGCAGTAAGGAAAAAAAGATCAAATGTACTTTTCTTTCTTGGACAGGGCAATGGACTTCAAAAGATCATGTATAGAAGTAAAATTGAAAAGCAGATTGGAGGTCCTTTAAATGAACGGAGATTGAGGTGGGAGAGTGGAGATGTGTGGGAAATGGACAGTGTACATAGGCTGTTAAAAACAGTTCTTGGATGGACAGAAAATGGAAGGCTTTACGCACATGGACACTGCAAAAAACAAAAGATTGAAATAGTGCCTTTAAACAATTCGTCAGTGCCTCATGGAAATGAAAATGTCACATTTTACCTGGGATTTTCATATATTGGACTTGTTGCGTACAATATACAGGTACAAAAATAAAATCTGCTGGCGCTGCAAATGTTCATATTGAAAGTACATTTTTTACTTGAACTATACCTTTTTAAATGTTAAAGCAATGTCCTAATTGTATGCGGAAATGTGTATAAGCTTACCATTACAATGCATATGTAATGCTTGCAAATGGCCATGTCCTTGCTAGTATAAAGCTTGCATATTTAGGATAAAAAAGAAGGCAATTCTGGAACTAATTAACCTTTTTTCGGTACCAGAATATCACGAGGTAGCAATCGCATAGTCTTGATGGAGACTCCACTTTCATTCCAATCGCCTTCACCGCTCCAGAACACGATCTTCCTTGAAAAAATTAGCAATAATGACACGACGTTCCCTGAAGTGATTAGTTTACATTGTGCAAATGATTATATATTTGTCATATATTTAACAATTCTTGTCAATATACAATAGATTAATAAACCTCTCATATCATACTGCAATATCTTGTGTGACTCGTTCAGAAATAAAAAAGTGAACCCCCACAGAGGGGAGAAAGGGCCTGTGCTGTGTGCACAACCACTATTGACAGAGTACAGGCATACCCCGGTTTCAGGACACTCACTTTAAGTACACTCGCGAGTAAGGACATATCGCCCAATAGGCAAACGGCAGCTCGCGCATGCGCCTGTCAGCACGTCCTGAACAGGAATACCAGCTCCCTACCTGTACCGAAGCTGTGTGCAAGCGGGGAGACTATAGAGCCTGTTACACACACGTTATTTACATCAGTTATGCACGTATATGACGATTGCAGTACAGCACATGCATCGATAAGTGGGGAAAAGGTCGTGCTTCACTTTAAGTACATTTTCGCTTTACATACATGCTCCGGTCCCATTGCGTACGTTAATGCGGGGTATGCCTGTAGTATGTAATATATAACATGTGTATACCTTGCTGGTGGCTAAACAGATGTTCATGACTATGGGGAGATGAGGTGGAGGTGAGTGCCATGTATAGAAAAGAGTGTTTAAAACGTCACCTTTTAATAGATAATAAAGTAGAAAAAACGTGTTGGAACAGCATAACAAATGTAGCGTGGGCTGTATTCTAAGTACCGAGATCAAAGCTACAGACACAGCGATGATCAGACAATCGTGACCAGCTTGTTTGACTTGAATAGGTATAAAACTCTGTTATGTGCCCAGGACATACTTGAAAACGAGAGGTAACTCTCAATGTATTACTTCCTGGTAACACATTTTATAAATAAATAAATGTAGTAGTGCTGCAGATCAGATGAAGCAGGGATCGTGCTATTTTTTGGTTAACACAGCAGGACATTGATCCTGTTATACGGACTTGATATAATTGCGCAGTGCCAGAGTCCCAACAATCAAGATGTTAACCACAGTGAGGGAAGAGCAGGCAAGTGAATGTCTGGTCATTTTACAGCGCTTACTCAGGACACCCGGCGCTCATGCTTGGAGAGCTGGTGACGTCACCGCTCTCTAAGCATGAGCGCGGTCAGTGCCAGCGTGGCCGCAGCCTTAGGAATGTGATAATTGCTTTGACAAGAAATCACCAGCCCCAAGCGTAAGCAAAAATATGGAGTAAAGGTCACCATGTATAAATGTATTAGAAATGAGTATGCATGAGTTTTTCATTGTAATGTTGGTTAGGCATCGGTAGCTTCTAAGCCAGCCCGTCTAGGGGCGTGTATTATCTCTCAGCCGTGTATACAAAGTGTATGTTATTTGCTGCATGGTCAGGGGAGCTTATTCTGAGCCTCCTTGTGTACACTCGTATGCAATAAAATCTCACTTGTTATTCTGAATTTGAACCTTAATCATTGTATTTTTTTACCCGCTTTCACAGTATTTTTCAGCAATCTGCACATAATTTGAAGTATTAACTAGTTATCTTTGTCTAAATTATCTTTCTGGTTGTCGTTTTTGTAATACTGAATATCAGTTGAGCAGATTATTTTCCTTTTCATGGGAATGGATACTATACAACGTGTGATAAAGAGGTTTAAAGTTGCAGACCCAGCAATATCCCTACATGTGGTTTGTATTAATAAATCAGTTCTGTGCTGTGAGGAAATACTTGTAGTTAATGTATTATAATATAACAAGCATTGTTTTGTTTGTATAGCAACCATTTACAAAGTCACACCCCCTTCCTCTTCTGAAACCCCTGTTTGAGCCCCGCCCTCTCTCTAGCAGTGCACCAATTCCATCTAGTGACTGCTGGGTCACATGATCTTTCCCACAGAACTGTGCATCTTTGGTCCTCTTCTGCTGCACTGACAGCCATTTATTTCGGGTCCGGACCCGCGCCATCTACTGCCCCCAGCTGACAGACGGACCTCTCCGGCGCCACTCTCCATTTAGGACAATTGTAAGTTTACTATTGTGTTATATATATTTTTTGCATTGCGTATTCATTTATTTCGCCATCGACATCGGGTTTTAAGTGTTATTGTTAACCCCTTGTGGGTTTTTATTTAATATCCTTGCTCCTCGATGCGCCTTTCTGTCTCTCTTTTTCTTGACCCTCGCATATAGTTTACCTCGGTAATTGCCCCCCCCCCCCCCTCGTTACTATTTCACCTTGCATCTGTTTCACCGCAATAACTGCTTCCCGCATGTAGACGTGACCACGCTCGCTGTTCCCAGCGCCGCGATCACGCGTAGTCCCGTGACCGCACCGGTTGCGGCCTGGGAGTATTAACACAGCGGGAGGACACATTGAAAGGAAAGGACCGGCCACCGCGCTGTCGCCCCCCCCCCCCCAGCCCTGCGGTTTCCCGGAGTTTCGGCTACGGCGCCGAAAACAGCGAGTTTGGTCACATCTGTATTTTACCTCAGTAATTGCCCCTCACATTTATTTTACCTCAGCAGCTGCCCCCTCATATCTATTTCACCTCAGTATTTGCCCCTCATATCAGTAACTGCCGCCCATATCTATTGTACCTCAATAATTGCCCCTACCTTTTTACCTCCGTAATTACCCCTCATGTCTATTTTGCGTCAGTAACTGCCCCCTCAGATTTTTACCTCACTAATTGTCCCTCACATCTAGTTTATATTAGTAATTACCCCTAGTGTCTAGTTTACCTGAGTAACTGCCCCCTCATTAATGTTACCTCAGTAACTGCCCCTCACATGTATTTCTCCTCAGTAACTGCCCCTCACATCTAGTTTACCTCAGTAACTGCCCCTCATATCTATTTCTCCTCAGTAACTGCCCCTCACATCTAGTTTACCTCAGTAACTGCCCCTCACATCTATTTCTCCTCAGTAACTGCCCCTCCCATCTATTTTACCTCAGTAACTGCCCCTCATATCTATTTCTCCTCAGTAACTGCCCCTCACATACGATTTTTACCTCACTAATTGTCCTTCACATCTAGTTTATATTAGTAATTACCCAGTGTCTAGTATACATGAGTAACTGCCCCCTCATTAATGTTACCTCAGGACGGACCCTCACCTCAGTAACTGCCCCCTCATAAATATTTTACCTCAGTAACTGCCCCATACATCTATTTCTCCTCAGTAACTGCCCCTCACATCTATTTCTCCTAATTAACTGCCCCTCGCATCTATTTCTCCTCAGTAACTGCCCCTCACGTCTAATTTACCTAACATACAATTTACCTGCGGTGAGCATAAGTCCGGTTTAGCTGGGGCAGGGCCGGTGTCCTCCCGTTTGGCGGGAAGGAGGGGAGCGGATGTTGGAGATCAGAGGACGGCAGCCAATCAGATAACAAGACAGCTGTGTGGGGGGGGGGGGGGAAGAGCAGGGATGTCTGGCTGCTTAAATCACAGCAGCTTCTAGGCAGCAGGTGGCGCTGCAGAGCACGCTTGCTCGTTGAACTTATGTTGCATGTTTGGTTTGTGATGGGACGGGGAGGAGGCAGAATGGGGGGGGGGGGGGGGGGAGAAGAGGGAGGAAAGGATAGGGGGGAGGGGAAAAAAAAAAAGTAGTTTGATTTAATTTGTTTTCTACATATTTTTAATGTGTCCCGGTTTTGACATTTGAATATCTGCCCACCCTAAGGCTGCGTCCATAGCGCCTCAGCCCACGCTCCTCCGCGCTGCGGCTCGCCTGCTGGTCAGGAGCGATCCCATGGACTGGCACATTTGCACCTCGGAGATCTGCATGGCTGATCTTCCCCATTATCTTAGCATACAGTGCTTCCACTGCAGCCAGGGATGCTGGGTAATGACATGCAAATGAGCACTCGGCGCATCACTCTGTACTTCCCATCTATTTTAACACAGGCCCCTATATGCGTCTGCCTGCCGCATTAAACAGCTTTCTCAGCCCAGCCTGGGTGACAGAAGGGCAGAGCCAGTAACCTACTCACAGACAGTGGTTTACACCTTTTGTGTCATCGTTGTAAGGATGGTTGCTGGCTATGCCACGTTAAGCTGCTACGTGGGTATATAACCAGACATGTTATACATACACCAGGGGTAGACCACTCCAATCCTCAAGAGCTCCCAACAGGTCAGATTCAGGATATCCCTGCATGTGGTGCAGTCAAAGACAGACACCTGTGCTGAAGCAGGGACATTCAGAGCTAACGGGTCAGGTTGACTTGTGTTGGATACCCGATATACAGGCGGTCCTCGGTTACCCAACGGAATCCGTGCTGGAAGCAGCGTTGGATAGTGAAACCGTTGTAAAGCGAGTCCCATGTTAATCAGTTGCGGCGAGCATCGGAAAACGTCGCATTGTAAAGCGTCGGATATGCCACCTGTCATTAAGTGAAACGCTGGATAGCGAGGAGTACCTGTACACCTAAGGTGTCCCATCTAGTGGTAACCGTTGGGTTTACAGAACATTGTAGTAAGGGAGAACTGGGCAGCATTTTAAACAGTTAATTTATATTTTAAGAATCATACTACCGAGAAACGAATAGTCTAAGCAACAGATTGGATTACAAAAGGGGCTACAGAGAGGTCTCGTAGCACAAGAACAGGACTGCACAGAAAGGTGTCCCAATGATACCTGCTCTAATACACCGTGTCAGTGATTAAACAAGTGTTCCCTCACATAACCAAGACGCAGAATAAGCAACACTGAATGTCTTTATTTTAGCCGTCACAGAGCGCAGCTAAACACCCGGAGGGGGAAAAAGGAGTACACCGACAGAGTACCACAGTATTTAGATAATGCTAAAATCCACTAGTTAGAAAAAGGAGAAAAGGTTAAATAATTAATAAACTATTCTTTTATTAATAATTAATAAACTAACTTTATTAAAGTTGGAGGCCCAGCGAGTTAACCCTTGTGTCTTCATCAGGGGGTTTCCTACCGCACTCAAATAGATTTAAGTGGCTGCATTTGATTTATTTCAGGATCTGTCCAAACAGCCTCAATCTGTCTCCCAATTGGCCTACTGTACCCAATGCCCATGAATTGGTTTATGGGGTCGTGCATCTTTGCAATGTTTAGCCACATTTCTTCACCCTCAATATGCAATTGCCAGTGTGTTAATACATTCTAATATTAATGCCAATAGCGGCCAGTAAACAAGGATGTTTACAAGTGTAATCAAAATCGGTTGGAACGCTTTGTTCCATGTCATGGGCGACTCGCCCTATAAGCTCTTGAACTTGTGTTTTTTTTAATGAACGTTGCATTTCCAAAGTCACCCCGTTTGGAATTAAAAAAAAAAAAACCCCAGACACCTTTGGTCCAAAATTGAATGACTGCAGCTAGTGTTGCCCAAAACAAAAATGGTGGTCCTCAAACTTCTGCCCTTTTCCACATACTATTATCTGAAACACAACGCAGGATCTATTCATACAAAACCAATTCATCCTGAATGCAGGATCTATTCATACAAAACCAATGCACACAGCACTTTATATTAAGAGTGTGCAGGATCGCAGGGCAGGCTGTTTAATGGGTGCCAGTTGTTTTAAGCCAAACGAAGTTCTTGGGTCTCATCGATCAGGTCCATATTTACAGAGCGGGAGACAGGCGCCTGGCTGGGAATAGTGCAGGGGGGAGTAGGCAGCTCAGGAGTCTGAAAGAGAAAAAGAAATGGAGTCATGCAAGTGAACATCTGTTTGGAGGGTGAGCCAACACCTCCCGTTACAAAGATCCAATATACACCCCCACGTGCAGGAGACGTACACCAGGAAATGTGCGCAGTATTATACACGAGCATGTGACAGCTGGGACATGCTCGCACCTGTTACTGCTCAGGCTGCCCAGGAAGAGCCCAGCCTGGGGGGTTTCTCTGGGTCAGGGTGAGGCTTGCCTGGTACAGACCCGCAGCCAGTGAGGCCGCAGAACACAGGAGCCGGGCCCCAGACCCTGCAATGAGCGCATGGAGATATGATTCATGTAACCAGGACACAACCCCAATCACAGAGGCTTGAGAGATCCCCTAAAAAAACTACCCACAACACGCTCCTTTCAATGGAGTCAGAGGTCACAAGGACTTACATCCCACCAATGGCCCCATTCCCACACCACGGGTATTACACCTGCACTGGTAAACTAAGACTCATAGTGCCGGCGACATCAGGCTGCGGTTGCTGGAAAAATCAAATTGATATGACTTCCAGCAATCGCGACCAAGCCGTCGCTCCGCGCTTACTATAAGCGCACGCAACGGTGGCAATGCATTGGTTTTGACGCGAGACGTCGCATCACTGGCACAGTAAGCGGAGCATTACAATACCAGCAACAGAACAGTATATAGACGTGTGTGCGGCTATCTTTGTACACATGAGCGTGTAGGACAGTGTATCAGATTAGACCACGAGTAGTGATGCTTATATTAAGGTGTAGCTGCGACCGGGTATAGCAGTAGGGAGTAGGGGTAACGGGCGACCGGGTACAGCAGAAGGGGTAACTGGGTAACGGGCGACCGGGTACAGCAGAAGGGGCAACGTGCGACCGGGTACAGCAGTAGGGAGTAGAGGTAAAGGGCGACCGGGTACAGCAGAAGGGGTAACGGGCGACCGGGTACAGCAGAAGGGGTAACGTGCGACCGGGAACAGCAGTGTGACTGTAGCAGTAGGGGTAACGTGCGACCGGGTACAGCAGTAGGGAGTAAGGGTAACGTGCGACCGGGTACAGCAGTAGGGGTAACTGGACCGGGTACAGCATAAGGGGTAACGTGCGACCGGATACAGCAGTATGGAGTAAGGGTAACGGGCAACCGGGTACAGCAGTAGGGTAACGTGCGACCGGGTACAGCAGTAGGGAGTAGGGGTAACTTGCGACCGGGTACAGCAGAAAGGGTAACGTGCGACAGGGTAACAGCAGACGGGGTAACGTGGCACCGGTTACAGCAGAGGGGTACTGTGCGACCGGGTACGCAAAGGGGTAATGTGGCGACCGGTGTATGCATAAGGGAAGTGCGACCGTGTATAGCAGTAAGGGTAATGTGCGACCGTGTATAGCAGTAAGGGTAAATGTGTCGGACCTACTGTGTTACATCAGCTAAGGGTAATGTTTCGACGCGGGGTACAGCAGTAGGGGAAACGTGCGACCGGTACAGCAGAAGGGGTAACGTGCACCGGGGTACAGCAGAAGGGTAACGTTCGACCCGGTAAACAGCAGAAGGGGTAACGTGCGAACCGGGTAACAGCAGAAAGGGGTAACGTGCGACCGGTTACAGCCAGATAGGGGTAAATTCGACCGGATACAGCAGTAGGGATAAGGGTACGTGCGACCGGTACTAGTAGGGGTAACGTCGACCGGGTACAGCAAAGTAGGATAAGGGTAACGGGCGACCGGGTACAAGCAGTAGGGGTCAACGTGCGACACGGTGTATCGACAGAGGGTAACACGACGTGTACGCAGACGGTGTACGTCGCCGGGTACAGCAGCAAGGGGGTAACGTGCGACCGGGTACAGCAGAAGTGTGGTAACTTTGCGACCGTTACAGCATACATTGGTATAACTTTCGAGCCGTTACCGCAGCAGGTGGTTACGTTCTCCCGTGGAGTACAGCCTACGTTTTCACTTGCTCCTTGATTCCCTCATAACCTTGTCGACGTGTGCTGCGAACCGAGGGGGGGAGTGTACGCAGAAGGGGTAAAACGTGCAGACCGTGTATAGCATTAGTGGTAATGTTCGAACCGGGTAACAAGCACTTCGTGTAGGGTAACGGCGCCCAAATGTGGTACAGAAGTAGGTAGTAAGGGTAACTCTACCGGGTCATCATTAGGGTAACGTGTGGCGACGCGGTACAGCATTAGAGTAACTTGCACCGGGTTACTCAAGTCGATAGGGTTATATGTGCGACTCAAATTATCCCGTAGTAGGGTAACGTTTGAACCTGGTACACGTCAGTGCTGTTCTTCATGAGCTCACGTGGCTACCATCGTGTTCCCACGGCAATGTCCTCATTGTGTACATATGCTTCTCCTCTTCTCTTACCTTAAGGGTAATTGTGCGACCGTGTATAGCATATCCGTAATGTGCGAACCGGGTACAGCAGTAGGGAGTATCTACGTGCGACCCGGGTACAGCATTAGGGGTAACCTTGCGACCGTGTCATGCATTAGGTGGAACGTGCTAAAAACCTTACCGCAGAAGTGTTGTAGACGTGCGATCGGGTGGGGGGTGTCCTGCTTATCGTTGTTGTGCGACCGTGTGTAGCAGTGTGACTGTGTAGTAGTAGGGGTAATATGTGATTAATACATCTGTGCAGTGGGATTAAAGAGCATCAGGTTCTGATATTACACATCACTCTCAAATGACCACTAATAACATTTTTCCGCCTCCCGGGCGCACACACTAACCTTCTCTCCTGATTCCCGCACGCACTTGGCTTGAATGACAAGGCGCGTTGTCGTGACGTCTACAACCAAATGGCGCGCCGAGGAGGCGCTGCGCGCGCACCTGGTCCGTTTACCTTCTGTGCGTGACACGCCTCGCTCTGGGAGGTAGCCCCACCCCCTTGCAGGGAAAAGCCGACGGTGATTGGATACCTTCAATATGGCGCTCTCCTCCCTTTCGCACGCGGCTTGAATGACCCGGCGCGCTTCCGCCCTGCTGTTGCCGTGCCCCGCCGTGACGTCACAGCGCGACGGCTCGAAGCAGCCAATTGGCACGCCATGGAGCCTTTTCCCTTCTGTGCGTATCACGCCTCGCTCTGGGAGATAGCTACGAACCCTTGCAGGGAAAAGACGGCGGTGATTGGACAGTGGGCTCTTTCAATATGGCGCCTGTGTGTGTGCGCAATCCTATACAGTAGTGTCAATATAACAGGCTCCATATTTATAACGGGCTCTTATACAGCCAACTAGGCCTGAAAAGTGTCAGTCACTGGGTGCAGCAGTCTCATTGGGAGTGTCAGTCTCATTGGGTGTGTCACTGGGCGCGCCAGTCTCATTGGGAGTGTCACTGGGCGCGGCCGTCTCATTGGGAGTGTCACTGGGCACGGCCGTCTCATTGGGAGTGTCACTGGGCGCGGCAGTCTCATTGGGAGTGTCACTGTGTGCGGCAGTCTCATTGGGAGTGTCACTGGGCGCGCCAGTCTCATTGGGAGTGTCACTGGGCGCGGCCGTCTCATTGGGAGTGTCACTGGGCGCGGCCATCTCATTGGGAGTGTCACTGGGCACGGCCGTCTCATTGGGAGTGTCACTGGGCGCGGCCGTCTCATTGGGAGTGTCACTGGGCGCGGCAGTCTCATTGGGAGTGTCACTGGGTGCGGCAGTCTCATTGGGAGTGTCACTGGGTGCGGCAGTCTCATTGGGAGTCACTGGGTGCAGCAGTCTCATTGGGAGAGTCACTGGGTGCAGCAGTCTCATTGGGAGTCACTTCTTGGATGGAGGGCAGTCCCCCAAGTGGAGTCTCACTCACTGGATGGAGGGCAGTCCCCCAAGTGGGGTCTCACTCACTGGATGGAGGACATTCCCCCCCTCGGCTTTCTCTATAAACTCCAGTCTCTCCCCAGCCCCCAAACCTCCCACTCTCTTAATCCCTAGCAGTGCCAAACCAGTCCCATATTATATTCAATATCATAGAAGATACAAAGCTTATTCTTACATGATATAAATAACGGTTGCCAAGCAAGCTGAAGTTGCTCTTTGTATCTTTTGTGTCAGCGCCATTAAAATAAATGACCGTCTCAATACACATCCACATTAAGGCATTCAGGAAACCGCACCTATTGTAATCCGAGCTGAGTAGGATCAATCACTAAATGTCCTATTGTACTGAGTGAAAAGAAAGGGCAGTGCTGAGGGGCTCAACTCCAGTGCTCAAGAGCCATTAACAGGTCAGGTTTTAAGGACATCCCAGCTTCAGCACAGGTGGCTCAATAAGAGGCTCAGTCAAAGATTGAGCCACCTGTGCTGAAGCAGGGACTGATTGACTAATCCCTGCTTCAGCACAGATGGCACAAAGACTGCTCGGTTTCCAAAATACATACTTGTGAAGGGCAAATGAGGTTTGATTCTCCTGGGTTAGTATCAGTAAGTATCTTGGGTAATTAACAGGGTTCAGCTCTGGGGACCGCATGCTTTTGACTTGTAAAAGAAGGAGGGGGTGGAGGGTTTAAAGCACTGTTCAGGTGCCTTATGGAATAGCACTGCTTAGTAAACCGTGCCATTGTACCAATTACGTCAGTTGGTTCTTCAAATCCGACATAGCTTTAAACTTAACTGTAACTGTCCCCGACAAGCCCACTCAAAATGTGCAAACGGTATTGTGCTGTGTAATCCTGGCACCCCTGTGTATACTGAGCTGCGGTATCCCCGGATCCCTGTGTGTACTGAGCTGTGTAATCCTGGGATCCCTGTGCATACTGAGCTTTGTGATCCCAGTGCATACTGAACTGTGTGATCATGGTGTTCTCCCCACGTGTTTTTAGAAGGTAACCGATAACCCATTAGTCGTTATGAAAATTGCATGACAGGTGGCTCAATCAGACTGCACGACCTGTGCTGAAGCAGGGCTATCCTGAAAACCTAATCTGTTGGTGGCTCTTGACATCCGGAGTTGCCTGCCTGATTTAGCACCTGTTAAAGTACAGAGCTAAACTGAGGATGGTTTTGAATGAGGTAGAAATACAAAAGAAGCCGCAATGTGCACTAAAGACTGCACTCCTAGGAATCATGATACAGACATACACCTGTTTTATAAACATTACTTTATTTCAAAATTACCACCGATAAGGTACCCATAAATAAATGAATGAATACAATTATACATATTGAGTATTTACAATGTCCTGACAGAGTTCAACACAACTTCCTTTCCATTGATATTTTCCCATAATAAACCAAATCAACTAGTAAGCCTTCCCTTTATCATCGTGCTTAATGCAATTAAAAAAAACGAGTTTAAATATGCCTACTATACCTTATGCTAAGTGTTAAGACTCCAAAGAGCAAATAATATTAATACACTAATTCTATAACATGAGAAATGAGTTCAGAAAAACCCTTTCAATAACAGACAAGTCATGAGAGTATTTTGTTGGTTCATGGGGGGGTGGAAGATTCATTAAGCTCAGTTAAGTGGCATCAGAGCTTGCTCCGGTGTTAACTTCCATTGACTTGAATGGCAGTTAATACGGGAGCTCTCGCTCTCCCTCAAGCATTTTCATGGACCTTAATCAGGAAACTACTCGCAAGCCAGGTCGCTGACCATGTGGTCATTACTGACTGGTTCATCAGCAGGAAGCTGTCTGGCTGCCATCTTACTAATGAGAGCACTTAAATCATTTTTTGTTTTCCAAACAGTGTATCCCGTTTCCAGCCATTCATTGGTAAACCGATAGGACTTTGCTCTACTGTCTAAGGAATTCAATCTTACTCAAAACATTGCAATCACTCAAGCAATCTTACTTTCGATATGATTTAGTAAGCATTGTATATTTTATAGAATGTGTTATTTTTCAGTTAGGCGTTTGGGCTTGCATTTAAAGATATTCTACTATAAAATAAACACAGCAAAATGTAGACGTATTGCATGTGTTCACACTGCTATAAATGCTGTTAAAACTAGGCCCAGACGCCAACAAAACCAATTACTACTTTTTGGTCTTCAATTACTGCAGAATGATGAATTTGCCCAACGATATATAAATGCAGTACTGAAGATCAGCACGGCTGAGCTCAGCTGTTAAAGGTGTGAAGTTACTGGGCGCATAAAACACAGGTTTGTGTTTTACCATTACGGTCACTTCCTTCCCATAGAAACCAAGAAAATAAACTTGGTGATCAGTGCTTTCCCCCACCTTTAACTTACTTTGATTATTCTCTTTAAATGTACATAAATCTTACTAGCACAAATATCTACATCAGGAGTGGCCAATGCCAGTCCTCAAGGGCCACCGACAGGTCAGGGACATCACTGCTTCAGCACAGGTGGCTGTCATTAACTGAGCCACTTGTTATGAAGCAGGGATATTCTTCAAACGTGACTGTGGTGATCAGCGCTTTGCACTGTAACTTGGCAAACTGAAAATAAAACCTTGATTCGGCTATAAACTACTCAGGTTTTAACATGCTCTATAAAATGACGGTCATTACAGCGAGAAAACAGGTTAAGAACCCCCATTTCAATATTAAAATACAGGCATGGATTTTATTTTCCATGACTAAAAAAAAAAAAACTGTGTAATTAAAATATTTAGAGATGTTCAGAAGAAAATATAAGCCAGGATTTTTCATCATTGAGTAGAGAAAGCATGATTAATAGTATTGGGATCGGTAATATTTTGATTTCAAAGAACCCATGCCTTCTGGAATCTTGGATAGTTGAAATATTTTGTGTTGCTTCTTAAATAAATATGTTGTCCATGCAGTCCTCCGGAGACAGAAATGTAAAAATCAAAGAGCCCCGCAGTTAAACGCAAAAATGTGCTACACAACTACCAAATGTGAACTTGCTGAAGGATATGGAAGCTTCCATAGATCTGCATAACAGCAGTCTACACGCCACGTTTAGGGGAATGTTGACATACATAATAAAACTCACCATTTTATATAAAAAATAAAACTCACCATTTTATATAAAAAATATTCAAATGTTTATTTAAAAATTTTTTTTTTTTAATGTTGTGTGAAATTGGATCTTTAGCTTTGGATGTTTGGCATTTGGACGATTAACAATCCAGGTTTGGAAAATGTTACCGAGTCGTTAGTTCTGTATGTTAAAAAAAATATTTAAGAGAAAGTGAACCACTGGATTGGTGCACAGTACAAGACAACTACAACCTGCCACTCAGAGGCTTTACTATTTAAAATAGAGGTTATAGGCCTAAATGGTCCACTACTGCACATATGATCCGTAAAAACAACCACAGTCCCATTACACATTACCTTGGTAGGTAGAGATTGCAGTCCTGGAGCTCAAGGGTTAAGCACAACCCAGCGACTGCTTGATAATGAGTCACCTGAGGAGGTTGGAAAGCTATGTTCAACACTAACATGTTCCAGCAGGTAAAGAGCCAGTGCCGTTTAGATCATGTAGTGAATGATTGTACAAAAAAAAAAAAACCAGGTCACCACGTGTGCACATCTGTTGGAAATGATGGAAGTGGTTAACACGCAAGACCAAAGCAACCTGCAGTCATTGCTGGTAAATACACGAATCAGGCGGCTCACTGGCGTGCATGGCAGGCGACAAAGAATCACACATTTTACAGGTCTGATTCCACCCACAAGCATTCTACAAACTGAATAATGTACTTACCAACATTTAAGAGGTTACAGTAATTCCACTTCAACTGCTCCATTTAATATGGTTACCCTGTCCATGTGATAGTGCCTTCCACCACCTTTTGTTCTAAATTCCTCTTAAAACATACAACTAAATACAGATAAAACAAAGAATTGAACAAGACTTCACTTATTAGTTGATCCTGGCGAAGATGGGATTCCTGGCTAGGTGCGATACATTTTATTACACCCAACACAAAGAATGCATGTTGTAAATTATATTTAAAGACAAATTGGCGTCTTTATGCTGTATCATATATAGGTTGATTCATTATAATACTCAATATAAGCATTTTAAAATAAACACTCGTTAGGTTTATGATTACATTCTTGGCAAGAGAATGGAGGATATCACTTTCTATTTCTTTGTTTGCCAGATAAACCTGTCACTGTGTTCTTTTTCCAAATACCTGGAAGAGGAGAACCAATGTGCTTGCTTTGGGGTTTTAGTGGGATTGTACATGGTTGATATTAAAAATAAAAGGACTACAAAAATAAATACAAGTATGATCGAAAAGCATTGCAATGTCTGATCAAATGTTTCCCCACCTTTAACTTACATTGATTATTCTCTTTAATTTACATAAATCTTATAGTACAAATATCTACATCAGGAGTGGCCACTGCCAGTCCTCAAGGGCCACCAACAGGTCAAGTTTTAAGAATATCCCTGCTACAGTACAGGTGGCTCAGTCACTGACACCCTTGTGCTGAAGCAGGGATATTCTTAAAACTTGACCTGTTGGTGGCCCTTGAAGACTGGAGTTGGCCGCCCCGGATCTATATAAACCAGTGTGTGCGCTAAAATGTGGGTGCACCGGTGGAGACATCTTGGCGTGTTTCCTACACACCCCCCCGTACCACCCAAAACATCTTCAAAAACAGATTAATGCTAAATCAAAAATGATCGGGAGTGCACGTTAGAAATCAAATATTATAGGAACATCAAGTACTTACAGATTACAACCAACCTGTACTGGCAGTGCTGTGGAAATGTTCTTCTCTACCAATAAGTAGCTGAAATGCTGTTGCTACAGTTAACAAAAACATAAATGGCATTAACGGGAGGTATTGTATGTGTGCGCTTTATATAACTACCCAACCCATTGTCATCCCTCCGTCATCAGCAACTTTATACAAATAATTAAATACGCTACCAAAAAGTTACGTCTTTCATATACATATTCTAGGTTTGTTCGGGTTTGATTTAATTAGCGATGGTTTCTGTTCATCTTTTTGGTCAGAAATACATTTTCTACCAGGGACTTTAATTATGGGAGACACCAACTCCCTAAATAAGGACTAGCACAAGGACGTGTGTAAAGCAGTTGTGCCAACTTTTATGGAATAAGCAGTGAAGCAGGCAAATATGTATAGGGGTATCGCCCTTAAAGTAGCCATTTTTCATTTATTTAATGGCCCACTAGCATATGCATCCTTATCTAAAACCTCTCCATAAAACGGTACCTCAACTTTCATTTATTAGGGCGTTCACAATTAAGCCCAGTGCACATAAAAACAGTTTGCCACGTGTTAAAGTTGAAAGAAATCCGTTATTAAACTTTTATCCCCCATGTGGACATAACGCACTCAAAACAGTTTTCAAACATTTGTTCTGAAAAGCCAACAACGTGGAAAATGTTCATGAGAAGGGAAGTGCCGGCTTTGAAATCTCAAGCTTATAGTTACTAGAAGCCCATGTCTGACCGGCTACACTGCACATTTTTTGCTGGCACCAATTCACCATGGAACGCTGGTTTAGGCAATCGACTTGCTTCATTGAAACACAAAGAACCAATACCTTGATTTAGTAATTCCTGAACAGTGGATACGTTAACCCAGGTGGGCTCAACTCCAGCCCTCAAGACCCAACCCCCCCCCCCCTAACAGGTCAGGTTTTCAGAATATCCCAGCTTCAGCACAGATGGCGCAATCGAAGGCAACCTCTGAACCCCTGTTGGGGGGGGGGGGGGGGGAGGAGGAAGGTCTTGAGACCTGGAGTTAAGCACCCCTGGGTTACTGGGTTAACCAATACTTCTGAAAGCCTACTAAGAATTCAGAAAGTATGAAAACTGTATGTGAATCTTTGCCATCAGTTGTAAGCATTGTATATAAGTGTTACTGAAATGCAGGCAGAGTTGAATACAGTGAAAAAGTATTAAGCATTTATAGAATAGAATTTATTCATAAGATGTGGTTTAGTTACATGGTGCAGCAAAACACATGATGTATTGTCACAGTTGTAACTGGTCCTCAGTGGTGTAACTACATTGCTGCTAAACACCGCAATGCAGGGGACCCTGCCGACCAGCGCTGGTGGTTGGGCCTAAATTCCTTGCCGGCTATTGCCTCTGCTTGATGCGGGGCTGCCACTACCAATTCCTCCGCCTGGAAATCAGCCCAACCTTCAGCATGTGCCTTCGCAGCAGCTCCCACACAGACCCAGAACAGCCCTATCAATCCACCCAGGTAAGATTCTTAGAGAATGGAAGGGGAGAGGGTGTGTGCAGGTGATTGCGTGCGCAGGGATGGGGGGTGCACACAATTGGGTAGGAGTGGGACAGTGAGAGAAATAGAGGGGGGTGAGAGCAAGGTGTGTGGGGGCTCATAAGGCCACTGATACGGTGACCACGGTGGAAACTAGATGTGTTTTGCGCATTTTATTTGCAGGGGCCCCAATAAATGTAGTTACACTACTGCTCATCTTGAGAAGATGACTAGATATTTTGCAGGTTTATGGGTCTTATTGGACCAACGTCACACGTGATCTCTGGATACCATAAGGTCTGAAGATGCTTCTGTACTCCTCACATGTGCATTTGAAAGCATAAGATCTCTTTAGACTTCAATAATTTTCACAACCGCTTTGCAACATTTTGCCAGTACTTTAACCTGCATATTATTTCCCTCCTACAATGCTGAAAGTTGTTAGTTTACCCGCCCAGAAAATATTAAAAACAGGCCAACAAGTGATCCTAGGGAAACTTAGGGAAGTGTGTGCATGCTCAAAGCAGAAAGGAGCACTCTCCCCCCCCCCCCCCTCCAATACAAAACCAAAACATTTTGGACTGATGCCGGTTTTACAAATTACCGTTATGTCCATTCTCAGCTGCAGAGAACTTTACTGCAGCAATGCCCACATATTTTTTATTTTTAATCAAAACCAGGAGGTCCCCATAGCTTAACAGCTGTATCTGTTTTATACTTCTTGGGACACCCCAGTGCCTGAGATTTTTGTTACCTTTATGTGCCAGTGTTTCCAGTCCCTTTTGGGAAATCAATATGGAAGCAACCCAAGACGTCCCCCCCCCCCCCCCCACCCAGGCCAATAGGAAGCTGCAATGTCAGACCATGATGCTGCTCTACATACTGGATGACCCTGGCTGACATCCTTGATTTTAATTGCATTTTACCAGCACTACAAATTGTGAGCTATAGGGGAATCCCATGTCTCCAATTCTGTGAACCAATAACATTGCTACACATTGAGGGGATTGCTGCTTTAGTTGGAGTTTCAGTTTTTGGATGGAATTCTGCTTGAAAACCATGACAACCTCAAACAAAAACACATCACCTGCTCATTACAGCCAAAATTGATGCAGGCTGCCTTTCACAATCCTTGTACCAAAGTCATAATGACCTCCAAACCGAACTATAGGACCGGATTTAAGAGGAAATTGTTTGGATCCATCGTGTCAAGTCACACAATAAGACGTAACATACTACACATTATCTGGTGTGCCATTTCCGATTATGTTTTGCTATGGGGAACATTTTGGAAAGAAATAAAACTGGTGCCCTGAGACGGATAAGGTTCTATTCAACAGAAATTCAGTCTCGCTCTGCATTACAATGTGAGACCCGGGCAAATATTTAGCATAAAGCCACAAAGGTCAATGACATTTAAACAACCTAATTATTATTCACATGACAGAAAAGGGTCAGCATCTTTGGAAGATTGCACAGAAAGGTGGGGAGGGTCCCAAATGGGAGGGAAAAAAAAACTAATCTTCAACTCCCTCATAACACCTTCAAAACTCTTATTCCCTAATAAATGTCTGCATTAGAGACACCCCTTTCAATAAACTGATCTCTCAGATTAACCCCTTCAAAGCAGCACTGGTTTCTTTTTTTACTACAGGATTGAAGCAGGGGGTCTCCGGAGCCGAACCATGTTAATTTTAGCTCCAGGGACCACGCTTCCACAGATACCGGCACCGTAATGATGGTAAGTATCTGGAGTTTAAATGTCCCAGTCACGCAGGCCCACAGGAGGCCACACCGGATGATGTCACGGCTACATATTGGCCCGTGTGACAGGGCATTTTTAAACACCACCACGGTTAGAGACACTGTTCCCAGGCTGCATAGATACTGGCACACCCTATGGAGGTATCACTAGAAGCAGGGGCTCCCCGGAGCTGAAATTAATGAGGTTCAAGCTCCAGAGACCCCCTTTCTTCAATCCTGTAATAATAAAAAAAAAAAGACAAACCAACCAACAAAACTTGTATTGCTGCTTTAAAAAGCAGAGCAGCAACAGTTAATTGCACTCACCAACACGTGAGTCTTCATTAAACTGCAATGGTGACTATTTTAACAACGACCCTACTCCCTGCAAATGTGGGTGTCAGAGCAACACTTCACATTAGTTAACGAGTGCCTTACTAAACCTTGCATCGTGTGGTTTTTTTTTGACGTTAGGACACATTCTTCCATTGTGAATCAGCTATTACAAACTGGAGCGAACATGGAGTGCCGTTACATTATAGCAAATCCTATATATTTATTTAAGTCTGACTGCAACATTAAAAAGGGCTCATTTATATTGAAGATTGCTGTAGACATTTTTGCGCCCTGTTTTATTTCCGACTCATTTGGCCAGTAAACCCCCCCCCCCACGGGAGGTATACGTCAGCTAGTGACAAACCAACATAGACTATATATTTAATACAAAAACAGCTTGGGAAAGATCAGATATGTAGAAAGTAAGACGTTGGGTAGCAGATGGTGGATTTTTGTTGAGTAGAGCCCTTCATGCGCATCTTTTCACGGGTTGGTTTCCACAGAAATACTTAAGGCAACAGATAAATCAGAAATTGATCCTTTTAGTAGCGATGGTATGACTTTATTGAGCAGCAAACATTTTCCACACACAAGTCTGTGGATACTTTGAAGCATAACCATGCTTGAACATTCATTAAAAAAACAAAAAAAAGGGGGGGACGACACACATATTTCAATAGTTTGTGACCCACGGTGTGGTGTTTAGTACACAAATACAACAACATACTGCTTTTGTTGGGAGCATGCAATATAAAGGAATAGCAAAATGTTTAAAGGACACGCTAGAAAGTTTACTGCAGTCTTAAAGAAACAGGGGAGTGGAAAGCAGGGATAAGCAACCTGCTTTTATATCGGCATATGAACCTGATGCATTAAGGTTGAAGACTCACGCACTAAGAATTGCTATTACCCATGGGTTGCCAAATACTATAATGGTAAAAATATAAGAAAAATCTTCTGCAATTGCCACTGGATATATAAATAAACCGAAATAATGTCTCATTTGGGACTTGCAGAGTTTATTTTTACTGTTATGGTATTGAAGAATACGAGTTTGTGCAGCAAGAGAGGGACTAAACGTGCAAGTCACTTGCACACAAAAGAAAGACAACACTACACAGCTATTCCACTAAGTCCTAAGTGTTCCTAAATTAAATAAAACGATAGGGACTTTCACCAAACTTGCTGCAAGTTTGGGGACATATATATCCAACAGCTAAAGCTGTGAAAGCCCCTGGAAATTAATAAAATAAATCCCACTTGCCTCAGACTGAACAGGGCAACACTGAGACTCAGCCTCAGCCTGTCCTATGGCAGTGCTATAGGGAGAAGAAACATTTTAATTTTAGAAAACATGTCCCAGGCAGTCTCATCTGAAACACATGCAATTACTTAAATTGTATTAAACAGTCCCAATGGTCAAGCCAATCAATATACAGCACCATATACTTGGTCCAACTCCAGTGCTCAAGGGCCACCAAACAGGTCAGGTTTTAAGGATATCCCTGCTTCAGCACAGGTGGCTCAAAGACTGAGCCACCTGTGCTGAAGCTGCAATATCCTGGAAACCTGACCTGTTGGTGGCCCTTGAGGATGGAGTTGGCCGCCCCTGGTGTAAACCGTAGGGGTAATACGCTTCTATAATGTCTGCTTTGTGCATATTGACTGGTGCCTGAACAATGGAGCCAAGACACAAAAATACTATATCCCTGGCGACAAACTTCTGCCTTAAACACTTAAGCTGAACATCAAGAAAAACTTAGTGGTGACACTTAAGTCCCCTTTTAAACCACAATGTAGTTAGACCTCTACAAATATTAACAGGTTTAACGGTTTCTGTAGGTGCAAGCCCTTCTGTTGAGGCCAAAAACAGCTTAGTACCAAACACCGCATCGACATTAATGGGCTCATCTTTGCATCTCCCAGTAATTTCCTAGACCAGGGGTGGCCAACCCAAGTCCTCAAGGGCCAACAACAGGTCTTCAGGATATCCCGGCTTCAGCACAGGTGGCTGGCTCAGTCTTCCACCGAGCCACCTGTGCTGAAGCTGGGATATCCTGAAAACCTGACCTGTTGGTGGCCCTTGAGGCCGGTAGGAGTTGGCCACCCCTGTCCTACACCAACAAACTACAAAAAGTGGTCTATCTGACCTAAAACTGAAGACCAATGGTTACATTTCTAGCTGCAGGAGTAACCAGAGAACAGAAGCAGTGTTTTCAAGTGCGTGTTGGAAGGTGCGACATTGACCCTTAAAAAAAACAACTTGTATTGAAACGCAGGTTAATATCTGTACAGGTCTGCCTACTATGCAACAGAAAAAAGTAAACACATTTGACAACATGCAACAGAGTATTCAAACAATAATCAAAAACATACACAGCATCGATAGTGATGTAGTGTGTTAAACCAAGGGAACTGTGGCATGCATCTGTACAAACCTTGGAAAGATGGTCCACAGCTGGTAATGAGTAAAAAAGGCATATAAAAGGTTTCTCTTGTTTTATTACAATGTGGGGGTTTTTAACAGTACAGATTAGGTCATTTGACTTCAGTGGGTCAGTAAATGAAACCCTGCAATAAGAAGTCTAAACACATAAAATATTGTTTCAATCACAATTAAGTTGGAACAGATAACGCCCTCACCAACGACTGTTGGGGACAAAAGTCCAACAGCACCCGGAGGTGCTGTGAAGGCTTCACTTAACAAAGAGCAAAGTAATGTTACAGAACTTGCCTTTAGGGTGGTATTTGGCGCCTTCATAATTAAACGAACCATATTTACTATACGCCACTTCTAAAAACCTAGATGAAACATGAAAAAGAAGCCATACAGTATAAATCGCATCAGGAACATTTCCTGTTCTGTGTTACCCCTCCCCAAATAAAAATACCCCTCCCCCAAGTAAAATGAATGTCCAACAGTTCCTGGTATGCGGGAAGATATGGTTTTAGTCACAATGGAGCTCTAATTGACGGGAGCTTGGCTAAATAAAAAGCACAAGATGAGAAAAGGTTTAATCTCCAAACCTATTAAATAGCGCAGCAACGTCAGTAGCGGCCACCTTGAGACATAACAGGGGGTCTTATTCCCATCAGAGGCCGAGGGGGCCCGCCTTGGTATTGAGGGACCATGGGGGGTCCTTGCCCATAGGGAGGCATAGCACCAGGATGATATCCAGGTATACCTTGGTGTGGGCCGCCATACTGACCTGAAACAAGAGGAGATGCTGTTATGACAGACATTATGGAAGAGCGAGACAGCCCCCAACCATTTGAAGATGCGCACCTTCCTATTTTTAGGTCTATATATTGAAATTGGCGACCATCTGAAGCAACCCAATACGCAGCGCAACTGGCAGTAAAACGGCCAAGAATAGTCAGATGTGTCAGGAATGGCCACCAATGCCGTGAAATACCAAGAAGCCATATTGCCCTCTAAAAGGTCACAGTTGGCTGTGGAGCGCCATGGAACACAAGGCAAGTCTCCATTTTGAAAAATGGAAAACCATGTTGGGACAGAGGGGGATATTTAGGCAAAATCTTTAAGAGTTGGGAAATTGGCCTCATTTTCACATGAAAAATAAATAACCATCAAGATGATGCTCCAATAAGTAGTAAATATTAAGTAATTTTACAGAATATGAGCCATAGTGACACTACTGCGCAGTGCTACATCAGAACAGTATTACAAGGGTTAAACACTAACCATGAGGCGGCATTGGATGCCTCATTCCTTGCTGTTGGGGAGGGATTCCAGGCTGCTGCCCCATCAATGCCCCTAGTGGCCCAACAGATTGATTATTCAGATTGCTCATGGGAGCCTGGCCAGGCCTAGGAACATTGCGTTGGTACTTGTGGTGTGTCGCTCGTTTCTCTTCCTAAAAAAAAATATGGACAGAAGAAAAAGGGGGGAAAAAAAGGGAACAGTGCACACATTAGGTTTAGACACCCGAGGAGGTTACAAGCTCATTAGCTTCCAAGTGTTAACATTTTTCAATGTGTAACATTACTTCGGTGTCACAGCGTTGTGTTACAATGGCCAACACCTGCACCAAACACCCCAAATTCACAATATTGAAGCGCTTCACACAAACCAACATTATGTTAGAACACTTGAACAATTATATAAAAGGCAGACAAGACCTTACTTTAACCAACACAGCTCAGACCGGACCCCACCCCACCCCACCCACACACACTGAGCAAACCGGTTTTACATAAATCACTACAGTATAAAACACTTCAAACTGGAGTATTAGTTCTTAATGCAGAATTCACTTTCTTACATTCAGAAAAACAAGCATACTGAAGACCGATGTACTTACCAATGATATATCCTCATCTGGATGGATCAACTTACTAGTTGCACTAGTTGTTGTCAGGGTAGCAGGCTTACTTGTTACGGAAGTAGCTGGTTTCGCAGCAGTGCTGTTTGTTGTGCTAGTGGTCGACATGTTTGACTGGGTATAAGCGGGGAATGTTGCTTTAGGGGGCTCTGTAGTTGTGACAGGTGCATTGTTCAAAGGCTTGAAATCCGTGCCAACCGGTCCTGCCACAGTGGCTTGAGCCTGACAAACAAACCATATGTTAAATACAATTCAATCATAAGGAAAAGGTGTTTTCAGAACCACAGCAAGTCAAAACACTACTACATCAATGTGCAAATTATGCAGCAGAAGCCAGGACCACCACAAGCATACAGAGTAAAGGCAGTTGTAAATTTCCAAAAAATGAAATTGCACTTAAACTAGATGCAGGGAAACAGATAAATAGAAGATAAACATTCAAACGCACTCTCTCCCCAACCAGCACTAGCAATATGGTCTAAGAGAGCATACAAGTGTATATTATGCTCTTATTCAAAATGAGACACGACTGCACAGCAAGTCATTTCCAGAGACTTTAGCGCACATTAACGTAGCCAATATTAGGAATATTAACAGTAAACATGTTTTCCCATGCATATCTGCCCACTCAAATGCATCACCGATTGCATGCATTAACCCTTCAGAAGCATAACTGAAAATGCCCTTTTCCCAGATTAGGCCAAGTGAAAATGCAGTTGCTTTGTTTTACTTTTGTTGGCTGTCTAATGTTTTAGATCGCGCCTCCAAAGGGTTAATTTGTGAAGCAAATAAAACTGCAATTTCCTGCATACTTGTGCCGTGCTAGGAAACAGCGCTTTAGAAGGCGCAGGCAGACTTTCTGAATTGGAGGACGCGGTACTTGAGCTTGTGACGGGGGATCCCATCTGCAGCACAAAGAGAGGAAGCAGTGAAAAGTCTAACAAACTGGTGAGGAAGAATATTTGGACCTGCGCTAAGGGACAGGTTTTTGAGATAAAGCCAAATTACAGAACAAATCCTACTTGACAGTAGATGCAATTACCTGGAAAACCCAGCCCCAAAGCAGCATGACAACCGATCTATTTTGCCATTCCAACTAAACCACCAATAAAGGAGCAAGCTCTTACGGACCATATTTGGGAAAGCTGTATGCAGTAAGGCACAGATTTAGTAAATGGTGCAAAGATGTAAGGCATTGTATAATCCAGGGGTCTCCAAACAGCCCGGGGGCCACATCAGGCCCCCCACAAGATTTTACCCATCCCGCAGCAACTTGAAATTGATTGATTGATTGATTGATATATATATATGTATCAATCAGTGTAAGCCCAGCATCCTTTGTAATTGTCACATTTCTCTTTTGTTCTGAATCATGCCGATTACCCCCAAAAGATCCAAACAAAAAAACGTATTCATTTATAAAATATATACAAATTATAAAGATTTTTTTTCCTTCGGCCGGCAAAAATGTGTAGTATTTACGATGTGTCCCTCGTACTGAAAAGTTTGGAGACCACTGGTATAATTCATTAAAATGGGCCCATCTTAAAGCAGCAATACAGGTGGTTTCATTTGTTTGTTTTTTAAATTACAGGATTGAAGCAGGGCGTCTCCAGAGCTGAACTGTTAATTGCAGCTCCCAGGACCCCCTGCTTCAAGAGATCCTTACCTCCGTAGCGGTGCCGGTATCTCTGCGGAGTTTAAATGTCCCGGACACGCGGGCTATTTAAAAGCCGCCATTTTGTTAGATACACCGTTCCCAGTCTGCATTAATACTGGCACCCCCTACGGAGGCAAGTATCTCAGGAACGGAAATTAACACTGTTAAAGATCCTGTAATAAAAAAAAAGATTTCCCCCCCCCCCCCCCCCCCCCCCAATTATTTTTAGCCCATATTTCAACCTCTAGATTAACTTGAAAAACAAAAACAAAACTACAGTACTTTGTTGTGAAAGTTACCACTGCTTTCAGTGGATAAGGCATGAAGTTGTAACACGCTACAAGTATTCACACACATTATATAAAGGGAAGCAACACATCGGAAGGAGGCGACTGTTCAAAGTCACAAATCACTGACTGCAAACTATTAGTTACATCTTAACCAACATTAGGAATGCTGGGCTACTAGGTATAGGTCAACACTACTCGGAAACCACATGACCATGCAAACAACCCACAAAGAACATTATGGCTGGGATGGCCTGCACTGGCGGCCATTGCCACTCAAGTTCATGGCAAGAACAGGGCACGATACACCACATGGGCTTTTTGCTCAATCCCAGCCTCATTCAGCAGAGAAAACCTGAAAATGTAATACATTAAAAGGAAAATAAACAAGGTGTCCTTACCTGTCCTGCACTAGGGAAAAGTGGTTTGGGGGCAGACTGCATGGTAGGTGCAGATGTACTAGGAATGGCAAGCCTGCCAACAACTCCAGACGAAGTAATAGCCTGCGCTTGGGTCATAGGATGGATGCCAGGACGGGGGCCGACAGGTGGTGGGATGCCTATAACATTTATATGGAGAGAGGTCATTCATGTGTCCAACCCATTCCAGCTGAACACAAGAAACGTTTTACTTTGGATGTAGCAGTTTGTTTCATTGTGCTTTATATTTCAGCTAGTCTATTAAACAAGTATTGTATGTGGCTGCACTGGTACCCCATTACTCCGTTTCTTACCCGTGTTTTTTTATTGAATTACGTTTTCCATAAATAAAAAATATGATATTTCCCCCTCTGGTGACAATTGGCTAATAGCCGTTGGACAGATGAAAATGTGCAGCAACACTCGGCATCGTCACTGCTCCCTACCAAGGACACTGTTTACCTGAACACTGGAGCGATGACCAATTAGCATCCAAGAAAACATTACCTACCTGGTGGTAAACCGGACATCATATGGGGTATTCCTGGGCCGTGATGATGCAGCATCCCACCTATGGACATCATTCTGTTCGAAAACAGACTTGGGAATTTAAAGAAAAGAAAAAGTTGTATGAAAAGGTAAAATATTAATTTGAGCTCACATCTTAAGTAGCAACAGAGTAGAATGTACACTAACCTAACACTTTAGAACATTTACACTATCAGTACTATACAATAATCTGGTATTATGGTATTTACAAGTGTTTTACAGATTACATATTTTATTTAAAGATAGAGCATTTTGTACTAACCCATGATGCATTCCTGGCATACCAGGAGGTATTCCAGGCATCAACGGTGGAACAGCTTGCATCAATGGAGGTATACCTTAAAAAAGGGAAAAAAAAACAGTTCAAGTATAATGTATATTGCTGGCCAGGAAGATCTGACATACAGAAAGCTACACTACCTCATGACTAATGAATGTTTATAGGAAGATCAACCCGCAAACAGACATCCCATTAACTACTGCATTTTATGCATAAAGAAAACATAATTTGGTTTTAGCACTGTAGAAGGCAGTTAATTGCCACAATTGCCTGAGGTTTCTGCTCCTCACAATAGACCACACTTGGATGCCTGTGAAGTTTAGAAAAAAGCAGTATAATCTCAGAGAATAATTTACAGTTGGTCACCAAAGAGATAAAGCCTACAAGTCTCCTCACAAACATCTGAAAGTACATCGAGTATATACGTCATGGGAACTTACAGATGTAGCTAGACTTGCTGTGTTCGGTGTGGTGATCACAGCCACGAGAACATTAACTGGCTTGGGAGGATTCTCTCTACAGGGTCCCTGCTTCCAAATAGGACCGTGCAGCATTAATCCTGTTGGGCCATCAAGAAACGGATGCTGACCTTTTAGATGAGCTGCGCAGCAGGCCCCAGCAGCTCTGAAGGTAAGAAGCAGTCTTCGATCTGTCCCAACCCCGACAGATGTCAGAATATGGGTCTCTACATCATGAGGGGAAATACTAGAGAACCAGTCTCATCTATGTCATCAAGATGGCTGGACAAAACATCCAACACTGGCCAGCCCATCATGACATAGATGACCGAATATGGTCCTATAGTATCCACCCTCATGATGTAGAGACCCATATTCTGGAATCTACGACCTCCGGGGACTTGGGACAGACTTGAAACAGCTTCTTACCTTTTGGAGCTGCTGGGGACGGTTGCGCAGCTCATCCATAAATGTTAGTATTGGTTTCTTGGTGGCCCAACAAGATTAACGGTGCCGGGCCCCTTTCAGAAGCAGGGACCCCCGTAGCGTTAATCCTCAAAGGGCGCAAACAATGCACTGTTCTTTGTGCCACGGATTTTAGCATGTTGGTCTGCAGGACAAAGAACGGTAAATCTGGCTGCATCTGTATGTCCTTAAACGTCAGATTCAACCAAAGTATTTGATATATCTAGGCGGTTTCTTTTTAGTGAAATGCGCACTCTTCGGGGGATTATGTACACAGCTGAAATTCTGTAAGAGTGCAGGTATTACAGTACCTGGAGGCATTCCTGGTGCCCCTGGCATGCCATGGTGTAGGCCTGGCTGTCCCATTGCAGGCATGTAGCCCTGCTGCGGCTGCATTTGTGGTTGAAATGAAGTGGATGCTACTGAATCGTCATCGTCAAATTCATCAGAGTCATCTGGGTTTTTCTTTTTCAGGCTCTCTGCTGCAAAAACAATGTGTACAATTTGTTACGCTATCTGCAACCTTCCCATGGAGAAAGAATTTCAATGTCAAGTCATATTTTCTAGGCACAATCAACCATTACATTGTACATTAATTGTTGAAGGACAACTATTTTCCAGTGCTGCATGCTCGATCAGTCCTAGATTAGAACGCATTTATTATTTTAAGATTGATAACTTGCCCGATGAACATCGAGTATTATTCATCTGACTTGAATGGGAGGTTTGTGTAGTAGAATCCAATTGCTACTATTGGACCTTAATAAATAACTCCTTTTAGGCTTAAAAAGACTTTACTAAGCAATGCATCTTTTGGCCTCGGATGCTAGATGTAGATGCAGAATGTAAACTTAGTATATATCCAAATGAAACCATCTGCATGAAATATAATCTGTCCAACATTTAAATTATTTTGTCACCTTATGTGTTTACTAGTTTAAAGTGGGTTTGCACTAGGACATATTAAAACAGAGTAGTTCTACAGACTAACTGGTGGAAGTTCGTACCTTGCGTTTTTTGTTCAAGTAATCGCCTCCTTTCATCCATGTCTTTTTCAGGAATACCTTCCATGCCATAAATTTCCAGTTCAATATCGGTCCTTCCTGGAATGGCATTCGGTACAGCGTCTATCGTTTCTTTGTGCACCTGCAGGAAATACCCATGAGTCTGAATGAAACGTTCCAGGACATTATGCATTGTCATACAAAAGCATTGCCTTGGACACTTACCTGCATACAATGGATAGCTAAACCAGGTCCTGTGTAAAGCTTTTTGTGACATATATGGCATTTAAAATGTTTTGCTTTTTGATGCTGGATAAGGATTTTCTCATCGTCAAAGTCTCTGTTGCAATACCTGTTCAAGAGTATTAAGGAAACCGAACTGCAAACTTTTTTGATAATCTGACCATATCCCTTTTAAATAGCAGGACAGTTTATAAAGGACATACTTGAAAATGCGAGGTACTGTATTTTCACTGGTAAAATAGTTAAAATAAATGTGTAAAAAGGAGTTGGTAAGCATAATTTTGCCAGTGGCGCAGACTTTAGTACTATCGGAGGACACAACTGAAAGACGTGAATCCATTTACACCCTATGGGAAAACATTCAGCTAGAAAAACAGGTAATGGCCCCGACACTGTTCTGATTAGCAGCAGTGGGCCTGGGTTGACATGTGCCTTGGGACCGGTGAGGACCGGGAATTGTGGTTCCCGGTGAAGTCGGAGTTGAGACCACCCACCACCCCCAGTATCGTCTCTACCAAGATGACTATTGTACTTATCCCCCCACTTTTCTTTGCTGAACCCCACGAGAAAGAGATAGACGTAATTACATTTGAGAATTCACTTTGTATCAACGATTGGTTGGATAATTCCCCACTAAACGAGTTGTTAATCCCCAATGGTCTAAAACACTAAAAGCAGATGGTATCAGCTTTCATGCCATCACAAGCAACTGGTCAGGCGTGACAATTTAAATTGGACAAAAGAAAATATATGCGTAATGATGGCGCACAAATTCCAACAAGAAACTAAACATAAATGCAAATACTGTGCTACAGCCCATTTGATCTTCTATGCATTGCACTGCCTTTAGCCGAGTGATTAAACAATTAATAACATAGAAAATTATTTATTCTGCCAATTAAAAATGCCTAGTCCTGTTTTGAATGCCTGAATACATTTAAAAAAGATCTGTTAATGTCAGTGCATCTTTTCAGATGAACGATTACAAATCATCTTCTGCTCACAAGTTCGTAATGTTCATCTTTTGCTGCTATGTCACATTATACCCGTTAACGGGTACCGATTTCCTGCACATCACACACTTTTCTGTAATAGGTTTTAGACTCATACAAAGATCACATGCCTAGTCCATTTATACCAAAGTAAGACCCTGAATTAATCTCTATATATTCCTGTTACCAAACATTCCACCCCTTGCAAATGTAACACACCACCATGATTAAGGCACAACACCCAGCAAAACTGCTCAAATGCAGCCATCTGGGTGACAGGCTGTGAATGTGAACAGATCCCATATTTATTTCCTGTAACACCGGTTACAACACCGGTTACACCTCCTAGAGGATTGATCACTCTCTGCATAAAACCAAACTCTGCACGATTAGTGTTATACTGATAAACTAGGTATGTTGTAAAATATATTATATATCCACAGTGTGTGTGTGTGTGTGTGTGTGTGTGTGTATATATATATATATATATATATATATATATATATCAAAATATCGAAGATGGACGGAACTCCCGGGTTTTATACAAAAGACTAAATGTATTGGTCACACATCAGATTGTCATTTTAGTCTCAGGGAACTTTTTCAAGGGGAGAAGCAATCTGATTTTTGACAGTTTTCCTTCAATATCTTAATATATATATATATATATATATATTAGTGTGTAATGTGACACTATACAGAGCATATGTGTGTGTGTGTGTATATATATATATATATATATATATATATATATATATATATATATTATATCATATATGGGACATTACACTATTACACATTATAAATCTGAATCTAATAATCAATATTACATTTAATATAAACTAATATTACACTGCAATATTAAATATACAGCATATACATATCTTTACACTGAAATATAGACCCCACGCAAGTACTCTTGTACATACATGTACAATATATCCTGGTTATAGAGCATGTATGAGAGAATCGACTGCGGGCCCGCTAGGTGGCCTCCCACCCAGTGAGTAACAAGACAGTCACACCGCGGCTCAGTAACCCCCCTCCCGCCAACCCTTCGCAGAAGGATACCAGCACCAGGGCTTCAGCTGCTTCTTCTTCTTCCTTACCATTGTGTCTCGGGGGGAGGGGAGAAGAGACGGTCTATTCCCACTGGTTCCAACACAAGCGGGTAGGGGGAAAGAGCGGGAGGGGGAAAGCCGGGAGAACGGCGAGGCAGGTTCCGTTAATAGAGAGAATAAAGGGAGGACAAGATGGCGCCGGGACGAAGTAGCGTTCGGCGGACCATCATCACCGCGCCGCGTGCTAGGACGGGGGGAGGGGGGATCGAAAGGCCACTCCCACCGTTTAGGAGCCGCGCGCAGGGTGGTGGAAAGAGCCAGGCGCCGCCCACCACAGAGAGCTCGCGCTGGTGGAATACCTAGGCGCCGCCCATACAGGGAGCACGCGCAGCGGTGGAAAGAGCACCGGCGCCGCACACAAAGGGAGCACGCGCTGAGGGGGGGGGGGAAGAGAAGAATACCTAGGCGTCGCCCCATGGAGCGCGCGCGCAGGGAGGGAGAGGCTAATTAGGCCCCGCCCCACGTGTCATTTTCCTTAAAGGGACAGCAGCCAACATAGTTATGTTTTTTGGATGAAGCGGGGCAATGGTGATTTAATGTATATAGCGCCCACAGTGTATCAGCGCTTAGAGGCCAGCTCAGACAGAACGCCATGCGACTTATAGTTAAGGCAAACGTGGACGGGAAGCGCACGGGCTGGGGCGCGATCGCCTGGAAGTCGTCTCAATTTGATTTTTTCCAGGGACCGAGCCTGACGTCGCCGGCACTACACAGTCGCAGCAAGCTCGACGTGATCGTCCAGGCCCTATAAAGCGCACAGCGACGCTGACGTCGCCCTGGCCACTATACGCGCAGCCGTACAAGAGGCGATACGGTAGATGAGTGTACTACTAATACAATCAGGCGCAGCAAAGTCAGACACTCGGAATAGGGATTCCGTGCCCCGGGGAGCTACACTCTATAAATAACATCATGATCTGGATCTTCTCCGTGGCTGTTCACCGATCCCCATGCGGGTAAGACCCCAGAAACGTGAGGTCCTAAAACCATACCACCCCATACCACCGTCCGTATCACTGGGCTGCAAAAACATAACCAAAGGGGAAAATTACAGATAAGGCAACAATAAATTTGTTAGAACTGCGCCCCAATGTGTAAATTGTGATGTTAAACTAATATGTAGTGTATTTAACAACCTGAGTAGATGAGTGATGAATAAAAGTGCAAAATTCAAACGGTTTTAAGAAGAACACAACTGTTCCTTAAAAGTGTCAAAGCTCATATAATATACTGAGATATATACAGTTGTTCGACCAACCTTACATCTTGCACGCCACCGGCCCGGGCGAAGTGGATTTAACGACTCGTGGCGACGCTCCCTATTGGCCCCCAAGCACCAACGGTGTGGTAAAGGTGATTGCGAGTAGATTTTTTTGTTCGTGCTGGACGGGCTGGATTTTTTGGTGATTTTAGTCCGCCAATGCAATATATATAATTAAATAAAAAAATCAAAACTTTTTAACTAGATCTGGTATAGTCGTCACCCTTGCTCCAACCCCACCCATCAAGGTAGTCGGCAGCTCATGGTTTCCCATCTTCACACGCAGTACATGTTCAAAAAAAAGTACTTATATTGTGCACATATAAACAAAGTGTGGAAATGATATGCAACGTACAAAAAATACTAATCATATGAAGCTAAGATAGGCGTGAGTTTAGAAGGTGTGGGTTCTACCTGTAACTGCTGAAGGCTTTTCAGTGTTGCTGTCTATTCTCAGCTCCATCTACCCGACTGTCACTCTGATGACAGTATTTATCTAATTCTGGTATGGGTCAGCAGGGTAGCCAAACAAGGATACAAGTTATTGTCTGTAACCACAGTATTGTATTGTATGTCTGTATTTATATAGCCCATTAAGTACATGGCGCTTCACCGTAGTATAAATTGTGGTAATCAAATAAATAACAGATAATATAAATAACAGACATGGGAATAAGGGCTTAGACATTAAAAGTTAACATTTGAGAAGAGGAGTCCCTGCCCGAGGACTCTTACAGTCTATATTGTAGTAGTTAGGGAAAACGTTACAGAGACAGTAGGAGGGAGTTCTGGTAAGTGCGCTCTGCAGGTGGGGCCAGCTTTAATGTATCATATGGTTCAGAATATCCACAAGTTGCTATTCATATGTTCTTAAGCAGAGTGTGTCTTAACGTGGGGTCTTAAAGGTGGATAGAGAGGGTCTAGTGGGTACTGAGGGGAGGGCATTCCAGAGGTGTGGGGTGCAGGGTCAGTGAAAATGTTTAAGGGGTCGGGAGAGGGCTTTAGATACAGGGGAGCAGCACGGGTTAAGGAGAAAGAAGAGCTCCTTGAGAAGAACGCAAGTCTGAGATGGTACATAACGAGAAATTAGAGCTGAGCTGTAAGTCATTCGGGGGCAAGAGAGAGGTGTAGAAGCTTAAAGTGGTTGAGGATGAGAGAATGGCAGGTGCTGAGATGCGGGATTTGATCAGGGAACCCGAAGGAGGAGGGATTTTCATAGGGGATGATGCTACAGATCTAGAAAAAGTAGAGTGATGTTCGGCAGCAGCGTTTAGGATAGAGTTGTAGGGAGAGCAGGTGAGAGCATGGAAGGGCCAGGACAGATGGTTACAGTAATCACAGATGGGAGAGAGAATGGAGGCCGGGAGTCAGAGTTTTAGCGTACGAGAGCTCAACAAGGAAAGGGCGATCTTTGTGTTTTGCAAAGGGTTAGGGGAGGAAAAAGCAACAGGTGGGGTGTAGATATGTTTTTGCAAATTGTTGAGGGGCGAAGGTGAGACGAGAGTCGAGTGTATACCCCTAGGGCAGTCGTGCTTGGGTACTGCGTGAATGAATCGTAGTTCCAACGCTATGGGAAGGAGGTAAGTGGGGCGCAGATGTTTGGTGGGGGATGAGTTGGGAGTCTTCTGTTTCTAGCCATGTTGAGTGTTAAGCGTCGGCGGCAGGGCCATCCAGGAAAATGGATATAGCAGAGAGGAATTCAGAAAAACTTGGTTTGTTACGCATGTGTAAAGAGTTAGGGGTGTTGAAAAGTACATTAGATGTGTGTGTCAGCTATAGAGGTGTAATTGTAAACAAAAAAGATTGTTTATTAGGTCACATAGAGTGAGTGTGTACACCGAGAAAGGAGAGAGTCCAGGACAGAGCCATGGGGTTTACCCCGACAAGAGATCGTAGAGGAGGCAGGAGGTGTTAGCAAGAAAAGACACTGAAAGTACGATGGAAGGTTAGGATGTGAGATCAGGATGAGCTTTGTTCCGCAATAACCAAACAGAAAGAGTAACGCCAACTAAAGGTATAATTGAAGAACATGGAAACAAACTATCTCCTGGCTATCCTCGTCGATGGGGGCCGCTTCAGCCAAGCACCGTTCAGGGAACAGCAAAGTCGACTTCGCCACACTACAGAGACCTGGGAATCTGATGTCACCTTCAACTACGCTTGTAGGAGCCACAACAGGCTCACGCCAGGAAATGCATCAGAATGAGTCAAACAGAAAGTCCAGTGGGTATTGCGCAAATGCAGGATCAAAGATGCATGTAGTATTGCAGGAGTGTCCATGTAGTTAAATAATCCTACATGTTTTTAGTACGACGGCTAACTTCGTCAGCGGTAGAAGTGCACTTACCGACATGTAATGCCATGTTGTCATTTTTTTGCATTAAATTTTTTTTTAATATCGCCTGTTGGTACTGAGCCTCCTTGTGCTGCTGTGCTCCTCGTTTTTAGTTTTTTTTTCTCTGACCGGGTTACCGCAATATACACTTTGAGTGTACCATATACATATTAATACATTATAGAGACGTGTTGGTGTGCTCTATATAGGTACTAGATTATTTTATTTTACGATTAGTTGGATGCAAGGTGGTGGTAACCTTGTGCTCCCGGAACCTGTTCGCGGGCGGGTCGGGTGCAGTGTGCGGGGGCTGAGTTAGCAACGGACCGGTGCGTGGCACAGGCGGGTTGGGGCGGGATCTGAGTTGAGCGGCTTGACGGCGGGCGTGCACCAAGGGGGGGACTGAGTTGCGGCCGGACCGTGCGTGTCACACAGGGGGGGTGACTCTGAGGTAGCGGCGGACCGTCGCGTGTCACACAGGGGGAAAGCTGTACGGCATAGAGCTCGCTGCAGGAATTCCGGGGACGGGGGGAGAGACTGAGGAGCGATGACGGCTTCACTCCGGGAGCGGAGAGGAGAGCGTCATGGCGGCGGAATTTCACTCGACTGTTAGTTGTATCAGGGCGGGGAGGTGAGAGCCCGTGCGATGTAGATGGGGGAGAGCCTGTGCGCTGTATACTGAGGGGAGAGAGCCCTGCGCTGTATCTGAGGGGAGAGCCCAGTGCGCTGTATAGAGGGGAGAGCCCAGTGGCTGTATAATGAGGGGAGAGCCCATCCTGGTATACTGAGGGAGAGCCCAGTGCGCTGTATACTGAGGGGAGAGAGCCAGTGAAGCGGTATACTGAGGGGAGAACCAGTGCTGCTTTACTGAGGGGAGCATGGTGCAGTATACTGAGGGGAGAGCCCTGTGTGCATCCTTGAGAAGAAAGCTTCTACTCGCTCTATGTGTATCAGGCGGGGAGATGAGAGCCCTGTGCGCGTTATAGGAGGCGAGAGCCCTGTATACTGAGAGGGAAAGCCTGTATAGAGGGGAGCCCTGTGCGCTGTCGCTTGTGTATACTGAGGGGAGAGCCCGGTGTGCTGTATATGAGGGGGGGAGCCTGTGCGCTGTATACTGAGGGGAGAGCCAGTGCGCTGTCATACTGAGGGGAGAGCCAGTGCGTGTATATGAGGGAGAGCACCAGTGCGCTTGTATATGAGGGGAGAACCCAGTGCGTGCTGTATAGAGGGGAGGCCCAGTGGATGTTACTGAGGGGAGAGACCAGTGCGCTGTATACTGAGGGGGAGGCCAGTGGCTGTTGTATACTGAGGGGAGAGACCAGTGGTGTAACTGAGGGCGAGGCCAGTGCGCTGTATACTGAGGGGAGAGCCCAGTGCGCTGATTACTGAGGGGAGAGAGCAGTGCGCTGTATACGGAGGTGTGAGAGCCCAGTGCGCTGTATATGAGGGGAACCCGAGCCCGTGCGTGTATAATGAGGGGAGAGCCACCAGTGCGCTGTTATTGAGGGGAGGAGGAGAGCCCAGTGCGCGTATAACTGAGGGGAGAGCCCAGTGCCGCTGTATACGAGGGGAGTTCAGTGACTGTGCGCTGTATACCGAGGGAGGTCATGTAGCTGTGACACTCGTATGCGAGGGGAGTTTCAGTACTGTGCCGCTGTATACCGAGGGGGTTTCATGTACGGTGGCTGTATACCGAGGGGAGTGCATGCACTGTGCGGCTTATACGAGGAGGATTTCATGAGACTGTGCGCTGTATACCGAGGGGAGTTTCATGTACTGTGCGCTGTATACCGAGGGGAGTTTCATGTACTGTGCGCTGTATACCGAGGGGAGTTTCATGTACTGTGCGCTGTATACCGAGGGGAGGTTCATGTACTGTGCGCTGTATACCGAGGGGAGTTTCATGTACTGTGCGATTACCGAGGGTTAGTACGTCTGTAACCGGGAGTTCTGTACTGTGCGCTGCATAGACCAGGGGAGTTTTCATGTATGTGCGGCTGTATACCGAGGGGAGTTTCATGTATGTGCGCTCGTATACAGAGGGAGTTTCTCTGTACCGTGCGCTGTATAACGAGGGGGAGTTTCAGTACTGTGCGCTGTATAACGAGGGAGTTTATTGTATGTGCTCTGTTATACCGAGGGGAGTTATGTATGTGCTGTAAACGAGGGGAGTTTCATGTACTGTGCGCTGTATACCATTGTTGAGTTAAGGCGGCGGAAGGGCCATCCAGGATGATATGCAGAGAGACATTCAGAAACTTTGTTTTGTGTACAGACAGGTAAGGTCGGGTGTTGAAAGTACTTTGTGTGTCGTTCAGCATGAGGTGTATTTAACCAAAAGATTGTTTAGGTCACCTTAGAGTGAGTGTGTACAGAGAAAAGAGAAGAGGGCCAGGACAGAGCCCTGGGGTACCCCCACAGAGCGATCAATAGAGGAGGAGGAGGTGTGTTAGCAGAAGAGACACTGAAAGTACGATGGAAGGTAGGATGAGATCAGGATAGAGCTTTGTCGAATACAAAAGTAAGAGTACCCAATAAAGGTTATATTGAAGAGGACAAATGGAAAAAATCTCTCCTGCTCCGTCCGACCGCTTCAGCTCAAAAGCCCGTCAGGGAACAGCAAAGCTTCCGACTAGCCACACTCACGAACCGGGACTCTGATGTCACACTCAACACGTTGTTAGGTCCACAACAGGCTCCCCAGTGTGATCCAGGGAGTAAACGAAGTCCAGTCGGGTGTAGTGCAAGCAGTGATCAAAGATGCTGGTAGTATTGCAGGGTGTCCACTGTAGTATAAATAATCCTACATGTTTACGTAGCGAACTACTTCTCAGCGTTAGAGTGCACTACCACATGTATGCCATGTTGTCATTTTTCATAAATTTTTTTAATTAGCCTTGGTATTGAGCCCTCCTTGTGCTGCTGTGCTCACGTTTTTTTATTTTTTTTTTCTCTGACCGGGTTACCGCAATATACACTTAGAAGATACAGATACATATAATACATAATGAGAAGATGTGGGGTGTGCTCATAATATAGGTACATAACAGTATTATATTTACGATTAGTTGGTGTGCAAGGTGGGAACCTGTGCCCGGAACCTTGTTCGCGCGGCGGTGAGTGTCGGGGTGCTGAGTTAGCAACGGACCGGTGCGTGTCACAAGGGGGGGGGGGGGAGGAGTTAACGGCGCTTTGACGGTGCGTGTCACACAGGGGGGGGGGGGACTGAGTTAGCGGCCGGACCGGTGCGTGTCAACAAAGGGGGGGGGGACTGTAGTGAGCGGCCGGACCGTGCGGGTCACACAGGGGGGAAATGACTGACGGGCAGAGGCTCGCTGACAGAGATCGGGCGACGAGGACGGATGAGGAGCGATGACGCTCTAGGCGGGGCGGAGAGGAGGCGGCAGGGCGGCAGCTTTACTCGCTCTTTGTGTATCAGGCGGGGAGGTGAGAGCCCTGTGCGTATGTAGATGAGGGGAGAGCCATGTGCGCTGTATACTGGGAGGAGAGCCGCGCGTGTTACTGAGGGGGAGAGCCCAGTGCGATGTGTATACTGAGGGGAGAGCCCCAGTGCGCTTGTAGACTGAGGGGAGAGCCCAGTGCGCTGTATACTTGAGGGGAGAGCCCAGTGCGTAGTACTGAGGGGAGAAGCCAGTGCGCTGTATACTGAGGGGCAGAGCCCAGTGCGTGTGTATACTGAGGGGAGAGCCCAGTGCGTGTAATAGTACACTGGCTTGTATAGAGGGGGGAAGAGAACAGTGCGTGTATATGAGGGGAGAGCCCAGTGGCTGTGTATACTGAGGGGAGAGGCCCCAGTGCGCTGATATTACTGAGGGGAGAGCCCAGTGCGCGTTAATGAGGGGAGCCTGCGCACAGAGGAGTCGCTGTGTACTGAGGGGGAGTTTCCGACGTGCGCTGTATACGCGGGGTGTTTAATGTACTGTGCTCAGCTTATACCGAGGAGAGGTCTCCGTATGTGCGCTGTATACCGAGGGGTTTCATGTACTGTGCGATGTATACCGAGGGGAGTTTCATGACTGCAGTATACCGAGGGGAGTTTATGACTGTGCGCTGTATACCGAGGGGTTTTCATGTACTGGGCGCTGTGAACCGAGGGGAGTTCATGTAATGTGCGCGTTATACCGAGGGGAGTTTCATGTACATGTGCGCTGATACGAGGGAGTTAAGTACTTGCGCGTTGTATACGGGGGAGGTTTCAGTACTGGTGCGGCTGTATACCGAGGGGAGTTTCATGTAATGGGCGACTGATACCGAGGGGTCAGTTCATGTAGCTGCTGTTGATAACGAGGGGAGTTTCATGGATGGGCGCTGTGTGATTACAGAGGGGACCCGGTTTTCATGTACTGTGCGCTGTATAACGAGGGGAGTTTCATGTACTGTGCGCTGTATTACCGAGGGGAGTTTCATGTACTGTGCGCTGTATACCGAGGGGAGTTTCATGTACTGTGCGCTGTATACCGAGGGGAGTTTCATGTACTGGGGGCTGGATACTGAGGGGGAGATTTCTATACATTGACTGGGTAGTGTAATGTGCTGGGTGGGAGAATCTGTTATGCTGAGGTTCCTCAAGGTGCTTAACTGTGGCCCTTTGAATCACCATTCATGGTTTGGTGCCAAATGCTCTTTTAAGTTTTTAACTGATAATCGTTTCACCCAAGCTCCACATCACACAGGTTTATTCATGGCCATATTTGTATGATTTGCAGCCAGTCACAGCATGCAGCGGACAGCGATGATGGGAGCCCAACAAGTATTACTGCCGACACACCCTCCATGGAGGATTTCAGGTAATGTATTCTAATGAGCAACACAAAATCCATAACCTCTGGTTGTCCTTTTGTTGTGTGTCTCAGCATGTCACAGCTTGCTTGTCTCGCTTCCCAGTATTGTTTTTATTTTGATTCAGGTTTTTTTTATTGGCAATACGGAACTTTATTATAACAATCCTTCTCTCTGAAGTCACATTTTATTATTTGCTGCATTACGTCATGGATGGATCCAGTTCATGTTAGACTTGCTTTGTGATTTATAAAGAACATTTTTATAATGGATGGGAGATACAATGTGAGTCGCTTTTGCATTAGTCCCCAACAAGCATTGCATTTAATATCAATAACCACATTAGACGTCTTCCAATATATTATAAAACTGAGGTGTGTTCTGTGTATGCGTCTGAACAATGGATTTGTTTTCAGGAGTCAGTAGTAGCCCTAGCCGTTGTTTATATGAGCCAGTAGTAGTAGCCCTAGCCATTGATTATATGAGCCAGGATAGCCCTGGCCAGTGATTTTATATGAGACAGTAGTTAGTAGCCATAGCCATTGATTATATGAGCCAGAGCAGCAGTAGTAGCCCTGCCATTGTATATGAGCAGCAGTAGTAGCCCTAGCCATTGATTATATGAGCCAGCGTCAGTAGTAGTAGCCCTAGCCATGTATATGAGCCAGCAGTAGTAGTATAGCCCATAGCCATTGATTATATGAGCCAGGAGTAGCCCTAGCCATTGATAATGAGCCAGACATAGTAGCCCTGGCCATTGATATAGAGCCAGCAGGAGTAGCCCTAGCCATGTTTATATGAGCCAGTAAGTAGCCCTAGCCATTGATTAATGAGCCAGCAGTAGTAGCCTAGCCTGATATATGAGCCAGTAGTCGTGACCTGGCCATGATTATATGAGCAAGTCGTAGGCCCTAGCATGTTATATGAGAAAGAGTAGCCTAGCCAGTGATTATATGAGCCGAGTAAGTAGTAGCCCTAGCATTTGTTATATGAGCCAGCAGTAGCCTAGCCGATTGATTATATGAGCCAGTAGGTAGGCCCTAGACCATTGATTATAGAGCAAGGGTACCCTGGCCTTGTTATAGAGCCAGTCAGATAGCCCTAGCATTTTGAGCATTATATGAGCAGCAGTAGTCAGCCCTAGCCAATGATATATGAGCCAGTAGTAGTAGTTTGAGCCCTAGCCATGATTATATGAGCCAGAGTAGCCTAGGCATTGATTATATGAGCCAGGAGTAGCCCTGGCCATTGTTTATATGAGCCAGTAGTAGCCCTAGCCATTGATTATATGAGCCAGCAGTAGTAGCTAGCCCGCATTGTATATGAGCCCAGCAGAAGTATAGACCAGCTCATTTGATATATGAGCCAGAGTAGTAGCCCTAGCTTGATTATATGAGCCAGTAGTAGTAGTTAGCACTTAGCAATTGATTATAATGAGCAGGAGTAGCCCTAGCCATTGATTAGATGAGCGCAGAGATAGAGCCCTGGCCATTGATTATATGAGGCAGCAGGAGTAGCCCTAGCCATTGTTATATGAGCCAGGAAAGTAGCCCTAGCCATTGTTATAATAGAGCCAGCGTAGTTAGTAAGTAGCCCTAGCCACTGATGTATGAGCCAATAGTAGTAGACTGGCCATTGATTATATGAGCAAAAGTAGTAGCCTGAGCCAATGATTATAGAGCCAAGCGTAGTAGCCCTAGCCATTGTTTATATGAGCCAGCAGTAGTAGAAGCCCTAGCCATTGGATTATAGAGCCAGCGTAGAGTAGTAGCCCTAGCCATGATTATATGAGCCAGCAGGAGTAGCCCCAAGCCACTGATTAGTATGAGGCCAGGAGTAGCCCTTGGCCATGTTTATATGAGCCAGTAGTAGCCCTAGCCATTGATATAGTGAGCCAGCAGTAGTAGCCCTAGCCACTGATTATATGAGCAGTAGTAGTGTAGCCCTAGCATTGATTAATGAGCCAGGAGTAGCCTGCCATTGATATATGGAGCAAGAACGTAGAAGTAGTAGACCTGGGCCAGTGATTATATGAGCAGCAGGAGTAGTAGGCCCTAGCCATGTTTATAGTGAGCCGAGTAGTAGCCAGCCATTGATTATATGAGCCAGCAGTAGTAGCCCTAGCCACTGATTATATGAGCCAGTAGTAGTAGACCTGGCCATTGATTATATGAGCCAGCAGTAGTAGCCCTAGCCATTGTTTATATGAGCCAGCAGTAGCCCTGGCCGTTGATTATATGAGCCAGTAGTAGTAGCCCTAGCCATTGATTATATGAGCCAGCAGCAGTAGCCCTGGCCATTGATTATATGAGCCAGCAGTAGTAGCCCTAGCCATTGTTTATATGAGCCAAAAGTAGCCCTAGCCATTGATTATATGAGCCAGCAGTAGTAGCCCTAGCCATTGATTATATGAGCCAGTAGTAGTAGCCCTGGCCATTGTTTATATGAGCCAGCAGTAGTAGCCCTAGCCATTGATTATATGAGCCAGCAGCAGTAGCCCTGGCCATTGATTATATGAGCCAGCAGTAGCCCTGGCCATTGATTATATGAGCCAGCAGTAGCCCTGGCCATTGATTATATGAGCCAGTAGTAGCCCTGGCCATTGATTATATGAGCCAGTAGAAGTAGCCCTAGCCATTGATTATATGAGCCAGTAGTAGTAGTCCTGGCCATTGTTTTCTAAACGTTTGAGGATTTTAACTGTGTTCTGAATTTTGTAAAAATGCTTTTACCTTACCTGCACCAGAGCTTATCTGAGGCCCCCAACCTCTGGGCACTGCCCTGGTAAGGCAACCCAAACAAGGTGGGTTTTTTTTTGTTTTTGTTTTTTTTTGAGGGGGTGTGGGGAGGGGACGTTTGCTGCTTTAATGACGTAATAACGTGTTGAATTTTTTTTGTTTTTAAAGCCTTTCCTTGGTGGATACAAACTTACCATCTGATGCCGAGCCCGACCTGAGAAGCTTCATCGCTAAACGTCTCACCAGGGGGGCCCTTTTCGAAGGCATGGGTAACGTGGCGTCCGTGGAACTAAGGTAAGAGAACCGGCACCCCGTTGTAATGTGAGCGGCATAGTAACCTGTTACACCCCAGAGGGCTTCTCTGAGCCGGAGCTGGTGTAGGATTATGCTCTGTGTGTGTTTGTGTCGGTTCTGTTTTACAATCTTAGTCAGAATATCGTAGGAGCCATGTGGAGACATGTAGATTTCCTGTAGGTTGTGTTACCTCCTTAAGAGTCCAGATTTCAATGATCGTGTAGAGATCTTTCAGAACCTCACAGGATTCCTCTTCTAGTTTTCTGCACACTTGCAGCTACCGGGGAGGTTTTGCAAGCTTTACATTATAATTTAACCCTTTGGGGACCTCTTGACGTAGCTACTATGTCATAAAGTCTGGCACTCCTGCGACCCCATGACGTAATAGCTACGTCAAAGCCTATTGAAGGGTTATTCAAGGGCCTCCAACACGTCTGGTTTTTAGGATATCCCTGCTTCAGCACAGGTGGCTCAATCTTCGACCTGTTGGTGGCCCTCAAGGACTGGAGTTGGTCACCCATGGTCTATTGACTTGCGGGTTTTTTTTAGGGGTGATCGCGTTTGGCGAATGGGGAATGGAAGAGGTCTCTGGTGCTGCAGAACCGCGGGTCCTCCGGAGCGACGCGATGCTATATTTAGTTCCTTCTCATTCCCGCGATACTCACTGGTGTAGTTACCGGTGTCGAAGAGCAAACTCTCATTCGGTGTCAAGCCAGTTGGCTCAACACTAACCCCGCACCCCCCCCCCCCCCCAACAGGCGTCCAAGAAGCATCAGTGTGTACTTCCGGACTGCCTTCATTCTGTCATATACAGTTAATGCCATGGGTTAGCCGGCATGAAAGAGCAACTTTCCCTTTGTGACCCGTACCACCTTTTTTATAGATGATAAAAATAGACTTCAGAATAAATTTGGTTCATTCTGGGGATTTACCGACCAACAAGTTGTCTGTGATCTCACCTTTTTGGCCTACTAACATTCAGATAAACAACCATTACATACAAACAACCATTACACACACAGGTATACATGTCGCACGCCTTAGTGTGTTTCACTGATCATTGAGATATAGATCTATCCCGCAAGGTTTTGTGAAAAAAGAAAAGCTCTTGTCCCTTGACGTTTGAAGACCTGACTGAATATAGAAACATTCATAACTGAATTTCCCTAATACTTAGACGCCATCCTCACGGTTGCGTCTGTGCTCTACACATACACGCCTGCATATCATTTGACAGCCTAACGTCTATTTTCGCAGGAGAAACAGTTATCTGTCTTGGTACACCTCCTTACCCATGCAGTGTGTGGTATGATTTGACTCGTCTTATTGCAACGATGCCAGATATGTACCTGTTCGTATTCAGAATAGATGTTGTCACATGATATCGTAATTTTTAATGAAGTCCTCCAACTAAGTGGTGACCTCTGTCACCTCTCTCTGGGGTGCACAAGTGATCTTTCAAGACGGTTACAATTTTCTTTGAGGCTGACAGCCCAGGATCTGGCTATCCTCCCTAGCCTTCTAAACGACACACATTTCACTATTAGTGGACCATCAGTGATAGCCTCCCCCATTAAGCCCTCTTTGTAGATCAGCACACACCGACGAAGGATCTTGACCTGTCATAAACCCAAATTCTTGTATTTTTTAACATAATTTCTAACCAACGCTAACCCCTGAAGCACCAGATTCATTAAAATACGTAATACCCACCGCCATTTTTATTACAAGTAATATCTAATGTTAGTATATATATTTCCTATTCGAGTGTGTTGGTGCTGCATTTCTCCTAGTCCACAGTCCCACTGCCAGTGTTTCAGCTACAGTAGGTATTTTAACGGCCATCCAATAGGTACCTGCAATGGATTCTGTGAAGTGTATCATCCATTTTCTTCCCCCTGGAGGGAGCTGAAACACCGGTAATTACACAGGGTAAGTATCTTGTTAATCAGAGGGTCCCGGATCAAAATATAGCGCGTGTAGCTCCGGAGACCCCTCTGTTACTATGCTTTAAAAACAAAATGGCAAAAAAGCCAAGATTGCTGATTTTAATCTACTGCAGGGGGTGGCCAACTCCAGTCCTTAAGGGCCACCAACAGGTCAGGTTTTTAGGATTGTATTGTATGTCTTTATTTATATAGCGCCATAAATGTACATAGCGCTTCACAGTAGTAATACACGGGGTAATCATATAAATAACAGATAATATAAAAAACAGGTCATGGGAATAAGTGCTTCAGACATAAAAGTAACATTAAGGAAGAGGAGTCCCTGCTCCGAGGAGCTTACAATCTAATTGGTAGGTAGGGAGAACGTACAGAGACAGTAGGAGGGAGTTCTGGTAAGTGCGTCTGCAGGAGGCCAAGCTTTATGTATCATGTGTCCAGGATAATCCAGTGCTATTCATATGCTTCTTTAAGCAAGTGTGTCTTAAGGTGGGTCTTAAAGGTGGATAGAGAGGGTGGATAGTAGAGGATATCCCCACTTTAGCACGTGTGGCTCGGTCTTCGACTGAGCCACTGATTGAGTAACCTGTGCGGAAGCAGAGAGATCCTGAAAACCTTGATCTACCCCTGATCTACTGTACGTTGTTGGCCTGTTAAAGGTGATCACAATCTCCAACAAATCTAAAAGACCACCCGCCCAATTTTTCATGCAATTTTTTTTCAATCATTCACACTTTCATCATTCAATATGTAGAATATATGAAAACAGCCGAGGGGGAAAAACCGGAGGCGTTTTCACAGCTCCCGATCAGAGAAGGCGACTGTGAATTGCATGGCGTGTGTGGGGAAAAGCAGCTTATGACTTTTTTTTTTTTTTTAGTTTCCCAGAGTACACCCTTGGCTGTTATTACTGCCTGCTGCAGCAAGACCAGCTGTGCGAAGCAGCCACGGCTGAGCCCGACGGCCACGCCCCAGAATACGTGGTCTGCTTTCTAGGGGGCTCGGAAAAAGAGCTCGATCTATATCCTTTTCCGTCGGCATTATTTGGGATGGTTCCACACGGCCCATCAGAGCGCCAATATTTTCATATTTTGGAGCAATGGTTTGGCATAGTTTTTGCTGTAAGTAGCAGCCCACGCTGTCGATTGAACCACCTGTGCTGAAGCAGGGATCTCCGGAAAACCTGACCTTGTTGGGTGGTCTTGAAGACTGGAGTTAAGAACTCGTGTGATAAGGGCATGCAAGATAGAAAACCATAACATAGCCAACTGGGTGTGTGTTGTCTACACATAATTGCTGATTATCCTATTATTCTTTATCACTCCGTCAAACCTAATCGGAGTGGCGTGGCCATTGTGTGCTTAGTACCAAGTAAATCCGCTGTGTACATTTTCCTTAAGAACAAACATTTCAACTGGAACTGGACAAATATGTGGAAAGTCTGAAGACGAAACTGGATCCTCAGGTACGACGGGTGTGAAACCGGATATATTCTGCAGCTGCCTCACTGGCAAAGCAGCGTTTCAAGTTCAGTGGGAAACGAATCCATTGGCTGTTGCTGTATCTTGAAACGTTCTTGCGGTTAATCAAGCAATGATGCTTGACCCCTGATGAAGTGAAACAAAAGGCTGCAGGCTGCACTGTGAGGCACAGTCTCTCATGATGTTATCTTGCAACATTACGATGAAGCAGCCACCGGCGCTGGGTTGTCATTTGCTCTCGCCCTTCCCAACGCTGTTTTTAGTATTAAAAACCGACGCTCCGTTCTGGAGATATGAGCGTTTGAAATATTTAGGGGTCTGGGAGGTTAGAACGGAGCTCTTCCCAGAACCCATTGCAGTCTATAGGGTTACCATGGTAACCTCACGCAAAGTTGTGGCGGTGTGAGGCCGCAATTATGGTGGCCGCTCGCGACATCGCGAACAAAAGGCCGTACCTCCTGAGGCTGGCCATAGAGCGTGCAATTCTCGGCCAGGTAAATAATTTTGTCTTTGCCGCGTGACGGCCAGGTCACGTGCGCGGTTCAGCCAGTGAGGACGAACCGGTCACGTCGCAGCCACGCCTTCCTGTCACCTACTACCCTCAGTGCAGGTATCACGCGAGCGGCAGGCGTGCCTGACGTCGCGCGCACGCCGGCCACTATAATTGTGGCCTTATGCAGCAGGCATAAGCTTCGAGGGATCCATGTTAAAATGGATATGAAGCGAAAATAATGCTCATTGGCATGTCATTACCCAGAATCCCTGGCTGCAGTGGAAGCATTGTATGTCATTACTCAGAATCCCTGCCTGCAGTGGAAGCAGTGTACGCAAAGAGATTATGGGGAAGGGCAGGGCTGCAGGCCTGTGAGTCTCGTGTATGTGCTCACACGCGGTATTTGTAGCTGCGGTACTCGGAACCTCCGAAGTTACAGAGGAGGAAAGATACTAAAATACCAAATATGTAATATTCGCATGGCTCATACCTGCCATGTTCAGTGTTCTGTATGGAGTGCCGCATTATTAACCCTTTGGGTGCCTTATAGCCGTAGCTACTACATCACAGGGTCTGGCACTCCCCCCCCCCCCCTTATTTAACTATACTCCGCATTGCTTTTTGTTTTTTTTACTGCAGCAATGAGTCTTCTCCGCGTTGCTACACCTGAGCTGCTGTTACTCCATCACCCCCTCTTGCTCGGCTACTCATTCACCCTTTGGTTCTCGCGTCAGGCCTCGCAGCCGCTAACGCCGGCATCGCACCATTCGCGGCAGTGACATTGTAGCCAGAATTCTATCCTGTTTGATCTGTCCGAGACACGTGGATGCCCTCACAAGTGACTCTTTTATTTTATCTTTGCTATATTTCTATTACAAAAGGAGGCTTCACCCAGTTTTATTTTTCTCTCTAGATGAGCAATCTGGATAGCTGTATTAAACCGTATTTAAGCAGCTGGTTTGAAGACTCTGTGCTGCCTATTCACAGGGTAGTGAATCTGTTTCAGGAGAAACTTGCATCCTTATTATACGCGGTAAGTGTCATGGGCCTTTCTCCCACCCCTTTGTTTGCTAAGATATAGAGAGTGTGTGTGTGTTTACACACGCGTATATTACACACGCGTATATTACACACACGTTATAGTAACACACGAGGGATATTACAACCCGGAGATATTACAGACCACCCGCGTTATTCCCTACACCACGCCCGTTATATTACATACACCGCGAGATATACACATATATACATATACGTATATTACACTCGCGTATATATTACACAACAAAACATACACATACACACACACACAAGCATTACACATACACACAGAAACATACACATACACACACACACACATACAACACACAAAAACATACATCATACACACACACACAAACATACACACACAAACATACACACACAAACATACACACACAAACATACACACACATACACATACACACACATACACATACACACATACACATACATACATACACACACACATACATACATACACACACTTACAGAATGTTATTTATTTGTTCCCAGGCTCTGAGTTACACTCCGGTGGATGTGAGAAATTCGGATGACCGAACAAGGAATGACATAAACGGGTAAAGGATTGTTAAACTTCTTCCGCAACCTGCGTCAGCCCCAGAAGGTTTGGTGGCTAATAAACAGGACGATGAAGGAGATTGAAGCAGTGGTGTCTCCGGAGCTGAACCCCATTAATTTCCACTCCGGGGGCCCCCTGTTTCCCGAGATACAGAGCAGGGATAACCTAATGGCCGCTTCTCAAAGCTCCCACGCCCTGCTGTCCAATAGGAAGCTGCGCCATCAGCTGGTGAGGCTTCCTATTTGTATTCCTACGTGACACGGGGGCTTTAAATGTGTAGGATATGCTGGCACTCCCTTTGGGCGTCTATCTCTGGAAGCAGGGGGTCCCCGGAGCTGAAATTAGTGGGGTTCAGATCTCCACTCCCCGACCTGCTCCAACCTTGTGTTAAAAATAAATAAATGGCTCCTTTAAAACTAAGTGAAGCGCAACCAGTATGCAAACAGCTCAGCCCTTTAATCAGAGAGTCAGGGGGATGTGCTCTGTGTCTGTCATCTTTGTGGCGCAGAGTCCCACGCGTGGCATGTGATTAACCCTTACCCTGCAGGAGGATGCAGCAGCGAAACCTGCCCGTTTACATCACATGGGGATTTGGGCAGACAATGGCCTGTATGGCCCCCGCAGAGTATACTGACTTACCCCCTGTGTGAAACTGAAAGGCGGCCATTATGTTAGGCACACAATCAGGATTTTGACAGATTTATGTCAAACGCTTTACATATACAAATAAGAGATTTAAAAAGGGGGAAGTAGTATTGCTGCTAGTAACTGCAGCAATGACAAAGTGTGTATTGCAAGCTAAACACACACATTGCAAGCTAAACACACATTGCAAGCTAAACACACACATTGCAAGCTAAACACACACATTGCAAGCTAAACACACACGCTAACTTATTTGACTGGGATGAACAATAGCTGCTAGTTAAATGTGGCCTGCTCTTCCATGCAAACGGTTTGATCTTTAAATATAAATAGTTTACAAACATGTATGTTTTTATTGAAACAACAAGATTTAATAGAGTTGTGATCTTGGCTATTAAGGGGTTAATGCGTTAGGCTTCAGACCATGGGAGTTATTGAAGTCCGCAGCTGAGTTACTGAAGTATCCGCCCCTGTCCTTCCCTATTTCCCTGTGTGTGTGTCTTTATTTGTATAGCGCCATCCAGGTACATAGCGCTGTACAATGCACGTGACATAATAATTATATAGCACATAATGGGAATAAGGGCTTCAGACATAAAAGAATAGGAGTCCCTGCCCTGAAGAGCTTACAATCTAAGTGGTAAGTGGGGAGAACACAGAGACAGCGTTCTGATAAGTTCATCTGCAAGGGGCCACGGTCGATGTATGAGGTGTATGGTTTCGGCCGCGGAGCTACTCGTATGCTTCGCTACAGAGGTGTGTTTTAAGAAAGGTCCTAGAGGAGGAGAGAGAGGGTGCTAGCGGGATATCGAGGGGAAGGGCATTCCAGAGGTGCGGCGCAGTGAGTGAGGTTTTAGACACACAATGGGGAGAGAAGATATTGAGCAGAACGCAAGAGTCGTGCAGGTGTATAGCGAGAAAGTAGGGCAGAGGAGGGCAAAGCCTTAAAATTCTGCTTGTGTGCTAGGTTCCTGAGTGCCGCGAGCATGCAGGGTCTTGTCCAGGAAGGCACCATGACATCCCTGTGCATCGCGATGACCGAGGAGCAGCAGAAATCGATCATTGTGGACTGCAGCGAGGCACAGCCGCAGCTTATCAACTCCGGTGAGCTCCTGCACCTAATGAATACTCTCTGGTACACGTTGGTGATCGCATTGAGGAGCGAGTATCTTCGTTGCCACGGCTTGTGTTTTATTCAAAGCTCCCCCCACATCTACTTTATTAAAGGAGCAATCTCCCTCCACTTTTTTTGGTTTTACATAGATATTGGGGGGGGGGGGGGTTGGGTTTTGTATGGGGGGGGGGGGGGGATCCCTGTATCTCAGTGGTTCCCAACTTCAGTCCTCAAGAACCCCCGCAGCAGGCCAGGTATTAAGGATATCCCTGCTTCAGCACAGGTGGCTCAATCATAATGACTGAGCCACTTGTGCTGAAGCCGGGATACCCTTAAAGCCTGGCCTGTTGGTAGCCCTTGAGGACGGCATTTGAGCCTCTTTGAAGTAGAAGATGGGGCCAGGTTTGCTAAACAGTGCTAAGCTGTAAATCGTCTCACAGTCCAGCTGTATGGGGCTATAGGGCATAGTGCATACAGCCCCCAGTCTCGGCTCCCCTCATACCAACTGTTTGCAGTTTGAGGGCTCTTGGGACGTTCCTTGTTGGAAGTCCGTCCATTATTTTCCACATGACTCGCTTACCTCTCTGCCAGAGTGCTGCAGTTCAGCTATGCAGTGGATAGGTGGCGCTGTCACCTTCCGGCCTTTTATTAATACAGTGAAATCTGTGTTATCCGGCGTTGTACCAACCGGCAAGCTTTAGTAACCGTCATTGTACCAGCCGGCAAGCTTTAGTAACCGGCATTGTACCAGCCGGCAAGCTTTAGTAACCGGCATTGTACCAGCCGGCAAGCTTTAGTAACCGGCATTGTACCAGCCGGCAAGCTTTAGTATCCGGCATTGTACCAGCCGGCAAGCTTTAGTATCCGGCATTGTACCAGCCGGCAAGCTTTAGTATCCGGCATTGTACCAGCCGGCAAGCTTTAGTAACCGGCATTGTACCAGCCGGCAAGCTTTAGTAACCGGCATTGTACAAGCCGGCAAGCTTTAGTAACCGGCATTGTACCAGCCGGCAAGCTTTAGTAACCGGCATTGTTCCAGCCGGCAAGCTTTAGTAACCAGCATTCTACCAGCCGGCAAGCTTTAGTATCCGGCATTGTACCAGCCGGCAAGCTTTAGTATCCGGCATTGTACCAGCCGGCAAGCTTTAGTATCCGGCATTGTACCAGCCGGCAAGCTTTAGTAACCGGCATTGTACCAGCCGGCAAGCTTTAGTATCCGGCATTGTACCAGCCGGCAAGCTTTAGTATCCGGCATTGTACCTGCCGGCAAGCTTTAGTATCCGGCATTGTACCAGCCGGCAAGCTTTAGTAACCGGAATTAGTAACCAGCAGGCAAGATTTAGTAACCGGCATTGTACCAGCCGGCAAGCTTTAGTAACCGGCATTGTACGAGCCGGCAAGCTTTAGTAACCGGCATTGTACCAGCCGGCAAGCTTTAGTATCCGGAATTTCTCATATAGGCCAATACAAATCTTCAGTGCAGTAACCGGAATCCATCCCAAAGCTGTCCGGCAACTCCGTGTATTTCCAAGTCGGGTGTTTCTAACAGTATTACAGTAGTATTATTACTTGATTGGTGAGTACCTGTATACTATTTTATACTGGAACCGTTATAATGTGTTGTAATTGTTAGTTGTTGGTACTTGTAGTACAAACATCTGACTCTCGGTTAATCCGGAATGTTTTCCAAAGAAGTGATATGCCAAATATCTCACTTTGTGAATAATCCGTGTTTTCCGCGTCGTTGCGAAGGCGCACCGAACCGCGGTAAGTATCTGCCCACATTATTTCTCCTCCTTCCTGCGAGCTCCTGGTACCGCTCATCTCGGCACCGCCACAGCCGGGTCAGGAGATACATCACTCCCAAACATTTTTAGGAAGCCGTGTTATATATCTTTTTCCTGACATATTTTTACATTTTGGGGGGCCTCACCAGGGATGGAAATCCGTGCCAGTAAGGCCGTGGCAAGCCGCAGCCACGCGACTGATCGGGAGCCGGAGGATTATCACTGGATGGGGTGCGTTTCTGAAGCTAGCCGGCAACAGACGTGGTCTCCGACGCCGCGGACTCTCGCTTCTTTGGCCGTGGCACCGGAGACCCCAAGTTTAAGTCTATTAGGCAGGCCATAGAGCGCGCTCGCGATGAGAAGCGCTCGCGATCCATGGGCAGACAAATACATTTGTTTCTGTCGCGCGACGGGGAGCGGTTCAGCCAATGAGGGAGAACCAGCTCCGTGACATCACGGCCACGCCTCCCCGTCGCGTCTACCCCTAGGACACAAATCACTACAGTCGCGCGGGACGCCACGGGCGCGCACTCACCATGGACGCGGCCTTGGGATCAATTTGGTGCACTCTACTCTGGTGTCATGTACCATCTGTATATATCACCGTATACCCCTTCTCTTTTATACAGGGAGTTGGACACGCTTTCTCCCATATATGACCACACATTGTAGCGCACATTACAGGTGTGTGACGGGGGAGTATAAACGCCAGCGCTAGAAGGTGGGCATACTTTTTGACGGCTAATGCACGAGGTTTGTTAAACTTTCATTGGGATGAAGGAAACCTTTTTAGGGAGGCAGCAGAAAAATATATAATTTAGACAGTTTCCTTCATAAATAGGGGGAGTTTGTCAGGATGAATGTGTGCCAAATGGAGCATGTTTTGTACAAGACATGAGTACTATAATGTGAGTGGAAGCAGAGGGATCGAGTGATAGAGGATTATCTTAGGCTACAAGAGGCAATCAAATCTAGGTAAACACAGGCGGCCCTCATTATCCGTCATTTCACTTTACGACGGACGGCATATCCGACGCGTCACAATGCAATCCTATGGGGATGTTTTCTGACGCTGCATTATCCAACGCATACCACAGCTGATTAACATGGGACTCACTTTAGAACACTTTCACTACCCAACGCTCCTTTCCTGAACGGTTATTCCGTTGGATGACCACGGACGCCTGCAATGCGTGTCCACCAGGGTTCCCAAACACGTTGAATTCTGGGTCTTCGTCTTTGAGGATGCGATGTAGTTTTTCATGCCAGATCTTATGGGGTTTTTTTGGAGAGGGGGTTGACCCAGTGTGTATGGGGGTATTGTTAAAAGTACATTTCCAAACCACCGCAGAAGAGATCACAGCTTCATGTGTTTTTTTTTGTCTTTCCAGTGAGCAACAAGTTCTGCGAAGACTGGATGCAGGTCTTCATAAACAGCTACGACGGGGGAAATCCTTTCCTCTTCCGGCAGAAACTGGAGAACTTCAAGCTGAAGGTATATGTCATTATCGTTTTTATTTGTAAAGCGCCAACATATTCCACAGTGCAGTACAATGGGGGTACAGAGATTTGCTCATTACATAAGCAGAGTTGCATACAAATAAGGACAGACGTGCACACACAGATTCGGAGAGGTAATGAGGGCCCTGCTGGTAAGAGGGAATTAATGTTGGGGAGGAAAAAGGATAAAGTGGTTGCTCATTTTCGGGTGGAGTATACATCAGGATGGAGTATGGTCCAGCCCGACAGCTGATCTCGTAAAGGTTTGAGGGTGTGGATATTCGGGGGTATGTATGTATGTCTTAATTTATATTAGCGCCATTAATGTACATAGCGCTTCGCAGCAGTAATACACGTGACAATCATATAAATAACAAATAGTACAATGTTACTTTTATGTCTGAAGCACTTATTCCCATTTTTTTTTTCACATTAAATTGCACTTTATTGTATTTCCTGTTATCATACAATGGATCTACTTTTATCACCTGAGTTTAGTGCGGGTCTTCTGGGCTCCCTGCTGCCAACACCTAAGAGGAATGAAGTGCTGTATCCATTGTCCTTAGTTTACATATTGAATTAGACATACCGGTACTTGTAATATAATACACAAATAATGTTAGAAGCGCTGCCACTAGTGACGTGTATAAGATGGGTAAGCGTAAAAATTAAACCACCATTATATGTGTCATTGAATTGGCAAAAATAGTTCATCAAGAATTTTTTTAAATGATTCCAACCTGTTGCAATGAAATATTTGTATATAATAATAATAGTGCTTTGCACGAGAAAACGCAGCTCTGACCTGTAACGCTGGACGTTCAGTCGTCTGTAGCAACTACTTCTCTTGGATGTGGGGGAGCGCAGATAGATCAACCCAGGGATAAATAAGAATAATGTCTATAGTGACATAAACCAGCTATTGGCTGCTAGAGTCAGACTGAACCAAGTAGTCGTGGTTCCCCTCTGGGGGCCCATTTGTTTCATACGCCTGTGTTTATAGTTGTATGTAGCACAGATTGCAGCTTTAAGGATCATTGAAAATCCAACATTGTGTTCCCAATGCACACAACTTATTGCCTCGTTTTTTTTTCTCTGCAGGCAATACAGGACATGAACAACCTAAAGCGTCTCATCCGCCAGGCGGAAACGAGCCACTACGCACTGTTCAAGTGTTACATGTTCCTAAAGAACTGTGGCAACGGAGACATCCTAATGAAGATCGTGAAAGTGGAACACGCGGAGATGCCGGAAGCGAGCGGCGTGCTGCAAGTCCTGGAGGAATTCATCCGCGAAGAAGCAGCCGCCAACCACACCCCCTGATCCGTTCCTACGCGTTCCATCAACACTTCATATAGTTTCACGGAGTATAGCTGGCTCATCCCTAGGTCGTTTTACCGCTGGCGAATACCCATACTCCTTAGAGCATCAACGCCCTCTCTCGTACTCTCCCGAAACTGGGGTCCTTTTAGAATAGGACGGTGGGCAACACGCCCAGAGTCACAATAGTTCCTGAGATATTTAGGGCTAGAGCCCCAAAGCTTATTAACTTCCGGGCACATAAGATGATGTTACCTAAAACTAGAGGGGGGGGAGAGAGGTGGTGTAGTAGAGGACCAATTGACTTACATAGCACCCGAAACACCCCTCTATAGAATGTGGAGAGATACCGGCTAATTTTTATATCATTTGAATATTCAAATGAGGTTATTTTCCAGGTCGCGCCTCTATACAGCACATGGAGAGCTACCTGGGAGATATGCAAATTCAAGTCATTAGAATATACGTTGCATATTCAAATTTTGGTTATTTCCCAGGTCTTTCACTCTGCTCCTTTCAGTGTCTGGAGGTTGTAGTTTACGTAACGTAAGAGCTTAACATTAAGAGCTCTGAGGAACTGGGCTTTAATTGGGTAAGAGATGGGGGCATTGCCCTCTTCCAAGATGGCTGCTGGCCGGTTAACTTACTGAGCTAATCCGGTACGGTGGCCTTGGTTGTAGGTTACAGATCTTGAGCAGCTCAGTGGCTGTATGTGCATTGAATTTAACACCTTCAGTGCTGTCGGGGTTTGCCACGATGTAAAAGTGTTTGAAAGACTCCGTGAAACAATGAATAATGTAGAGTCGTCGGCATATTGTAGCGGTGAGCGTTAATGTTTCACAGCACTTTATGGCGCATGTGATGTAGCATGTGTCCATCCAGAAGCAGGCTTCCAATTCCAGGGGTTGGCGCTGGTATTGAACTGGCTGATTGGGACACGTGGAAGCATTTACAGAGTGAAAATGTGCTAACATACTGATAGGTAGACAGTGTATAACACTAAAGCACTTTTAGTGTTTTTGTGTAAATAGGTGTTGTTTTTAAGTGACCACACACGTGAAGGTTTTTAAGTTAAAGTAAGAGGTGACGTGAGCCCTCCGTATTATGAATGTCAGGAAACCGGGATTATATTTCTCATCTCCTGTGAACCTAGTTTGCCTGGGGCAGTGTTGGCCAACACCAGTCTTCAAGGGCCACCAACAGGGTCAGGTTTTCAGGATTCCATGCGTCCGCACAGTGGGTCGCAATCAGGGGGGCTCAGTCGAAGACTGAGCCCCTGATGAGCCACCTTGTGCTGAAGCAGGGATATCCTGAAAACCTGTCTGTCTGTTGGTGGCCTTTGAGGACTGGAGTTGGCACACTGATCTATAGGAGTAAAGTTACCATGTACTAGTGTATAACATCATCTATGTACACCTTGTGTGTTGCTCCATAAAAGGATCCTACCCACCAATGCGCCTGTATTTCCGGGATTAAAACGGTTTCTATCATTTCATTTAGTCCCCCCCCCCCCCCCCCCTTTTTTTTTTTTATTATTACTTTAATCTAGATAAAACACTACACAATAAGTTAATTTTCCTGTAATGGGAACCGCCAGAGCGCCGGCAACGTTTTGCGTCTCCTTTTCCACCGATTGTAACCATACAGTCTAGAAACTGGTTCCTTCTGGGTAAAATCGGAGGCGACGGGCCTTCGTTTTGAGTCTGTGTAAATGATGATACAATAAGCTAGTGGCCAGTGCTCCTGAAATGTTTCTGATGTTTGGGGAAAGCGGTTGAAGAAACAACCCGTTGGTTTAGTACTTCTAAATCTAGAAACCTGCATAATACGAAGTAAAAGTATGAACTACTGACGCTCTGCTTCCTATCGCCGTTCAGAACCTTCAATCACAAACATCTGTGTTGACCATTTCTCCCCCCCCCCCCTATATTGCTCAGCTATGGCATGAACGGGTTTGAACCATTACACTATTTCGGAGTGTGCAACTCCAGTCCTCAAGGCCAAACAGGACAGGTTTAAGGGTATCCCAGCTTCAGCACAGGTGGTTCAATCAGTCCCCTCAGCATGCCGGTCGGCTGAATCCGATTTGAGCCATTTGTACTGATGATGGGATATCCTGAAAACCTGTCCGTTTGCGGGGGTGGCGGGTGTAGTATAGCCACAAAATAAGATGTAATCAGTCATACACTCAGCGGCTTGATTCTATCATTGAGCAAAGGTTCTGTTTAACCCTTTGGTGTCGAGCGTGGTTTCCATTATGCAGCAAAACGCATTTAATTTTGTTTCTTCTGACTAACGGCACAAGTTGCATTTTTTTTGTGTGTGTTTTTTATTGCTTTTTTGGCCTTTCCTACCATTTTGTCTTTGTACACTCTCCAATCCAAACAATGTGACGAATCCACTGCGTTAATTATATTAAAGTTCCTGATTTAACTGTATTGGTATATTGCATCCATTTATCTGGTTCTGCATTCACCGCCCGTTATAAATAAAATTACATTCTGAAGAATGAAAGTGTGTAAGCTGGGTGTTTGGAATAAATCCACAAAGTAAGGGGATGCTACAAGTGTTTCCACGGGTATCAAAGAAGCCTATATCTTTCTATTGCCCACACAGGCTTTTTCTAGTGTTTTTCTGTATTCTTTGTACACGCTTGAAGACAAAGTGCAAGTTGTGTTGTATGAGGTTGTTTTGGAGAGTGCTCGCCTTCGTGCACAGAAGGCGTGTTGTTGTCTTCTAAAGAAAGCCAGCGATTGGTGGGCAGTTTGGTGACTGCGTGTCGAGTCATAGAAATGTCCGTGGGTGCAGAAGAATACCGTAATGGTAAATGCTTTAAAGTGGCAATCCAAGCCAGGGGGGGGGGGTCTCCGGTGCTTGAACCCCATTCATTTCAGCTCTGGGGACCCCCATAGGGAGTGCAATGTGTATCTGCACATTCCTTTTAAATAAAACTAGAGTGATTTAGTTTAGGAAATGTTAAAATGGATCACAGAGGTGCTCTGTTGTAACCATCGTCTTCCCATTATATGTTAAACCAATGGGGTGGCTGCTCAATCGCAGTGTTTTCACCCTGATTCACATGATGCATTGTGACATCATCCAGTAGTTTCCGAAGGCGGCGGTGCGCAATCTCCACGCACCCTGCACCCCCCCTTCCTGCTCCGTCCTCTGTCACGCGCCCCCCCCCCCTCCTGCGTCTAATGATGCTCAAATGACGCTGCGGTGACATCACGTCTCCATGGCAACGGGCGTCATTTGAAGCCGCATTGGCAGACCCTGGTAGTTTACAGAGGCAGCGCCTCCTCAGCACGGGGCCTTTGTAAAGCGCGCCCCCCACAGAAAGTCTCGGGGGCCCCCCCTGGGAGGCGCCCAACCCAGTTTGCGCACCGTTCGTCCATAGGAATATTGACCGTGCGATAACCTTTTTGGCCTAAAGAAATCTGCATAAAACGGCAGATCTTTTTTATCGGATAATGTCAAATCTCTGCAGGATCGGAGTTGAAAACGCCAAAATAACCCAAATCATCATTATAAGACCACTACAAATCACACTGTGTATTTTCCGTTGTGTTTGGAGTTGGACGTTTTGATCCCGAGCGTGTCAAATAAGGGGTAACCCCTTTCGCGCCCGTCCGTCCTTGCACTAAAAACAGGCCCGACACGACCATATCTCCAAAATATATTTAATGAGGTCTTGTTAGAATTGTAGTCCATTACAACAAATATTTACAAAATATACACGGTACAAAAATAGTTTGAAGATCCGTTGATACGGCTTGTGTGGTCATTGATATTTCACGGAAGGGTGTGGCGCGTACGTAGTTGAAACTGCAATACAGCACAGCCGAACTGGAGTCACTTTACTCAGATCAGGGATGAGCAACTCCAGTCCTCAGGGCCACCAACAGGCCAGGTTTTAAGGATATCGCTGCTTCAGCCACAGGGGCTCAATCAGGGCTCCGTCAGAGGACTGGAGCCACTGATTGAGCCACCTGTGCTGAAGCTGGGACTGATTGAGCCACCTGTGCTGAAGCAGGGATATCCTTAAAACCTGGTGGTGGCCCTTGAGAACTGGGGTTGGCCTCTCCTGTGTTGGATTAATGCCCCCTTAAGTGTATCACTTATTTCATAGTTGGTCTACTCCTATAGTGTCTCTTTGCCCCTTTTTTTTTTACAGTTCACCCGGGCAATACATGTAATTGGTTTATGGGACTGAACAGCCAAGTACTTCTATGCTAAACATGTCCTCGTTCCTAGGTGGTATTAAATGAACACACAGCAGCTTTACAGTGTACATGAGAGGTAGGTAATCACGGCACACTTTGCACTTAATTCTTTGAGCCTTTGGGTTTCTTCTTTTAAAATAGGGGCATCCTAAGACCAATTCATGTAAAACATATATATATTTGAAATACTGCATTTTAAAATCGGGTGAGGGCCCACCAAACCTTTGCAAAGCAAGGAGCTAAATTACAGCGTGTATCGTCCCTCGGCGTGCTCAGGAATCCCCGGCAAATCGACATATTATAAATCGCATAGAACAGGCGCGCTCAACTGCAGTCCTCACCCCCCAAAACAGGTCAGGGTTTCAGGATATCCTAGCTTCAGCACGGACACCTCAGTTAAAGACTGAGCCTCTGATTGAACCACCTGTGCTGAAGCAGGGATAGCCTGAACACCGGACCTGTTGGAGGGGCTTGGGGACTGGGGTTGGGCGCCCCTGGTATAGAGTATGAAGATGCATATTTTTTAGCCTGATCAAGCTGCTTCTACTTGCTGATCAAACGCAAAATAACATTAGTGGTGTTTTTGCCCCAAAAAATTCTCACTGCCCAACACCCCAAGCACAACCTCCCTTTAGTGTCTTGTTAATATCGGGTGACGGATCACAATGGGAGCAGACAACACACACAATTCACATTGTATCCATTGCGGTGGTCTCAAGATGGGTCTCCATTTCCCCCCCCCCCCTCCCCATCCCCCCTTAAGTAGACAGAGCAGTGGTGGAGTCAACTATATATACAGTAGTGATCTAAATGCAAGGATTCCCTACCCTCGAGTTGTCTCATTGACGTGAATGGCCGTTGACGGTGGGATATCCCATACTGGGGGTTGGGGAATCTTCCCCTTGGTATCATTATACAATGTTCTACCCCCTAACAAGCCTTAGACCAAGACACTGTTTAATTCAAGGCATCATAACAAGTACATATAGGGCCAAATAGACATGGGGTGTCTTCCAGCAGCAGAAGGTGTCTTATAACCCTGCTTGGTAAATAGGGGCCTTTATAGCGTGCCTTTTTCTACTGCTAACTCCTTTCTGATTTGGAAGCCGCTCCTCTACATGGACCAGTTGCGGAAAATGAAGGCCCTTATTCTATAGCCCCCACACTGGGGTTTCTGACTGATGACCGGCTGCTGCGCCGGATGTAGAATAAGCCCCCTAAGTCTTGTGATGGGTCAACAAGTATGTTTACGGTTGCACCTAATTGCTTGTGAAGCGCACGACGAAGCCAACAAGTGTTGTAAAGAAGCAATACCTGTTTTTTTTTTCTTTATACCGTCTTAATATCCCAGTGTGTTCCTTATTAAAAACCCATCCACCTACGGGATTTATGGCCCCCCACCTTTGGCGCATAGACGGGGGAATAACTCGACAAATGTCACAACGCTGACACTGAAGGACTGTCACACATAATAGGCTCAGGTTAGTGACCCCTCCCCGTTTCCAAGCTCACCCATCTCACCTTTTTAGTGGCAGTTCTTGCTCAGCACCTGTGAATGACCAGTCCATTAAAGACCGCTCTCCCCCCATTAGCGAGGTTATGTGAGCGTTATGCGGGGGGCAGCAGTGTAAGGACCTACAGATGGGCCATACCGTGGAAGTGGTTGTTGGCTTCAAATACTTTGGCCAAAGACTTGAACATAATGACCCTTGCTCATGAGATTATACTGATAAGCAGTGGTTGACAAATCACCCAAAAATCTACTCGCCACCTAGTCCCGCCCCCAATCCCGCCCTGCTTGGGCGGCCATGAGGAGGTCACCACGGGGTAAAATCCAGTCGCCAGGGGCCTGTAGGTGAATGGATTTGTCGAACACTGCTGATAAGTATTTAACTATATAACATGTCGTTATATGTAACACTAAAGCCTTTTGTCTTGTTACATAATAGGGTTAGTAAGGTTTGCACATTAGATGTATTTTTAACCTTGCTACTAATACATGACACACTTTGGAGGGTGGGGGAATTAAAATGTGTTTTTCTTTAAGTTGGTAAGAGTTTCCGTCTCTACGGGACGTGACTGGTTCCGGTTGGAGATCTGGACTTCAGGGCCCGGTGAGTACTTGTTTAGTACAGTATACACTGTTAAGATAACTTGTCGCTCATTGCTGGACACAAGTTGTAGACGGAACTAAATGTTCCCGCGGTTTGGTGTGGTCAACAGGTGGATTTATAAGAACACCGTTATTCAGGGTGACCGCCATTATATATCACAACCACAACAAAAATCTTAGGCGAGATTGCCTCGTGGAAACACAGTATCTTTAAGTATATGTAACATCGGAATAGCCGACGCCGGTGAATCCGCCTCTTGGCCACACTAAAGAATTCGGTATGTACCAACCTGACGACGTGTCCTCATTAGAGTTCAACCCAGTACCTGTGTCCTAACTCCGATTACGTGGAAGGCAGAGAGTTTGTAAGACTGGGCTATAGTCTGTAAGGTGGCGTAGAGGTAGGTCTGCAATATTGCTGTATTTCCATCAACATACTCTTCAAAGTATATTCTCCATGTTGGCGGATCTGCGCGGTCCGACACCGCCCCGTTGAAGCTAACGCAACTTTTACGTGTCCAATCGCAGAGATCGGCAACTCTGAGCTTGGACAATATGCCCCTCGGTCGTATTTAGTATAAGGCTTTGGATATAGTTGGTGCTTGCGACGGAGCGCATAGCGTCACGTGCCGGCCTGTAGCTTGAGCGTTCCGTGGTCTTTGGGAATGTGGGACGGGGATGCGTGGCCGTGACGTCACGTGAGCGGTTCGCCCTCATTGGCTAAAACCCGCTCGCGTGACCCGGCCGTCGCACGACGAGCACAAAATATTTTGTCGGCTTCAACATCGCCCGCTCTACGGGCGGCCTCATAGAGGTACAGCCTTTTGTTCGTGTCGCGCGGATATAGAGGCGCAGCCAAAGAGAGCTGAATGTGTAACCCTTTCAATGTCAAAGGGCCCATTGCTCTGTGGGGTATGATACGGGTAACAAAAACACTTGATTGACCCGCACTCCTCCATTCCGAGGCCCTTAAGAAACGCTATTTATAATTAATTTCCTGTTTAAAAAAAAAAAAAAAAGGCAAATGTTTGCTTTTAGCACGGTTAGATCAATTTAAGGAAGCAAATGATATCGTTAGATTATGCACAAAAGGGTTGGGTTTTTTGGCCGGCTACGTGGGGAATGCACCTTTTTTTTAGTTTGGTGTTTAAATATAAATGTAATTTTAAGTACAAAAAAAAGAAAAAAGTGAGTAGGTTTGTATATTAAAAAGTAGCGATACTCTAACGGTACCCCTGTAGCATCACTCTAACCCCTCTTTAGCATCATTCTGCAATCACTTCACTGGGGATATGCGAGTTATACAACCAGAGCCTGGAGGATTCCTGTTCTGCATCAGGATCACATGGTCTGATTGGGAGCTGTGTGCACCGCAAGCAGCAGTAATGCTACATTTTCTGTGTGCGCACTTTCCAGGCCCCGACACAACCCGGGAAGGTTCTTGTATACAAGTACAATATACTTGTTTTTCATTTGTTCCTGCCCTGTAAGGCTGCGGCCCCGCTGGCGCTGACCGCGCTCATGCTAGAGAGTGCTGAAGTCACCAGCTCTCCAAGCATGAGCGCGGGGTGTCCTTGCTATTTCGCAAGCGCGGGGGGGGGGGGGGGGGGGGGGTGTTACACTCCTGTATACTGTGTGCCCCTTGTTACACTCCTGTATACTGTGTGCACCTTGTTACACTCCTGTATACTGTGTGCACCTTGTTACAACATGCACACTCCATTATAATATGCACGCTCATTACTATATGTGCAGCCCGTAATAATAACCAAATCCCGGAGTAATAAGTGCATTACTTTATATGTACCATGGTATTTTACAGTCACCCCGTAATATGTGCACCCCGAAATTACTGCATTCCGTTACATGTGTCCCTTGCTATAATAGGGGGCACCCAATTATAATCCGTGAACCCAGTTATAATACACGCACCCGTTACATTGCGTGTATCCAGTTTTAGCATGCGCACCCTTCCTACGGACAGTGCCCAAATACTAAAATAAAGATGTTTGCATGGAGCTTTATTTCCTGTCCTCCTCGTTAATATCGATATCAAACAACAAGCCTACAAATTCCTTTCTAATTGGGACGAGCAGGGCCCGCCTTACCTATTTTGCATCTGTAATGTAATCTATATGTAATGAGCACATCTTTGTACCACGCTGCGGTATAAGTTGGCGCTTCACGGATAAATGATAAGAATATGCAGGAAAGGAACCCTTTAAAATCCGTTTCCTTCTATGGCTGCTGGAAGACAAAAATCGCCTTGACGTTGGTGCGTTGCAAGTGCATTCTGTGCCACGTCATGTCGCGTTATCAGCAGTTAAAGGGTGGCGCACGAGATGTGGATTATAACCCAATAATGTTGCGTCATCAATAGTTGAAGGGCGATGGTACTCGGTGATACTCGCCACGTGGATATGCTTTCCTCCCCTTCCGGTGCTTGTGGCATGGACATGTATGTACAAACACCGTTCCCTCGTTAGAGATGATTGTGCTGTCCATCACTGCAGCCCCGCTACCAACTACTTTCTAATGGGACTTTTACCAGCACTTTACAGGCCATCGTTTTATTGAGTAAAGCGCAAGACAAGTGCGGAGCTGTTAACACCTAGCCGCGGCCATTCAGCCAAGAGGGACAGTTAGCAGCGGCCGTTTCGCCCTTGAGGGTAGGTGCTATGTTTTCTTAGGGGTTAAGGTTTTAAGCCTTAGGCTGCGGCCGTAGTGGGAGCGACGGAGCTCGCGCCGAAAACAAAATGCATAATGTTAATGTGCTCGGCCATAGTGCGCGCGTGCACGTGAGAGACGGCGCTGCAGAAAATGTTAAGGCGTGACGGCCGGGTCACATGCGTGGTTCAGCCAATGAGGGCGAACCGCTCACGTGACGTCACAGGCACGCCCTTGCCACACCCACCAGGCCACAGATCTATTCATGTACAGGCGCGAGTGACGTCATGCGCGGTCGCGAGCGTCCACGCGCCTACTATGGACCTGGCCTTAAAGTAACGATTACCTGCGGCGGTAAACTGTCCAGGTGGCTACAAACGGCCGCGGCTTGTCCCAAATGCTTACACACTGCTCTGCGTGGCATGACTAGAAGTCCACTTACATACACCATGGTCATACTCACTACAAATCAAGGCAAAACCCATGCGCAGCAACTTGAATTGGCACTTCATCCCGGACCAGTTCTGGGAAGGAAAAAAGCAGGAAAAGTCAGGGGGCGTTTTTATTGAATTGCTTGACAGTAACGCAAAACTTCTCTCTCATAGTGAGGTGTTCGTGTCAGGCAGACAGCGGACACTCCCGTTCACCTTTATATTAAGTAGTAACTTCAACATAAGTCAAAGAAATAGTTGTTTTAGTTGAAACTACAGAAACGCTGCACATTTCCCATCTGAAATTCACCATTAACTTCCAAAAGGGAATGTTGTTTGCCATCGCGGTAGGTATGTAATATAAGCCCCTTCCTTAAGAGAGATTTAATTAGCCTTAAAAGTAACTGTGTTTGTTGCTACATCTGTTTAACTAATAACGGCTTCATAATTACTTTACAAACAAAGAACAGAGCGGCACTAACAATGTATCTGTGGCGTTGAGGATTGGCAAACGGTCTTATCACCAAAAAGACATTAAAAAAAAAATGTGTACAAACATTTCCATGACAAACGTTGAAAAATGTTCAAAAATGTGTGTTTATTTTAAGGTGCCATTTCCCCCCCATTGCTGTGTCACTGGTCTTAGCTCCCGGTCTTCCCGGGAGGGGCTGTCCCTTTAAACTCGATTTGAAGATGTGTGTAGGAGCAGTAGGGCGGTGATGGATGGAGGAGCAGTATGGCGGGATGGATGGAGGAGCAGTATGGTGGATTGAGGGGAGCATTATGGCGGGATGCGTGGAGGACAGTAGTGTGGGGATGGATTGGGAGGAGCAGTACTTGGCGTGGATGGATGGAGGGCAGTATGGTGGGATGGATGGAGGAGCTATATGGCGGGAGGAGTGCATGGAGGAGATCAGTATGGTGGGGATGAGAGGAGCAGTATGGCGGGGATTGATGGAGGGCAGTATGGCGGGGATGGATGGAGGAGCAGTAGGGGCATGGATGATGAGGACTAATGGCGGGGATGGGAGAGGCGCAGTAGGGCGGGGATGGATGGAGGAGCAGATGGTGGGGGTGGATGGAGGAGCAGTAGGGCGGGGATGGATGGAGGAGCAGTATGGGGCGGATGAAGGAGCAGTAGGGCGGGGATGGATGGAGGAGCAGTAGGGCGGGATGATGGAGGGAGGAGCAGTAGGCGGGGATGGATGGAGGAGGTATAGGGGGGATGGAGGAGCAGTAGGGCGGGATGGTGGAGAGGCAGTAGGCGGGATGGATGAGGAACAGTTAGGGCGGGAGGTGGTGGAGGACAGTATGGCGGGATGGATGGAGGCAGCTGTAGGGCGGGGATGAGGAGCAGTAGGGCGGGGGATGGATGGAGGAGCAGTAGGGGCGGGATGGGAATGGAGGAGCAGTAGGGCGGGGATGGATGGAGGAGCAGTAGGGTGGGGATGAAGGAGCAGTAGGCGGGGATGGATGGAGGAGCAGTATGGCGGGGATGGATGGAGGAGCAGTAGGGCGGGATGGATGGAGGAGCAGTAGAGCGGGATGGATGGGCGCAGTTGATGGGGGGGATTGGATGGAGGAGCAGTAGGGTGGGGATGGATGGAGCAGGGGCGGGGATGGGATGGTAGGAGCAGTAGGGGGATGATGGAGGAAATGGGCGGGGATGTGATGGAGAGCGATATGGTGGGGATAGATGGAGGACAGTATGGGCGGGGATGGATGAGGAGCAGTAGGGCGGGGATGGATAGGAGCTATGGCGGGATGAAGGAGGCAGTAGGCGGGGTGGATGGAGAGGAGCCATAGGGGCGGGATGGATGGAGGAGCAGTAGGGGGGATGGTGAGAAGCAGTAGGGGGGGTGGATGGAGAGCATAGGGCGGGGATGGATGGAGGAGCAGTATGGCGGGGATGGATGGAGGATAGTAAGGCGGGATGATGGAGGAGCAGGGCGGGGATGGGATGGAGGAGCAGTAGGGCGGGGATGGATGGAGGAGCATATGGCGGGGGATGGAGAGGAGCAGGTATGAGGGCGAGGGATGGACGAGGAGCAGGTAGGGCGGGATGGATGCGGAGGCAGTAGGGTGGGGGATGGATGTAGGAGCAGTAGGGCGGGGATGGATGGAGGAGCAGTAGGGCGGGGATGGATGGAGGAGCAGTAGGGCGGGATGGATGGAGGAGCAGTAGAGCGGGAATGGATGGAGGAGAGTAGGGCGGGGATGGATGGAGGAGCAGTAGGGCGGGGATGGATGGAGGAGCAGTATGGCGGGGATGGAGGTAT